>BSBM01001048.1:8302500-8902500 GCA_027924585.1 Larix kaempferi
TGCTCAAAATTTAACAGGTCTTGCATGGTAGGCTGAGGATGCATTCATGGCATTTGATCTTTACAAAATATGTGTTTTGTCAAAATGAAATTCAAATTGCCTCTTTGATGAATCCTCCTCTATAAGACTTCATTTATTACATGAATGTCACAGACTCACAGAAACTCTAAACAACACTCAATGGCATGCAACTATAACCACAAACCAAGTAGAGGTTGATTTTATGCATTGATATAGAGAGGTGGCAGTAGGCACACAATATGGAGAAACAATGAGTTAGAAAAAACATTTGGACCAAAGTACCACAATGCTTATTAATAAAATTAAAAAAAACAATTTTTGGCTCAAGAATTGTGGTTTATCACCACGTTTCTCTTCGACACTCGCCATCAAAATACGCATAAAAATAACACGTCTTTACATCCTCTTCCATTTAAATCCTCATCGCATAGTCATAAATAAGGATTATTATGCATGCACATCCTCACCTTACAATTTCAATTGGGTCAAGGCACATAGACAACCATAAATTATCAAATGTGTCAAAGAGTGAGCCCTTCCAGTAAAAATTAAGACCCACCCTTCAAACTTCATCACCGAGTCCAATTTATGCAAATATTTTTGAAGTGGGGCAAGGTTTGGCATTAAATGGTGTAAACATTGGGGAATAAATGGTGTAAATGTTATACAGGGGCGCGTGCGCGGGTTTGGGCACGTGCGCGCTCCTGACGTGTACGCATGAAAAACACACATGTGCGCGTTTAAGCACGCGTGCGCGCCCCTGTTACTAGTTAAAAAAAATAGAGTTCTCTGTTTCCCGGGAATTCTACCAAAAACACGGATTTCACTTCTTCTGCGGGTTTCAAGATCTCACAGATTTCTTATTGGCTCACACTCATTGATATTTTGGACACTCTTTGATCTATTGGACACAAAATCACCCTTGGAATCTATCAAACATCTTCAGTGGTATTGGAATCTAGTGGACACAAAATCACCCTTGGAATCTATCAAACATCTTCAGTGGTCTTGGAATCTAGTGGATTCATTCAAGCTACCAGTTTCTATTGCAAGTGGAGATCATTTCTATAGAGGTATGGTTAATTGTAAATAAGTCTTTTCATTCACAAGATTTGAGATGAGCCCATGACTTTTTGTTTTTATCATATGCCCACAACAATATCCATGCATAGACAACAATGAATTTGACAAGAAGATTTCCCAAGTTCACATCTAAAAAAACTCATATGAACACTATACAAGATGAAGTATGTAACCTCCTCATTGTGTAATTAGTTCCCAAGTTAATTTTGTTCTTTTCACCTCATATTATGCTAGCAAAAAGAACCACACACTCACTAAACATAACTAAAAATATCACTTCAACTCATCCACAAAACCTCAACTCTCTCATCTCTTATTCAATACCATTGTATGGAATGAGGATATCTGTAAGTATATGCACATTTCCTTTCTCTATGAATCCAAATATGATAATATTCATCCATATTTACCATCCTTACAATATCCCCTCACCTTTAATAATGATTTTTTTTCCAAAAACCAAGACTTTCCCACTTCATGCTCTATTCAACATGATGATTGTTGGTATAGTCCCTAGTTCCCCACTCTCCAACACCTCCCCACCCTAGATATTGCACATTGAAAGGTCAAATTATATTGCCCCTAATCACCCTTCCCAAGACCATGATCCTTGTTAGAAACCTTTGCAGCCTCCTTAAGGTTTTGCACAGAACAAGGTATACATTCATTCTATTGTGATGCATTGTTGAATTCAACCATGGGTATTTTAAACTCAAAATCACATTCTATCATCTCAAGGTTTATAGATCTAAGGAAATAGTTTGTTGTTGTTTCTTCAACTCCTTAATGTGTTATATAACCTAGTAATTTACGATGGTAAAGGACATTGCTTCAAATGGAAGGATATACCATTCCACTATGAAGACAAAGCAATCAAACTAGGTGCAAAATTTAGAATTGATAACATTAAAGGAGAAAGCAAAAAATGCAACTAATTAAGGTTACTTTATTTGATGTAGAAAAACTATCAAACTATTCCCAAGGCATCTCTAGCCATCTCTGTTGTAGGGTGTTACTACCATAATTTTTATGAATTCATGGCTAGGCAAGACACTAGTTTCTCCTCTCTACACTTGACCAAACATCATCTATATTGATTGGAATTGTAAGGGATAATGATGTTTATTCGAACACAAATAAACCAACATAGTCTGTAGTTGTATATGTTAATTTGTAAAGTGGTAAGGTATGTTGGAATGTGTCAGGTTCATTGTATAATGGCACTAATATCTTATTTGTTGTTTCTTTTGTAGGGGTAGGCCTGATAGTTGTGTTAAAGAGACTTTTGGAGATGGGAAACTCATGAAACACAAAAACAAAAAAATAGAAGGAATCTTCCCATTGAAAAGGTCAATGACTTAAGAGAAAAGGCCAAGTTGGGAATGGAAAGATTGAGACATGGTCCTATCATTGCCCCGGATCATGCCACTGATCCTAACACAGTTGTTGACATGACAACCTCTTGTTTAGAACCATGGGTAAAGCAGTCACGTCTAATGGACCCAACTCAAATTCTAACATCAACACAATCTCCAACCAACAATCCATCGACGAGTCATTCTGAAGTTCCTCACGACACAAGAATTTTGGGAGATGCTGCATGTGTAGAGATGGACATACAAGCCTTGCTTAATTTGCAATATCCCCCAAAAAACCACAACCATGTCGACCACACTCCCATTATGGCCCAATCTATGAACGAAGCACCACAACAAACAAGCTCGGGTATCCATGTCTCACGTCCACCCTCCCTACCTCGACTGTCCAGTGCAAGAAGAAGAACTCCTAGACGTATTCATGTGGATGAGAGTGCTATGTCGGGGCTTGAAGGCAAGTTGCCAAAATGCACTATCAAATGGCAATGCAACAAAATTGTCAAATAATATTTTGAATCCAAAGGTGATGCAGGTAAATGTCAATTATTGCTATGTTTGTTAAAGTCACGTTCTTTAGCTATTGTTAGGAGAATTTTGGGCATAAAGATGGTTAAAAGTTCAGAGGCCAACAGTCATATTGTTAGAAATATCCAATCTGCATTTAATGCGATTGGGAAGACGTCTCGTACAAAAGATCTTTGTGCGGCTCGTCGTGTTTTAGCGGAATCAGTTGTAAGCAAGTCCACAAGGAAACGTCGCCTGCTATCACACACTTCTCACGTGCTCAAATTAAATAGAAAAACTATTAAAAATTACTTTGTTATAAGAGAAAATCTTGACACTCCAGGTGGAAACGATTGTTGGGATTTTGTTGGTAGGTTGTCTCGTGCAGATAGGAAGCTGATTGATGTTGTTAAGGAGTTAGTACAAAAGTTTTGGCATGATCATACTAGACCTTCATCAAACCAAAGAGACATGCTAAAACTGAGAAAAGGTTCTATTGAACGTGAGCCCCATGTTAAACACTTCCTTGACACCACACAGACTGAACTCTATGAGAGATTCAAGAACGAGCACACACAATTGAACCTGGGCCAAAGGTCCTTTGAGAAATGCAAACCATGCTACGTTCGTATATGCATTGATCGGAACACTTGTTGTTGTAGATACCATGTAGAATATGAATATTAGTATGACACATATAAACATATATTTTGTGATTTGCATACTAACAGTGTGCAGGGCTGCAATGAATCCATACTACCACTGAATGCATCAAGAGACTTTATCCACAACATCATGTGTCCAAGGCTCGAAGGACAAAAGTATTATGAAAAATCATGTCTATATGGGACATGTTCTATGTGCAGTGGGTTTTCTCTGTTGAACCGTTGCATTCATGAAAGCAAGGTCACAGAATTTGGCATGATGGGTGTGGAGATGCAGAGCTTCAAGTACGTGACCTATCAATTAGACAATGTCAAAGAAAGTAAAAAAATTGCATTGGTAAAGTCACAGGTACAAATGAATATTGCATATTGTTCATATTACATGTTCAATTTATGGCATATACATTTTTCCAAATGCCACATTGTAATATTTCCCTTGTTTCCATGGTAACAGGTACCAGTATGTGACTTCTTGACGGAATTCTACGAGAAAACCGAGTAGTATGTTCAACATGTGCATGTAGCACGATGGCAAGATGAGCAGTACAGAAAATGCAGGGACACATTTCCCATTGGAACCATAGTGTCAATTGTGGATTTTGCAGAAAATTACACCCTTCAGCCACAAAATGAAATCCAGAGTCAATACTACCATTCAGACCAAGTCAACATCATGGTACATATTATGCATAGGCATGGGCCAGAGAGCAGCAATGACAAGAGGATAATACTGAAGGAGACAAACTTTTACATAAGTGACGATAGAACCCATGATCTGCATTATGTGCAACATTGTTTTTGAATTTTCTATGATCAATTGAAGGAGAGAGATATACAGATGGATCAGCATTGGATATGGTCAAATGGTTGTGCGGGCCAGTTCAAAAATGCTCAAGTATTCCAATGGATGAGTACTTTGCATAAGACTTATAATGTGCTGCATATTTGGAACTATTTTGAGTTCGGGCACGGCAAAGGCGAGCATTATGGGGCTGGTGCATGCATCAAGACCGCATTACGAAGGGAAGAGATGAGGTTTGACAAGGAACCTCATATCCGAGATGCACGGTCCACAGTTCAATGGTGCTCCGCAACAATGTCAGAACGAGCAAGAGATCAACAAACATCATCAGTGGCAGGATGTGTGGCAAGAAATTTTTGGCTAGTGGTTGACATAGATCGATCGCGTTCCTATGGTTGCGACACAGTACAAGGAACACGTGGATTTCATTCAATTCGAAGCTCAAACAACCACTTATTTGAAATATGGACGTGAAAGCTTGCATGTTTTTGCAACCCTTGTAGTAGTGGCGAATGGGATGAATGCGAATGCATGGACTGGGTTGATGAATGGGATCGTGTGTCACTTGCAGTAGACCAACGTGCAGTTATTGAAACAACCCATTTAGAGGAGGGTCAGTCATCGATTTCGACATACTACGACCATATCTCAGATCTTGTACAACCAGGACACATATACGCAATTGTTGCACCGAAAGACGATGAATGGGGTGTGGATTATTGGTTGGCACAATGCATCCAAGGTAAGCAAACCCTCTATGGATCATTAATTGACGATGAAGGAATTGAATTTCCTATTGGCTCGATGGTGGTTAAGGGGGAACATCTTAGACTAGATGGGAAGTCAAGAAAGACTAGTGGGCATGTATTCATGGATTACAAACTAGGTTCAGTGGTGTATCACTTCACAAACTTGATAGTTGGCACAAACATCCATCTTCAAACAATGTCAAGCAAGAGCTCAACCAAGGTACGCTACTACCTGCCTCATTCAGAGCACGAGAGATTGATGGAAACAATTAGCAACAGAGAGGATCCAAATGGATTTATTGAATGAGGCCAGTCAACTTTACATAAGAGAAAGGATTGCATCAAAGAATGTTATGTTCTACATCGAGGTATGTGTAGTTTTATGTTATTTCGTTGGTACATGCATTTTTTGTTGATACATACATACATACATGTCTTTGCCTATGTTTTTTATTTTTCCTATATGTATTAAACTGTTCCATGCTTCTCTTTTATGTTGAATAAAATGGTGATGTGATTTGGATCAAATTTGAGTAATTTGAGTTAGTATTTTCTTAAATATATATATTTATGTTTGTAGCATTTGAAGATAGCGGTTTTGATAGGTTCTCAAGATTAGAATTACCTAGGTTTTAGGAAAGTTTTTGAAGTACATAATCTATTACAATGGTCTTGAAAATTTAACTTGGTAGATGAAACCTTCTAGGAATCCATGTATGGATAGAAGGCTCTTCCACTTGGGATAGGGAGTTATCATAAAGTTTCAAGGGTGGTATTTTTGAGATCTATACTTGAGAAAAGCATTGGGGAACTGTGAAATTCCTTATTGATCAAATATCTCTTTAGTTTCTCTCTCTTTAGTTTTGTGTCCACGCAAACCTTTTTCATGCTTTGGGTACCTTGAGGTATATCCCCAACCCAAAAAACTCTTATATTATGATGATTATGTTGGTTTAGGGTTTTGGTTCCCCATGCTCTTATAACCAAAAAAACTCTTATATCCCCAACATTTTCCATAGATTTGGTTCCCCATGCTCAATGCTCACCCAAATCTAGCTAGCTTTTGGGTTTTTTCCCTTATCCAAGCATCGTGTCATCAACCTAGGGTTTCCACTAATATATTTTAAAACATGCTCATTTATGGTTGGATATTGATGCTTTATTCCTATAGATAACCACTTAGAGGGACTTGTCATCATCATCACCAACATCATCTCTAGGCTCCTCATTAACATCTCCATCATCATCTTCTTCTTCATCATCACCATCACCACCATTGTCAACGTCTTCATCATCGCCACCATCTTCATCATCATCATTAACTCTAACTCTAACCCTAATTCAATTTCCTTCTATAACTCTAGCCCCAATCCTCACCAAAACCCTAGCACTAATCCATCTTCTTCATCATTGCCATCACCATCACCATCACCATCACCTTCACCATCACCATCACCATCAACGTATTCATCATCACCACCATCTTCATCATCACCACCATCTTCATCATCATCATTAACTCTAACTCTAACCCTAATTCAATTTCCTTCTATAACTCTATCCCCAACCCTCACCAAAACCCTAACACTAAACCATCTTCTTCATCGTCACCATCACCATCACCATCACTATCACCGTCACCATCACCATCACCATCAACGTCTTCATCATCACCACCATCTTCATCATCATCATTAACTCTAACTCTAACCCTAATTCAATTTCCTTCTATAACTCTAGCCCCAACCCTCACACAAACCCTAGCACTAATCCATCTTCTTCATCATCGCCATCACCATCACCATCACCCTCACCATCACCCTCACCATCACTGTCTTCATCATCACCACCATCTTCATCATTATCATTAACTCTAACTCTAACCCTAATTCAATTTCCTTCTATAACTCTAGCCCCAACCCTCACCCAAACCCTAGCACTAAGCCATCTTCTTCACCATCACCATCACCATCACCATCAACGTCTTCATCATCACCACCATCTTCATCATCATCATTAACGATTTTGCAGAATTGACCCCTGTGTGCAAAAATTGCACACTCCCTCATTGAGCAAAACCCTAGTTTCCAAGATGGACGTACAAGATGACACCGGGGCCACGGGACTAGAGGAGAGGGGCACCCCTGGCACTATCCCGGCGTCCTGAATCCAATGGAGTCGACGGTTCGTCGATCGGAGCCACGGTCGTCATTCTATGGCTCGTTCTGTCTCACATCTGAAAGGCCTTCCGGGACACCTGCTAGATACCTTCCGGGGGCATAGAAGTCCAACCGTGTAGCAAAACTGGGTTCCGGGGAGTCCTGCAAGTGTGTCTAGGCAGGTTTCAGCTGGGAACGCTAGCCATAAGTGCCCGACGGATGATTTTGTAGAGTTTACCCTCGTGTGCAAAAATTGCACACTCCCTCACTGAGAAAAACCCTACTTTCCAAGATGGATGTACAAGATGGCACCCGGGCCACAGGACCATAGGAGAGGGGCACCCCTAGCGCTATCCCGGCGTCCTGAATCCAACGGAGTCGATAGTTCGTCGATCGGAGCCATGGTCGTCATTCTATGGCTCGTTCTGTCTCGCATCCAAAAGGCCTTCAAGGATACCTGCTGGGGGCATAGAAGTCCAACCGTGCAGCAAAACTTGTTTTCGGGGAGTCCTACAGGTGTTTCTAGGCAGGTTCTGGTTGGGAACGCTAGCCATAAGTGCCCATTGGACGATTTTCCAAAGTTAACTCCAATGTGAGGGCCATCCAAATTTGCTCAAGGGGGCCATTTCTCGTCCGGAGGCCCCCGGGCATGCATGGCCACCGTGGACAGGTCCACAATGGCCACTTGGACCTGTGGGAGGTGACGGAATCCAAGTCCTCTCGTCGGTTTGGGTTTCATGTCCCCGGGGCAATTCCTCCAAGTGTCCCTGAACGGCCCTGGGGTGCCCGATTAGAATGCACGTAGCACTCGAATCGTGGCTCGGTTTCTAAATCCGTTGATTCCGGTGGGTCCGGGACACCGGGTTTCAGCTAGGGGACCCCCCACAACGTCCCCTGAAGACCCGAAAGCGGTTCCAATGGGCCATCTCCGGAGCTAGGGTTTTGCTTAGTGATGGCCATTCCAGATTCGCTCAAGGGGTGCATTTCTCGTTCGGAGGCCCCCGGGTGTGCGTGGCCACCGTGGACAAGTCCACAATGGCCACGTGGACCTGTGGGAGGTGCTGGAATCCAATTCCTCTTGCCGGGTTGGGTTTCGTGGCCCCGGGGCAAATCCTCCAAGTGTCCCTGAACGGCCCCGGGGTGCCCGCCTAGAATGCCCGTAACACCTGAACCGTGGCTCGGTTCACGAATCCGTCGATTCTGGTGGGTCCGGGACACCGGGTTTCAACTAGGGGACCCCCCACAACATCCCCCGAAGACCCGAAAGCAGTGCCAATGAGCCATCTTCGGAGCTAGGGTTTTGCTCAGTGAGGGCCATTCCAAATTCGCCAAAGGGGTGCATTTATTGTCTGGAGGCCCCCGGGCGTGAGTGGCCACTGTGGACAGGTCCACAATGGCCACGTAACTGCCCGAAGGACAATTTTGCAGAGTTGACCCCCGTGTGCAAAAATTGCACACTCCGATGGGCGAGCGGCTTACAGAAGGAAATATGGCGGTTGTAGGTATCTATGCTTTTCTTCTGACGAAAATTGTAATAGGATTTCCATTTATAATACATGCATATTTTTTACTGGTTTTGTCAAGAGAAAGTATCATTTTCAATAACAAGTGGAACTAGGGGATCCTTCATTGTGTTCCATTAGCCCTTTGTTCAACATTTCATGCTTTGGTAGGTGGTAATTCACCTCTATCATCGAAAACTTGGGTCTATAGGTACCTTCCCTTTCATATTCCTCATAATGCACACATAGTCCATCCTTATCTTGATAAACAAGAGTTTTATAATAGCTTGAATTTTTGGGGCATGGTTATCTCCCTATATTCGGTTGTCTAATTGGTTGACAAGCTTGCCTGAAAATCTATACGTTGAACTTCTTTGTTTTATTGCTGAAAATTGGAAGGGATTTTCAAGTCACCTGCAAAACGCTCCTTTGTTGAAATATGTAAGTTCTTCCAACAACATTGATTTGGCTAGTGTATCAAATCCCGCCGTCCACACCAAAATTTATCTTTCGTTAAAGGATTCGGACATACTGTGGTTGACCAAATGGTCCGAGGAGCTTGGAAGTGCCACCAAATATTATTCCATGCCTGAATCTACCCAGAAGGCAATTATAAATTTAGATCCTCGAGAATGCCTGAATCTACCCAGAAGGCAATTATAAATTTAGATCCTCGAGAAGGTGAGAAACTATATGAGTGGTTGAATCAGTATCCTAAAATTACAGAGCTTTCTATCTCAAAGTTTACTGAGCAGCTCCTAGATGTCGTATTAGACTCAACAAACAGTAAACTTGTTATCATCACTGCACATTTTTTGCACTATCCATCTGCAAATAACTACGTCTGGCCTGAAGAGCTTACCAGTCTTTGCAAGAATATTCCCCTAGTAGATGAAGGTGGCAACATCATTAGGGTACGAGGCTCTCTGAAGTTTCTCTAGCCTGCATCCATGAGTAATGGGGCCAAGTCAATGGGCCAAGGTGTCCTTGAACGGCCCCGGGGTGCCCGACTAGAATGCCCGTAGCACCCGAATAGTGGCTTGGTTCACGAATCTGTCGATTCCAGTGGGTCTGGGACGCCGTTTTTCAGCTAGGGGACCACCCACAGCGTCCCCCGAAGACCCGAAAGCGGTGCCAATGATCCGTCTCCAGATCTAGGTTTTTGTTCAGTGATGACCATTCCAGATTCGCTCAAGGGGTGCATTTCTCGTCCGAAGGCCCCCGTGGACAGATCCACAATGACCACATGGACCTGTGGGAGGCAACGGAATCCAAGTCCTCTCGTCGATTTGGGTTTCGTGGCCCCAGGGCAATTCCTCCAAGTGTCCCTGAATGGCACCGAGGTGCCCGACTAGAATGCCCGTAGCACCTGAACCGTGGCTTGGTTCTTGAATCCGTCAATTTTGGTGGGTCAGGGATGCCGAGTTTCAACTAGGGGACCCCCCACAACGTCCCCCAAAGACCCGGAAGCGGTGCCAATGGGCCATCTTCGGAGCTAGGGTTTTTCTCAGTGATGGCCATTCCAGATTCGCTCAAGGGGTGCATTTCTCGTCCGGAGCCCCCGGGCATGCATGGCCACCGTGGATAGGTCCAAAATGGACACGTGGACCTGTGGGAGGCGATGGAATCCAAGTCCTCTCGCTGGTTTGGGTTCTGTGGCCCTGGGGCAAATCCTCCAAGTGTCCCTGAACGGCCCCAGGGTGCCCGACTAGAATGCCTGTAGCACCCGAACCGTGGCTTGGTTCGCGAATCCGTCGATTCCCGTGGGTCCAGGACGTAGGGTTTCAACTAGGGGACCCCCCACAGTGTCCCGCAAAGACCCGAAAGCGGTGCTGACAAGCCATCTCCAGAGCTAGGGTTTTGCTCAGCGAGGGCCATTCCAAATTTTCTCAAGGGGGCCATTTCTCGTCCGGAGGCCCCTGGGCGTGCGTGGCCACTGTGGACAGGTCCAAAATGGCCACATGGACCTGCGGGAGCTGACGGAATCCAATTCCACTCATCGGTTTGGGTTCCATGGCCCTGGAGCAAATCCCCGAAGTGTCCCTGAATAACCATCACTGAGCAAAAACCTAGCTCCGGAGATGGCTCGTTGGCACAACTTTCGGTTCTTTGGGGGATGCTGTGGGGGGTCCCCTAGCTGAAACCCACCATCCCAAACCCAACGGAATCGATGTATTCACGAACCAAGCAACAGTTCGGGTGCTACGGGCATTCTAGTCGGGCACCCCAGGGTCGTTCAGGGACACTTGGAGGATTTGCCTCGGGGCCACGGAACCCAACTCGGTGAGAGGACTTGGATTCCATCACCTCCCACAAGTCCACGTGGCCATTATGGACCTGTCCACAGTGGCCCTGAACGACCAGGTGCCTCCGGACGAGAAATGTACCCCTTGAGCGAATCTGGAATGGCCATCACTGAGCAAAACCCTAGCTCCGGAGATGGCCCATTGGCACTGCTTTCGAGTCTTTGGGGGATGCTGTGGGGAGTTCCCTAGCTGAAACTCGACGTCTTGGACTCACCAGAATCGACGGATTCGCGAACCGAGCCACGGTTCGGGTGCTATAGGAATTCTAGTCGGGCACCCCGGGGCCATTCAGGGACACTTGGAGGAATTGCCCCGGGGCCATGAAACCCAAACCGATGAGAGGACTTGGATTTCATCGCCTCCCACAGGTCCACGTGGCCATTGTGGACCTGTCCATGGTGGCCATGTACTCCCAAGGGCCTCCGAACGAGAAATGCCCCCTTTGAGCAAATTTGGATGGCCCTCACATTGGGGTCAACTCTGCAAAATCATTCGTCGGGAAGGTACGACTATCGTTCCCATCCAGAACCTGCCTAGACACACCTGTAGGACTCCCCAGAACCAGGTTTTGCTGCACGGTTGGACTTCTATGCCCCCGGCAGGTATCTAGCAGGTGTCCTTGAAGGCCTTTTGGATGCGAGACAGATCGAGCCATAGAATGACGACCGTGGCTCGGATCGACGAACCGTGGACTCCGTTGGATTTAGGACATCGAGATAGTGCCAGGGGTGCCCCTCTCCTCCGGTACCGTGGCCCCACTGCCATCCTGTACGTCCATCTTGGAAACTAGGGTTTTGCTCAGTGAGGGAGTGTGCAATTTTTGCACATGGAGGTCAACTCTGCAAAATTGTCCGCTGGGAAGGTACGGCTAGCGTTCCCAGCCGGAACCTGCCTAGACACACCTACAGGACTCCCCGAAACCTGGTTTTGCTGCACGGTTGGAGTTCTATGCCCCCGGCAGGTATCCAGAAGGTGTCCCTGAAAGCCTTTTGGATGCGAGATGGAATGAGCCATAGAATGACTATCGTGGCTCGGATCGACGAACCGTCGACTCCGTTGGATTCAGGACGCCAGGATAGTGCCAGGGGTGCCCCTCTCCTCTGGTCCCGTGGCCCCGGTGCCATCTTGTATGTCCATCTTGGAAACTAGGGTTTTGCTCAATGAGGGAGTGTGCAATTTTTGCACGCGGGGGTGAACTCTGCAAAATCATCTGTCGGGCACTTACGGCTAGCATTCCCAGCCGGAACCTACCTAGACACACCTGTAGGACTCCCCGGAACCCAGTTTTGCTGCACGGTTGGACTTCTATGCCCCCCAATAGGTATTCAACAGGTGTCCCTGAAGGCCTTTTGGATGCGAGACGGAACGAGCCATTGAATGACGACCGTGGCTCGGATCGACGAACCATCGACTCCATTAGATTCAGGATGTCGGGATAGTGCCAGAGGTGCCCCTCTCCTTCGGGTCCCATGGCCCTAGTGCCATCTTGTATGTCCATCTTGGAAACTAGGGTTTTGCTCAGTGAGGGGGAGTATGCAATTTTTGCACACGGGGGTCAACTCTACAAAATCGTCCACCGGGCACTTACGGCTAGCGTTCCCAACCGGAACCTGCCTAGACACACCTGCAGGACTCCTCGGAACCCGGTTTTGCTACACGGTTGGACTTCTATGCCCCCGGCAGGTATCCAGCATGTGTCCCTAAAGGCCTTTTGGATGCAAGACGGAACGAGCCACAGAATGACGACCGTGGATCCGATCAATGAACTGTCGACTCCGTTGGATTCAAGACGCCGGTATAGTGCCAAGGGTGCCCCTCGCCTCTGGTCTCGTGGCCTCGGTGCTATCTTGTACGTCCATCTTGGAAACTAGGGTTTTGCTCAGTGAGGGACTGTACAATTTTTGCACATGGGGGTCAACTCTGCAAAATCGTCCGCCGGGCACTTATGGATAGCGTTCCCAGCCAGAACCTGCCTAGACACACCTGCAGGACTCCTCGAAACCCGGTTTTGCTACATGGTTGGACTTCTATGCCCTCGGCAGGTATCCAGCAGGTGTCCCTTAAGGCCTTTTGGATGCGAGACGGAACGAGCCATAGAATGACGATCGTGGCTCCGATCGATGAACCATCAATTCCATTGGATTCAAGACGCCAGGATAGTTCCAGGGGTGCCCCTCTCCTCCTGTCTCGTGGCCCCGGTGCCATCTTGTACGTCCATCTTGGAAACTAGGGTTTTTCTCAGTGAGGGAGTATGCAATTTTTGCACACGGGGGTCAACTTTGCAAAATCGTCTGCCGAGCACGTATGATGATGATGATGGTGATGGATATGAAGATGTTGATGATGATTGTGATGGTGATGGTGATGGTGATGGTGATGGTGATGAAGATGATGACGATGGAGAAGATGATGATGATGGAGATGTTGATGAGGAACCTAGAGTTAGAGTTAGAGTTAATGATGATGATGGAGATGGTGGTGATGATGAAGATGTTGATGATGATGGTGATGGTGATGGTGACGATGATGGTGATGGTGATGGTGAGGATGAAGAAGATGGCTTAGTGCTAGGGTTTGGGTGAGGGTTAGGGCTAGAGTTATAGAAGGAAATTGAATTAGGGTTAGAGTTAGAGTTAATGATGATGATGAAGATGGTGGTGATGATGAAGACGTTCATGGTGATGGTAATGGTGATGGTGATGATGAAGACGTTCATGGTGATGGTAATGGTGATGGTGATGATGAAGAAGATGGCTTAGTGCTATGGTTTGGGTGAGGGTTAGGGCTAGAGTTATAGAAGGAAATTGAATTAGGGTTAGAGTTAGAGATGAAGATGGTGGTCATGATGAAGACGTTGATGGTGATGGTGATGGTGATGGTGAGGATGAAGAATATGGTTTAGTGCTAGGGTTTGGGTATCCTAAGAGTGTAAGACTCTAACTCTAGAGCGCCTTGTTTGCATGGATAAATGGACCAACTAAGTGCACCTGTATTGGGATTATTTGAAGCATGAAAGCATGTATCCTCCTAGAGATCTACCCCCCTTAACTTAGACTGTAATCCTCACGTATGAGTGCCTAGGGAACTGTACTCTCTCACTGTGCATGCAAAACTAAATAAAACAAAAAATGCGGAATTAGAACTGAACTGCTAATTTAGGAAAAACATCTAAACTGAAAATTAATGGAGGATGGCGCATGCATGCGCTCCCTATCTCTCTCATCCATAAATGCTAGTGCATCCTGTTACATCTTGTTTTCACACCCAAGTGGCAAAGTCCTAATCCTCTAATGCTACAAGTGCGACTTCCGAAGATGATTGCCACTGTCACCTCAGCAAAGATTTCCCCAAGTTTTAGGCCTACTTTAAAGGCCAAGGGAGGCTTCTAGATCAAGGTTGGAGAAAAGGTCTTAGGATTTCAAACTTGTTTGAATATTAAGATGTGTTTTCCATTAAGTTAAAGTCCCATGTGAGTGCTTAATTCAGAAAGTTGCAAGTGAATTAATCAAATAGACACCTTTCAGAAATAAATATTTGCTCATGTGTAAAATGAAAGATCATTCATGGATAAATAAAGATATTCACAAAACTTAAATCAACAATGAACCATAATGTTGTAGAATCAAAATTCACATTAAAACATGTTGGCTTATTTCCCAAAATCATCCACAAATGATATTATCTAATAATGCCAAGGTTATAGTTATTAGTTTACGAGTGATTATTGAATGAGACCCTCTTGGAGAGAGTAAAATCTTTGCAAAAGGGTGTCACCCAATCTATTAAGGGTCCAACTAGGTTGTAGTGATTTGAATCACTTCAATAAAAATGGCTGAAATCTAATCTTCACAAACTTAATCAATTAAATGTTTTGCCATATGATCCATGAGCATATAAATATAAAAGGATGTGCTAGAAATAAAATCAGTGAACCACTTGCGCAAGTTTGGTAACTTCTAGAATGTAAATGATTAGATGATTGTAAACATTCATTCAATAAACCATAAACATTTAGGATATGTTGTGTGTAATTGCTTAAGACAAATTTGTGAAATAATAACCATTCAAATAACATGCAATTAACACTATGATCCATAACATTCTTATCGAAGACAAAATCATGTCTGCAAAAATGTAATAAAAGACAAACTCATATACACAAGTGCTGATCCATCTATTACTATGCAAAAATTATCCAATCATGTATACTTTTTGGAAAAATGGAACATTGTTCCCAGCGTCTATATAATGGCGACTCGTGCCCCGTACAAAAAAAGGCAACACATGCCCTATACAAAATATGGCCCATGGTGCACTATACAAAATATGGCCCATGGTGCCCTATACAAAATATGGCAACTCGTGCCGAAAATGCCACATCGTGGCTAGTGTACATAGGAGGGTCTCTCAATCCTCTTGCCCACCCTTGGAGCTCCCAAGTGCACCTCCAAAATCAATCTTCCTCTTCTTCGTGCTAGAGGAAGCTGGGTCCTTTCGGCGTCTTTGAGCATGTCCCCCTGAGCCTTGAAACAACAACAATAATATGTCAACTTTTCCTGGCAATTATACAAGTATAAAACATAATTTCAAAATAAAAATAGTTTTCAAATCTTGGATAACTCACTGCATGTGAGATTGTAAGTCATAAGGGGGTCTCCCTCCTCCGTGATCCAAGTCTCTCGGCAATGCCACCCTGCAACATTTAGAACAATCAAATCAATGCTGAAACTAGATGCATATAGTAATTTCTGTTAAAATTGAACGAGATTTTGATAAACTAGTCAATCTCACCGTGAACAAAATCGGCTGGTCTTCGGGGCTGGCGGATGGAGCAGTCGGCTGGAAAACCTGCTTTGATGCTAGGGTGGATGGTAAAGGGGAGGATGTAGCCACATCAACAGTGGCTACACCACTGGGGGGGACAATGGAAGAAGGGGGGGTGGCAGGAGGAGGCATGGACTGGGGTGGGCGAAGTGGAGATGGACATCTAGGGTTATAAACCCCAACTTGCTGTAGTATGGATCGGGGCACCCTGGAAGGGGAAGCGAGTGTGGTGGGGGAATGTGCGGGGGGGGGGGGGTCTGTGTTGCAGTAGAGGGATGGTTGACTGTGGATGGGTGGTGTGCCGTGGTCGGATGGGGGAGGGTGGGAACATGGGAAACTGACAAGGAGGTGGAGTTGGATATGATACGTAAGGGGGATCTGGATGGAACCGTGGTGATATATAGGAGGGGGGTGGCTGGATGGAAGGGGTTGGGGAATGGGGCATGTATGCCAGGGGATACAACTAGAATATAGAGTGGCCGAAAGGCCGGGGAGGGAGGAATAACAGCACTGGCAGGCCGAGGTGCTCGCACATGCATACACATTTATAACCTCATAGTTTAATATACAAAAATATAAATATACACGGACAAGTCATCGTATTTGAAATTAAATTTATGCTTTAATACACACGATACCTGCGCACGGGGAGAACTGCTGGTCCCCAGTGGCGGTGGCTGGTCGCTGAAGCCCACGGACACCTGTGTGAACACTACAATTTTTAGACTGAATTTATAAAAACAATATTAACAATATTAAACACAATGCAAATGAGAATGACAACGATGGTACTTAAAAAACATGACTATAATTAATTTATATTCAAGTTAGATGATATTCAATATTCTGAAAGGATAGAAGGTGGCATGACATGAAATTAAAATTAAATAAGGTGAGAGGGCGAAGGTGACATGGTGAGCTTTTCCTTTTCTAGAGTCATCCCCATGAGTAGGTGAGCTTTTCCTTTGGCCCTAGAGAGATGTGCAGTGCCTCATAAACGAATGGAATTCATGTCCATTGACAAATTTGAATTGGAAACCTATGTAATGTGTTTGGGTTCTTGATGAAGAGTTCCTAGGTTTTGATGTCTTCTTATAGATTTATAGTTTCCTACAAGCTTGATTCACCCAGTGGAAAAGTATTTGCATCCCTAGAGTGAGGATCTTGAGTCCCTTTATTTCCATAACATTTCCATCATCAAATAAAATGGCATCTCATTGTTTAAATTTGCAAAGAGGTGCTAAATAGCAGTTCAGTTAGTGTGCATGTTATTTAATACACTTTAGAGTGTTGATCGTTAGAAAAAGGAAGAAAGAGAAATCTTTTTCATGATTAACTTACTTACAAGCTTGAATGTGCCATGTTCTTTTGCATTGAATGAGTAATTATGTGTTCTTGATTGAATAGCTATGTTGTTAGAATGATATCACTTGATTGAAATCAAAGAAATCTTGAGTGAAATGAGTTAAATGAGTATTCTTGATGCCAAATGTTTTACCAAGTTGTATTTGAATCAAGATAATAGCAAGGCCCCATAGACCATATTTGTAAGATTATCACTCTTCCTTATGGGCCTTACATCATTTTCAAAAACTTTAGTGACAATACATGTGATAAGTTGTTTTACGTTGTTTATATGTCTTTCCTAATAGCATGTTCTAGGAGTAGTAGTATGATTACTTTCAGTCTCAAGTATTAGAATAAATTGGAAATCCCGTGATAATAAACTAGGGTAATAAGGACATGAGAAACACCAGGTTCTTGAATTTCTAGAAGCTTGGCCACTATGATTCTCTTTTTCCCGAGATTTTTTCACAATGCAGTGAAAATTCATAGCAATAAATAGTTTTCTTATTGGTCTCGGTGGATGCGAAAGTGACAAGTACAACATTGAGCCAAGAGTCAAATGACCCATACTGTGGTCATTTGAAGATGATTTGGACAAGGAGGGTACATGGCAAAGATAACTTGGATGACATGGTGACAAATGGTAAAGCAACAATAACACACATGGCATTGGTCAAGCATAGGAAGAGCAAGCAAGCATTGGATGGTAGTCTACAGATGAAGGACACTAAGGGCATCCCCAAAACCCTAGCTGTGGGCTCATCATTGGTCAAGTAAGAATGACATATTTTGGAAATTTCTCTCCCATTTGTATAATCATCAGAGGTCTAGGATGCCTAAAGTGAACATGGACAAATGTTTATAGTTTTCTTAGGTTTTCATGTTTTATAAGGTTTCATTTTTTTTTTGGTGGGATTATACGAATTTATAGCTCTCAAATAAATTAGACAATATTATAAACACAACCATAAAATACGATGATGATATGGTAATTACTTAGTGCTAATTAATTTGTAATTACTGAACACAAATTACTCGTAACTGGATCTAATTATTCAAAGATAAAGAAGTTACCTGTGTGTATGGTGCCGCAATCTACTCTGTTGTCGCCATGGCTACATCGAGGTCAAAGGAATCGACATCCTCCCACCTGGGGGATGGAGACCTGGCACCGAATAACTGAACATTAAAACAAATAAAGTCAACAATGTGTAATTCAAAGTTAAATATATTAAACAATACGATATCAAATAAAATACAACAAATACTTGAACATTAAATAAAACAATAGAAAATCTGATCCATGAAGCTCACTGTGGCATGCTGCTACGTATCACCATGGCAAGAATGATCACAGTGAGAACAACGATGTGTCGTTGTTCCAGCAGAACTAGAAGGCCTCACCTGGGTTCCACCTGTACCCAACATGTCTCAGCCACCACCCATACATTGTGCAGCTGTCTGTGTCTCATCGATGTCCTCCCGGCTCTGGGAAGACGTGGCCACAAATTTGGTATGTCTACGCAAGTCATGTGTGGCACGTCTGACAGAGTCATGAATCTCATCTAGACCGCTACCAAACCTAGGTGGCTGAGGAGGGGGGTTTGGCTCTCTCCTAGGTGCAGGAGGTCCTCTGAGTGGGTTGCGGTGCACCTGAGGTCGATCTTGGGCAGAGCCAAGACCGACACCCTGAAACGCAGTGATGTCAAAATAGTTGACATGGTATCCTAGCTTAAACTCAGCCCACAATTTCTGAAGGAAATACTGTGGGACCTCCAAATTGTTGCACGGGGGCCTGTCAAACACCATGAACCACCTATTTCTCCAGTTATCTCTCCATGGCTGGTAAATGCACCAGTCCATGCAAACCCGAGCCCTCGTCACAGCTGGAGGTTGTCCCGTCGAGGGAACTATGAACTTGCTATACAACTGGGCTTTGGTGATGTTGAGGTCTTTTATCTGCTCTTTGTACAACCCAGTGGAGTAGTGTTCCCTCATTCGAGCCCTGTATTGGCTCAAGTTTGTTATCTCACTGTGTGCAATATTGATTGATTCAATAATGTTTTGAAGTGATGAAGCCAAGGAAACTCGAGAGGGTTCCTTGGTACTATTCAATTCATTACTTAGTCCCCTCAATTGATTTAAGTTTTGGTGTAATTGATCTTCGGGGTTTTCATTTGGTTCATTGTCGGTTCCCATATTGTCTTTTGGAGGTCGGGTTTCATTGGTTTCATCAGATGGTTCATGTGTGTCTGACATCTTGTTAGGTATAGATGGCCTGCAATTAAAATTCCTTGGTTTTTTAATGGATTGTAAATTTTTTTAAAAATTAAAATTCAAATGGAAAACAAAAAACAAAAACAAAAATAAACACAAATTTATGCTTTGAGGAGCACCTACCTGGAGAAATGGATGGCACCATGGTGTAGGGGTGATTACTTGGTGTTGAGGACGATTTGGGTGCATGAAGACGCATTCGGGAGGTTGCACAGTGTGCTCGCGGGTTGGAGAATGGGCTCACGGGTCTGTCGAAAATGACAAACCCGTGAGCTCTGTTTTTTTTTATAAAAAGACAAAGGCGCACACGCGCCTTTGACGCGTATGCACAACATTTTGTGCATACGTGTTAGTGGCGCGTGCACGCCCCTTTTGTCCATGTGGGCTGAACCACGTGGACGTTCGGCATTGCCGAAGCAGCGACACATGCGCGCCTTTGGAGGCACGTGCGCGTCGTTTTATTTTTTCCGCTCACACGCTGTTGTTGCGGTTATTTTGGGTACCAGCTTCGTGCGGGTACCCATGAAGAGAAGGATGAGTCCCATATCATGGGAAACTTGGATCCCTTCTATTTATAAATTCTTATTAAAGGGATGGTTTTTAATTGGTTACCCATCCTCTCTCATACTCTTAATGAAGCCATAAGGAAATTGAAGTAAACTCTAGAAGCTGGCGAGCCATAATTCTATATGTCCTCTTGTATATTAGATATAGTATGCATTATGAACTCATTCCTTGGAGCGGACTAGAAATGGATTAATGAATTCCCTTCGGTTTAAATGTATACTACAAATTCTTATAGAAATTAATGTCCCTTACATTATCAAAATATATGTTAGGGTGGTTGATTCCACAATTGAGACTTAGATTTAACCACTATTAAAATCATAAATAGGTAGTATTTTTCATAATAAAATGAAAAATCTTGAGACCTTCCTTTAACTCTTTATTTTTTCTTTCTTCTATATGTTTGTTTAATTTGATTGAAAAATCATAATTTTAAAAGAATTATTGTTTTTACATGTAAATTGTTTATATTTCATTATGATGCCAGGAAATTATGAATCAAATTCACAAACAAACCCTGAAACCGAGGCACAAACAAACATTAACCCAGAGGAGAACCCAAACACATAAACCTAGATAACCAAGATTTTAAATCAATTGAGAAACTTGGCTCAAAAGATTAGGACCACAAGGGAACCAACACGACTTTCATTAGCCAAGTCCCTTAATAACATCATTACCTCCATTGACCATGCCCGTAGTCAATTGTTGAGTATATTTGAATATAGGGTCAGGATAAGACATTTCTACTCCATTAGTCTTAGTAAAGAACATATCAAATATTTGAAAATTACGAAACAAATTATTATTGGGATCGACCCCAAAACCAACCAACCCTTTGATCCACAAAAAAATGCCTTTACATGGATTGGTGCACATACGATCCATGGAAACAAAATTGAATGAGTCATTGGTTCATGGTTTTTTATAAATATCCTTGCAACAATAAGGGGGTTCCATTATATTTTCGTTGAAAACTATATGTTGAGTTTGTGTTGAGTCTCCACGTGAACTATTTGACATTGGTGAGTTTCAGGGGGTTGGCGTTGGCTCTACCCAGGATCAACCAACAACTAGGTGTAATCCACTAACAAGGTACCTACTCCTAGGTGTATGCCTAACCTCCCCCGCCACCCCAACAGACACCTCAACTATTAGATCATATGGTTGACATTGACAAAACCATATCATGTATTACACATAGTGTAATGCAACACAAATCATTTGTAGCATCATCTAGACATGAGCCATTAAAGGAGTATGTAAGACTCTCATGTATAAGTCCTTTGGTCCCCACTAAACATGGACCTTCCATGACAGGTAATTAAGCAAGGGATTCTTTACAGAGCCGAGCATTACTACATCGATGTGGAGGATCCTACACAGTAGAGATTTTTGGATTAGGTTAGTATGATTTGTAAATGATGTTAAATCATTGAGTATAAATTAAATTTTACAATTGATAGTTATTAGATAAACATAACTTAAAGTATTTCTATCTCACTTGTGTTTTTTGGCATGTACAACTGATCCGAGATGACACACCTCCATCAAGATGGCATGACATTATTTCTCCCAACCTTGATGCAGCCGTGCTAGGGAAACAACAAAAGACATTGTGGCACTTCACACACAGGTATTTAAATGACTTTATGATTGCATGATTTAAAAATTCATATATTTACAAATGAAAAAGTTATTTATATGAGAAATTAATCGTTATGTTGTTGTGTTTCCATAGGTATTTTCCAAAGAGATTGAGAACAAGTCTTCACTTGGGGTAAGCATATCACCCTCACCAAGGTAACATGTGTTAAATTATTATATATTTAATGTGAAGTTTAGTTTTTTGGTATTCTTAATTTACATGTTTTTATACTAATCAAACGTATTGCATATCTTTATGTAGGTGTCATCATTCACCATTCCATCGCCATATCCACCCATTCCTTCCCATTGTCCTCCTAGTCCATTATTTCCACGATTCATGACGAATTTGGAGATTAGGCACCCTGCCCCGATGATTGGCATACCCATTCCCCCCTAGGGTGATTCCATTTGTTGTACAACCTATGGGGGTATATTTCCACCGACACCCATCCCCTCTTACTAATCCTACACTTGTTTGTCCTTCACCAATCCACCATCACAAACCTCCCCCCATTGCACCCACAATTGTAGTGACTGGTGTGCCATCTACTTTAGTTGCATCTACGGTTGCTACACCTACTTCTACCCCATCCCCTGCACCTACATTCACTCCATCCATTGCACCTACATCTGCCCCCTCCCTATACCTACATCGACCCCATCCTCTACCATTTCCTTGGATCATGTTGTCCAATCAAGTGCTCCACTTCCTAGCTAGGAAGGGAAATCTCTTGCATTGCCTTAAATCTTCATGGTGAGATTTATCCAGTTGATTAAAATCTTATAAAGCATTAATGAAATTGATAAAATAACACATTTTTATTTTTTGAATTAATTGATTTGTGTAATTGTTATAGGGAGGCATTACTGAGAGGCTTGGATCAAGGAGGTGTGAAACCCCATCATGGTATATTGTCTCCTCTCGGGTGAATATTTAATCTTTTAATTCTAATTTTATTTTTTAAGTGTATTAAATGATAGAATTGTGGGAAAAAGTTGATATGGTGTTGTTTCCCTTTGAGAGCCTAGGGAGACATTCTACACCGAGACATAAGAAGGCCCAAGCTTCGTCCAAATCAAAGAGGAGGAAGATTTATTTTGGATATAACCCTAGGAGTGTTGAGGGTGGCTAGGGTGATTGAGACACCCAGTATGTACATTAGCCATGATGTGGCATTTCTAGCATGAGATGTCATTTTGTGTCTAGGCCACAAGTTGTTATTCCATTTTTGGGCATGAGATGTCGTAATATATATTGGGAATGATGTTCTTTTTTGTATAAAAATGTATAGTTGGACTTATTTCAAATACAGATACATGTAACATGACTTTCATCCTATGTATATGAGAGTGTGTTTATCAATGTTTGCATTCATGATGTGGATTTGATGTTATATACTATGAATGTTACATTTTTGTTTATCAATTTTTGCATTCATGATTTGGATTTGATGTTATATACTATGAATGTTACACTGCTCATGGTGAATGTAATTCTCATGGATGTTAATATAATGAGTTCTACTTAATTCTCTTTCCCACTTAATATAATGAATTATACATAGTTTAATTTAATTTATATATTGATATATACTAATGGAATTGAATGGCTAGGAGGATTATAAATGGTATAAAGACAAGTGAACATTGTCACATGTTTGCTTGGGAAAGTACTCATATGTGTTTAAGCAATCTATTGACATTCATTTACATTAATTTCTCTGTTTGATCGACGTCGATCTAACTCTAAGAATGACATTGTTCAATGGTTTTGATCTATTGCAAATCATTAATAGAGAATGATAGAGCAAGAGATATATTTAGGAGTTTTTAGAGAAATAACACATTAGGTTGAGTCCATTGGTTGTTTGATTGCTCTAATATCAAAGCATCATAGTTAAAAGAAAATATGCATCAACTATATAGTGTTGAATATGATCAAATTGAAGAAGTCATGGCTTAATATTTTAAAGAATATGGAAGACCATCCTATGATGTTTGCTTATTTAGATTTCTCAAATGCTCAAATAAAGCGGAACCCAATCCAAAATTACTATGAGCTCATTTACATATAAAACTATTTTTGAGAAGGCAAGGGGAGGAGATTGGTTCCTAGGAAAACCACTTTGTAGTAACCAAAATCTATGGGTGAGATGTTGCCCACATATATGGCTCTAAAATCTTGGATTTTCATCTTGGAAGACAAAACTACTCTTAAATATGGGTGAGAATTCTATTTTGTGGTCAAAGAATAAAGGGTTTGTAACCTAAGACATGTGTCTATTGTTTATTTGATAGTTATATTGTTTAAATAATAAAATTGAACAATATTTTATTAAATTTATCTATTTCTTTTATGTTAAATAAAAATACAGAAACTCACTCTTGTTTAAAGAAAAATACCAATAAAATTCTCCGAGTCATCTCCATTTTCCATTACGATTTTTTAAATAAAAAGTATTAATAAATTATGCTTAAAACTCCCTTCACATGGTTAAAAAAAATCTAGGTTTGACAGCATGGCTCTTCTAGAAATGATATTATCAAAACAACGTTGCACCGTTGGACAAATGGTTGTAGTATTCCCACAATTCCTTTGAAGCAGATATCATTATAAGGTTTGACAGCATGGCTCTTCTAGAGATGATATTATTAAAGCTACGTTGGACTGTTGGACAAATGGTTGTACTACTCCCACAATTCCTTTGAAGCAAGAATTTGAATTATCTGAGTCACATGTAAATCAGAGTTGAAAGGAGGAAACATTAAAGCTTTGTTCTTCATACTATATTCTGAGTGCAGCTACAAAGTTATATGACAAAACCAAAACCCAGCCTGCAGCCATATTCTTCTGTCTTTGAAAGAAAAAGGTGCCTAAATGACCAGCCAGTATATTCTTCTGTCTTTGAAGTTATAGGACAAAACCAAAACTCAGCCTGCAGCCATATTCTTCTTGTCTTTGAAAGAAAAAGGTGCCTAAATGACATGCCAGTATATTCTTATTTCTTTGAGAATAGACGTAAATGCTTTCAATGAGAGTTGAACTCATGACCTCCCGCTTACAAAACGGGTGCTCTAACCAACTGAGCTATGAAAGCGTGTTGATCAAATGCTTAATGGTTGGAAATTGTACGTTTAGAATCCAGTTAGAGCAACCAATTTAAGGATGGAATTTTTATCCACACGATCCAATAAATCAATCTAGTCAGCCAAGTTGAAAGAAGCACTAAAGCGGAACAATGTCAAAAGGCAAGTTACATATAAGCAATCTGAACCTGGTTATGAGAAAAGGCATAAAACGCCAACAATTTACCCATAATTTTCATTGATATAGCTGCCATATAGCTTGAAGTGCAGAGATTAGAAAATGATGAAGCTCTAACATTGTAAGAGTTGCTGATGTACGGATGATTCCACAACTGAGACATAGATTTAACCATTTCTAAAATCATATAAATACGCAGCATTTTTCAGAATAAAATGAAAAATCTCCAGGCCTTTGTTCATCTGGTATTTATCGTGCTTCATGCAAGGAGTTGGACAATAATCGCTGTCTTATAACAGAGGAACTCGAGACTTGAAGACAATTGCTGCGAAATACCCTTCTGAGGAATAACGTCCACAAGAAAACTAAAATTATATAATCCCTCCACTCAGGGATCAAAATTGAACATGTCACAGCACGTCAAAGGGCTCTCAGCACGTCCCAGAAGTGTTGTAAAAAAAATGGACGTAAAAAAAAAAGAAGATTTTTAATTTTGAAGTTTTACAAATAAATGTAATAATTATGTTCAAATTTCATTAGAAGTGCTATGTTTAAAATTGTCCATCAAAATTTTTACACCATAGGCACGGGCACCTGCTGACAGGGATCAAAATTGAACATGTCACGGCACTCAAAGAGCTCTCAGCACGTCCCAGAAGTGTTGTTGTAAATAAAATGGACGTAAAAAAAAAAAGATTTGGCATGGTCCGGCACCGACTCTCGGAGACTCCGACTCTCCATTGATTGATTGATTAGTGATTATTTAGTGAGTCCGGACTCCCAAGTCGGCAATGGCATTGATTGATTATTTAGTGGGCACTGGAGCCTCAATATTTAACAAATTTATTTTACATCCATGTAGCTAAAATCTTAACTTTTTTATAGTTGTATTAGACGAATCGCCGTCGCCGATCTCTAGTCCACTGTCCGATTAACAACGCATTTAATTCCGGTTCAGAGAGTGGTTCAGAAAATTTATGATTCATGAACCATGACAGAACTTCCCAATGCCCATTGCCAAATTGCCCAGGCTCAGCGGCGGCCAAATTCCAAATTCAATGTATTATGTCATTAGAATTTGGGCAAGTTGGGACTGCGAGAACCATCACCGAGAACATTCAAGCTTCAACCTGGGTCATTCTAATTTCTCCACCAGTCGACAATGGTGAATGGTGCGAAAAGCAAGCCCCAATTCCAATTTCCCATCCTGTGTGCTGGTTTGAAACTTTGAAATGTGAGCAAGCCCCAATTCATTTCCGGTGGTATTTTATGCTTCTCATCTCGCTGGATGTGGGTGTAGTGAACGCAGAGGCGAGAGGCCGCGTTGTTGACAAGTGCTGGTGTCCAGACTCTGGAGCCCAGTGGTCGTTTGGCTTTATGCGGTGTTCCAAATTCCAATTGTTATTGTTGAAGGCAACGTTCTGTCACCTGTGGCTTCTATGATCTTTTGCTAGCGCTTTCTTTCAAGGTATGTTTCTTTATTCCATTTCCAATTCCCATTGTTTGTACTGGCACGATGTGTATTGTCTCGAATAGCTATTAAAAAAAACTGTCGAGAACAGAGAAATTAAAATGACAACGTCTGTACTAACTACTATCTCGAACAGGATTATAAAACTACAATCATTGAGCTATTTTAAGTACATAGGGTTGAAACCGTAAGTGCATAGGGTTGAAACTGGAAGCTGAAGCTATATTAGGTACTTAGGTCACTAGTTGTGCGTCCACAGAATATAGTCTTAGTCTCTGTGCTTCGAAATAGGGCCCCATCTTGGAGAAGAAATGAGTTTACCAAGTGTTGCTGGCAGTGGCTGCATGGTCAACATAATATAGTCTCTATGCTCCAAAATTCACCCATGCCGAACCCACCGTGGAAAAATTCAAAAATGCACAGTGCCCTCAGTATGTCAAACCCCATCAAAATGATTTTGGGTAGCGTTTTGGGTATATCCAAATCAGAATCCCTTGGTAGCGTTTTCACATTTGGACTGATGGTATATATGCCCTATAAAGCTCATAACTACAGTGAATTAATCATCTAGAATCATTTGTTCATTCTAGGACTTGCGATCCTCTGGTTCCAATATTGAGCTAAAGTAATGAATTATAATAAAAAATCAATAAAAGAAAAAGAAAAAAAATATAAAAGACAGACAAACTAATTTTAAAAGGAAAAAAGTATAGAAGATGGACAAACTAATTTTGAGAACGGTGAATGTAAATTTTAGGAGTTGTTCTCTCACTTTCTTTCTTCTAAATCATTTAAAAGGATAAAGTTCACAAATACAATTACTTAAGTATTTTCCTAGTAATTATCTATTAATTTCAGATAACCTTGCAAAGTTTCAATCATCTAGTTCTAATACTGAGTTAAAAGCGATGCAATACAAAAAGCCCAGTGAAAATAAAGATAAAAAAGAGGCAAAATCATTTGCCTGAACCGATTTTCTAAGTGATAATTTTAGGACTGGTTAAGAATATAAATTTTAATATAAAATTCTCAATAATGTTAGCTTTACATCCTCGGATAGCTTTTTCTCAATGTATATCTGAAACAATTTGTATAATGTATGCAAAGGGATGATGTTCTACATTATGCAAACAATTTGTATAATGTATGCAAAGGGATGAAATTCATTCCATTATTAAGAATAATTAATAGTTACTGGAATGGAATGAATAATTTATTCCATTGAATACAGATGACTTTGTTTCTATCTAGCTCAGTAATCAATGCACCATTGGAAAGAACTTGGTTTTCAACAGAGTAGAAGAATTCATATCCTAAAGAAAAACATGCCCACGAAATTCGGAACTCTTCTCTTTAAGAAAAGGATTTATTGCTCTGTAGGAAAGCTTAAACAATAACAAACAAATGCACAAACCAAATTCTGTTCGAAGTCACATAATTTCAGGTCATGGATTCATTTGGAGTTACTGGAATTCACCAATTGTCGATTGAGACCATGCAATCTGTGAATCCGTGGGAAATGGATTCATGCCCATCCTTATTGTCAAGGCTTGTTGCAGCAAAAGAATAAGAATGGAGATGCGCACTCAGTACAATCAAAAAGTAAATTATGTTATAAAGAGGCAATAAAACTAAATTAGTCTCCAAATATTCTATTACTAGGTTGGTTTCCGGTGATGCCAAGAAACAGAGTAATCTGTATTCAATGTTTTAGTAAATATAAAAAATTAAAATGTTATATTTCAAATCAATTTATAATTGAAAATTGATTTGAAATGTAATATTTTATTTAACATATTTTTTAATGAAGTGCATGATTAATTTATTATTGTCAATTGAAAAGCAAAATTTTTTAAAGCTTTTCATCTTCAAAGTGTGCAGGAATATATACCCTTCAAATTTAAATTAAGACTAGCCCTTCAAATTTGATCACTGCCTCCACTGTATAGTTTATCCCACATAACGAGGTCGAATTGATGTAGAGATTCGAGAAAGTGGTGCGCTTCTCGAAAATAAATAACAAAAATCCATATTTCGACGTAAAAAATGATGCGGTGAGCGTGGATCGAACACGCGACCTTCAGATCTTCAGTCTGACGCTCTCCCAACTGAGCTATCCCCGCGAGATAAAAGTTATGGACGGTTAAATAACCCTCAATTATTGCAAAATAAATATTCTGTAATTGATTCATCCATCTCTTGGGCTGATACCTGAGTCTCTATGATATGTTTATAAACTATCTGAAACTGCCAAAACATCAAAGAATTTGAATCTGAGAAAAACCATAAAACGTGGATAACGTGGTTTGACAGCTACCAGCTGGCGCATTTGGATCGATGCTGCGGCGTTTAATATCTTGCTTTTCTCTCAATTTATTTGAGTCAATTCAGTGAAGAACGTGAAAACGGTATTTCCAGAATATTGTTTGTAGGCTAATGGTTTATAAAATGGTTGATGGGCTCATACGGAGTTTCATAATCGCTTTTGAAAGCCGTGTAGCTAACGGGCCTTTGAATTGATAAAATTCTGTTCCAATTTAGTGTTATTTGTGTTTAGCGTGGAACCAAGTCATGTGAAACAACAGTTTTAAAAAACCAGAATATTAAATAATGGAGAAAGCGTTATAAATTTGTAAATGTATTCGGGATGGGTAGACATAGAGCGGGAATATAAAAACAACTAAATGTGAAATTGTTCTGTTCATAACATCAACATAACAATCACGTAGACACAGAGCGGGAATATAAAAACAACAAAATGTAAAATTGTTCTGTTCATAACATCAACATAACAATCAATAAAACAAATAGACTGGTAAACTGAACCCGACGTGAATCGAACACGCAACCTTCTGATCTGGAGTCAGACGCGCTACCATTGCGCCACGGATCCACATATAGAAGAGGCTGGCTGTTTTTTATTTAACTTTATAGAATGGACCCTTAAGTGAGAAAGGCAAAAACAAAAGAATGAGCCATCAAATACTTTCTTGAACGATGGTTATGTGAGTTGAGCGTGGATCGAACATGCGCCCTTCAGATTTTTATTGTCATGGACGATTTCTTATGTGCGGTGAGCGTGGATCGAACACGCGACCTTCAGTTCTTCAGTCTGACGCTCCCATATATTAATATGCTATAATTAGTTCATCCATTTCTTTGGGTTATGATATATTTTGCGTAAGTTTAATTTGTTTCCTGGGGAGATGGGCTACCAACAGAATTAGTAATAACGATATATAGTGTGAGATGTATATGAATTTCTGCAGTTCAGATTGTTAATGTTTTTATTTCACAGTATTTTTGTTTGTTTTTTTAAAGAGTGTTAATGTTTTTATTTTACAGCTTTTTGTTGGTTTTTTTATGGGTAGAGTGTCTAATGGAAAACCACTTGAGGTTTCAGAAGTTCTAACACAATTGATCTTCAAAGTTTTAACAAATATTTGTGTTATTTTAGTAAATTGATTTTTTTGAAGATATAATCAAATAGGAAGAGTATGTTAATATATGGATAAATGTTTTGAGCATCTTAATATATAAGGACAATTTTTTTGTTTTGAAGTAAAATTTATTTATAAAAATGAATCACTTTGTTTTTTAAATTCATTGACATAAAGATCAGCTTAGATCGAAATCCTAGGCTCTATCAAGTGCCGAGAAGGATCAAATCTCCCGAGGTGCAAACCTCTTCTCAGGAATTGCACAAAAGGAACTTTTGGAGGAGAGGTTTGCACTTGGGAAGATTTGATCCACGCTTACATTTTTGTACATGGTGTGCACTTCTTGTTATTTTATGTTATCTTAAGGATACTGGTTCATAACAAAGGTTCTCAATTTTGGCAAACAAGCTATCTTTTAATTGAGATTGAGACTGAGGCATTATAAGCAAATCTAATCTAATATAGTTGTTGTTTTTAATACCGAGGTGCAAACCTCGGCACTCAAGGGGCTATTCAAGGAGAGCTAGTAAAAAGAAATTACTATAGCCGAAATAGAAATTACACTATCTCCCTCATATTTACTTTTTACTTTGTATTATTCTTTTTTGTTTATGGCTAACATAATATTTATTACTTTTTACTTTGTATTATTCTTTTTTGTTTACTTTGTATTATTTTGTTAGTTGACAAACACTTGACAAACGTTACAAGATCTCCCTCATATTTAATTTTTACTTTGTATTATTCTTTTTTGTTTATGACCAACATAATATTTATTACTTTTTACTTTGTATTATTCTTTTTTGTTTATTTTGTATTATTTTGTTAGTCGAAAAACACTCAACACATGTTACAAGATCTCCCTCATATTGGACTGTAGAGTGCCTGTCGCCGCAACAAACTATCTTTATTTCATGTATGATGTCTTTGGTTTTACTCTTTTGCCTGTTATCAAACTCTTTCATTGTGATTACTCTTATCTTTATATTTCATGTTAAATTGGTTTTGAAATAGGCATAGAATTAGAGCTTGTATAGTTATTTTGCAAGTAAAACTATATAAAAATTATAAACCCTTAAAATGAATTTGGCATAGTGATGCAAACATGAGGATACTCCAATATAAATGGTAGGAATTCATGGATTTTATAATGGTGGATACATATGCATTGACAAGGGTCAAAAGCTTGCATCAAAAGGTACCTTTATCTTTCACTATATACCATATATTTAAAAATGGATGTGCAGAAGAATAAGATGAAAACACACAAAATCTCATGAAATCGTGAGGAAGGTAACATTGAATCCTCACACATCCACAAATCAATAGATTGATATGTATGAATTTCACAAATCAATAGATTGATATGTATGAATTTCTAAGAGTATTAGAAGTACCATTCATTCAAACAGAATACAGATCAAGATTCACCACCAGTAAAGTCAACTATTCAAGCATAGTAAAAAAACATAAATACCATTGATAAAGAAAAGTATGGCTGGGAAATATCAATTAAACTATCTTCAATAGTATTTCCTCCTAAATGACATTGATTCAAAGGAAAAAAATGTGACTAAAAAGATCTCATTAAACCTTCCATAAAATGTTAGACCATAAGGAACAAAAATAGAAGTTTCCACTAAATAATGGTGTTAATTACCCTCAAACATTTCAATAATTTTTATTAGTTGGAAATGTGGGGAAGAGGAGGAATATGAATGACAAAGGAATATAAATGCATCAATGGGGAAGAATTAGACATATATGCACGAGTGGTTTTAGTGTATGTACAACTAGTTAAGCTTATGTAGGCTAACTTATTCATATCTACTAGCTTAGTACACCTTGTTGCTTAATTGGTGGGTAAAAGCATGTTAATATGTCTCACGTTTTCCCCTTTTGCGGCGATGAACAAATGAACTAAAAATATTTGTGCATAAATATACAAATCCATTAAAAATTAGATAAAAGGTGTAATGAAACAAATGTTTTCATTGTGAATGAGCTTTTATATGGTATTTTTTTTCAAATAAAAAAATTTTGTTTTTATCTTATTTATTTCATTTTCTTTAAAGGTAATTTATTGTTATTTCAGCATCTCATAAACACTCACAAAACCGCGACCCCCCATATCTATCTTCATTTATATTTTTAATTCCAATTTTTTTGAACAAGTCTTTTATAGACACTTTTAAGATTGTTGTACATTTTAATTATTATTAAATTATTAATATAAATAAAACCTTTATTTGTGCGTAAAAGCGCGACCCAAAAACTATCATTTTAAGACTTCAAAATCAATAGTTGTTTATTTGAATAGGAAAACAATATACAAGTGATAAAATTATTTTTAATATTTTTTTAAAATATATTTTTTATTTTTTATTATAGATATTTTGAATAAATTTATAATAACAGCATAAATTATCTTGCCGCATAGGACTTTCCAATTTTGTTATGCATAAACTTGATTTCCTCTTTAGAAAAAAGAAGATAGAAACATACAATTCTATTGTCATTTTTTTCTTATGTTGAGGCTCATTTACGATCTAGTTTAATCCCAAATTTCTATATAGTATCAGATCGGGTTCTCATTGCCCTACCTTTTTTTTGCTTAAGTGTTTTCAACTCTGTATTCTTAGCAACCTAGTTTTGGCTCTTTAGTATTTGTCGGGGTACTCATATATAATTGTTTATAATGGTGGATTTGGCATCTGCCATGCATTTGACAGAGAGATCGGGTTTCTATTCTCTTGGTTTCCATTTCCACCTATGTTTTTGTTTTCATGTGAAGGAGTTTATTTTTTAGGCTTTTTGGCATATTGTTTGTTTGCCAATATATTGTATTGTAAAGAGGTTATTGGATGTGTTTGTGACGTAACTTTTCACTAGAGTTTCCATTTTTCGTCCCATCAAAGGCATTGTCAGGAGTAGTCCACTCTCTTTCCAATGAGTGGTTGCACACCACCCTAATTTGCCTCTTTGAGTTTTTTTGTTTTTCTCATGAAATGATTAAATTTGTGTTAGTTCCTAACTTGTACATAGGTTCTTAACGTGGCTTTGCTTGTCAAAAACGACATCAAGGATTGTTGTCCATGATGAATTTATTTATTGTACCTCTCATCCTGTGCCTTTGAGTAATGGATTGTGGACCACTCATATAAATAGTCTTAAGACTGTTATCGGGTGTTTACCTCTTGACTAGCCTTGTTTTGAAGTCACTTGAAGCTAGCCACTTTGGAGTGTTTCTTACTTAGGTTGTTTGGCACCACTGCCACCATTGGCTTGTACCTCCATATTTTTTTCATCATTTGTGACATCCATCGCCTTCATTTTGTCTAACCAATTCAACATTGTTTGGGGTGATGGTGCACGTTGCTTCCTCAGTTGATTGTTTACCAGCATAGATCCATCCCAAACCCGGATCTATCAAACACCGAGAGGGATCCAATTTATTGAGGTGTAATTTTTTTTTGTTTTATCTTAAATTTTTTACACATTAAGAAAAAAATTATTCCTCAAGAAATTGGATCCCTCTCTTTTAATTTTTTAATTATTTTTATTTTTATTTTTGATAAGTTATGAGCGAACATGAAATTTTTAATTACTTTTGATTTTTTATAAGTTATGAGCCGACATGGAAACGTAACGTGACAAACGTGACAAATGTGACAAATGTTACAACATCTCCCCCATACTGGGTTGTAACGTAACGTGACAAACGTGACAAATGTGACAAACGTTACAACATCTCCCCATACTGGGTTGTAACGTAACGTGACAAACGTGAAAAATGTGACATGTGACATGTGACATCCGTTACAGGATCTCTCCCATACTACAAACGTGACAAATGTGACATGTGACATCCGTTACAGGATCTCCCCCATACTATTACTTTTTACATTTTATTACTTTTGAAAACGTTACATGATCTCCCCCATACTGGGTTGTAAGCACCTCGTTTACACTCGGTGCAATGATTCACCATTTTGCTTGAGATCAACCTTCTTTAGACTGAGCCACACACACAACATCAATCCTATTTTGAATCAACAATTGCAGCGGCTATCAAACCATGCACTACAATGAAATGGACCGGTGTCCATAGGTACACTCTTTTTTTGTTGTTTTTCTCTATTATACATGAGTACCTAATTAGGACTTTTGTGTCGGCAGTAATTTTAGAGGATCAATTTATTTTGGGGGATGGTGTGAATTTAATTTTCACTCCCTCAAGAGCTTGAAATTTGTAGCATAGAGTTCTTACATGTATAGTTGATGGGATTGCTAGTTTGAGGTAACTAGGCCCTCTTTAGAGTTTTAACCATACTTTTTGTATGGGCCTTTTGGTCTCAATAGGCCTCATGTTCTCGCCATTCAATGCATCTATGTGGGATATTCTTCAATTTCAGCTCCAATTCCCTTTGATAATTGGTGATTAAATTTCTTTTGGGGAGGGATTTTTCCTTATAGGTTTTTCTTCTTTCTCAACCTATGAGAGTTTTATACTTAGGTACCTAAGTAAGCCTTGTTGTAGAGACCCAAATTTGCTTGTCGTTACTCCTTACATTCTGTTTAAAGGTGGGTGTTAGTGTACATACAATTGGTTAAACTTATGTCGAATAACTTATCCATATCTGCTAGCCTAGTACACCAGGGTTTCTTGGTTGGCATATCATCAACTTTTGAGCTAGGAGTTTCGAGGTTTATTATAAATAATCTCAGTTTCCTCTTGTAAAAAACTAGATAGCGATATACAATTCTATTTCGATTTTCTTTGTTATATTGAGGTTCGTTTATGATTTAGGTTAATCACATATTTCTAGGAGTGGTGAGTCATTTGTTCTAGATGTTGTGCATAGGATATTTATTTTGTTATATCTAAAGTTCCATTTTCTCTCCTAGATCTATAAAAAATGAAGATCAATTGGATGTTCCATTTCTTTGTTTGGACACGCTGCGTTCTACGACATTCCACATGGTGTTCCAGGATTGGATGGTCGGTGGTTATGCCGTCAAAGTCTTTGTTAGGGTTTATGTCGGGTTCGAAACTACGAGGGGTTATGCTTGGCGTAGAAACAGGGGTTATTATTGCCTTTTTATTATACATGATAGTATTAGTAATTGCATACGTCTGGCAATAAGGTGCACCTGTTGGATATGTTTCATGTGGTATTTTCCTGCGACAATTCTCAACCATTGACCGACAACGACAGCCTGCTTTCATAGCTCAGTTGGTTAGAGCACCCGTTTAGTAAGCGGGAGGTCATGAGTTCAACTCTCATTGAAAGCATTTATATATTGTAATTTGCCATCCCCGAGTTTACTCTCTTGCTGCAAAGGTTTCGTGTTTGAGTTCAACTCTCATTGAAAGCATTTATATATTGTAAATTGCCATCCCCGAGTTTACTCTCTTGCTGCAAAGGTTTCGTGTTTTAATAATGTACCTTCTCAGAGGTTACTGTAAGCGTTAATCTGTCACATGCTTTTGCTTTTTTATTTCATATTTTGCTCGAGGCTCCACTCCTGTAACATGTTGTAGGTAGTCATCGAAATAACCGTAACGTAATCAAAGAGGAAGCATCAAAGAATTTGAATCTGACAAAAACCATAAAACTTATAAAAACAACGAAATGTGAAATTGTTCTGTTCATAACATCGACATAGCAATCAATAAAGCAGGAAGACTGATACTTTGAACCCAACGTGAATCGAACACGCAACCTTCTGATCTGGAGTCAGACGCGCTACCATTGCGCCACGGATCCACATATAGAAATGGCAAACTTCTATTTGATTAGTTTTATAGAACGCACCCTTAAGTGGGAAAAGCAATAACAAAAGAATGAGCCAGCAAATACTTTCTTTAATGATTGGTTATGTGAGGTGAGATCAAACATGCGCCCTTCAGATTTGACTAAACAATCCAATAAAAAAATTTCTTAGTATAAATCACTTTTAGTATTCTCTCTTAGCATTAAAGAATTTTTTATAACTAGTATCTTAATTTAATTATTTATTTCATATAATTATTTTTTAAATTTAGATGTAATAATATTTTTAATGATATTAATATGTTAAAATTAAAGTTTAAAACAACTTAGAAAACTTTTGATATTCCAAATTAAATATCTAGTACATATGTATTAGATTTCTAATTATAATTATATTTACAAATACATTATTTTATAAAAAAAGTTTTATAAAATAAAGCATATTACTTTCAAGTTTAAAATTACGAGTTATAAAATACTTGTATATTTGCTCAATCTTTCTTCCCTATTTTATATAAATAATGTAATGTCAAATAAAATTTTCATAAAAAACAATTTTAAAATATTTATATGTTATAACTTCTTATAAATAAAATTAATTATTGCAATACCCTCTCATACTAGCCCATTGAATACCACTCATCATTGTTTTGAATGAATGGAATGTGTTAATAACAAAACAACATTGATATATTTTCAACTTTACTCCAATGTGTATTCGAAGTTTAGTTGACTTAGAAGATGTGGAATTTGTTTGGCCGCTTAAGTCTAATGAATTTTGAATGAATCTATGATTTCAAAATCTTTGATTTTATATTATTGTTTCAAATACTAGTTAATCTAATGGTTGTTTCCAAATGCATAATGAAAGATTCTTTTCAATGGAGTCTAATGGTTGTTTCCAAATACATAATGATAGATTCTTTTCAACGGAGACAATGCATAATGATAGATTATTTTCAATGGAGACAAAAAAAAAACTAATCTAAGGGTACAAGCTTGGGAACTAAGTCAAAAGCTAATCTAATGGTTGTTTTCAAATGCATAATGATAGGTTCTTTCCAATGGAGACAAAACAAAATTTTAGATCTAAGGGTACAAGCTTGGGAACTAAGTCAAAGCTAAAGGATGGTATCGCAATATTATATATTGATACCGTGTACCGTACATGTTTACCTCATGATACAATGTATCCATATAACTTTTCCAAATGTACATGAAGGTTATAGAAAACCACCTTTTATGAACCCAAATACAACAAAAAAATAAGATGATGTTGTGAATTACAATTAATAAGGCCCAATTACACATTGTAGTAGCTAAAGTGAAAAAATTGTGTTGCTATGATGTGAGTTAAGGTCTAATTGACACAATGAATTCATGTAGAAATGAGACAAATAATGTTTGAATGAGGTAGGTGTATTGCATCCTATGTGGTCAACCATCTAGAACTTTACTACTATTTCTCAAGCATCAAAGAGTACTTTACTAATAGTTGGGTTAAGTAGTTCATGAACACACATAACTATCATGGTATTTTGAAAGGATTGAAAGACAAGGGGAAAAGGTTTAGAGAAAGAGATAGAATGTTGGGATTCTCCCTAGGATTGTAATGAGGGGATGAACGGCTCACTAGAGTAATAATAGGTAGTTATAGTGGCCATTCACTAAAAAGTGGACTAGGTCCAATATTTTTGTTATTTAAATAAGGCCATTAGTTAGCAAACATAGAATAAACGTAATGTCTTCTCATTAAGCAAGGTCCTAGTTAGGAGGTGGTTATGAATAAGGTTCTATTGCTAGCTATTCATAAGGATGGAGTCCTCCTCATGGACATGTGTGAAAGAATATTGTATTTGGAACTTGGTGCATTTAGAGGTTGTCCTACCTTAAGAGGCAAGTGAAGATGAGTGGATTACTTCCATAAAAGTACCATTGTGTGGTTTTGGCTTATATTAATGGTTTTTATATTGATAAGATGTGGAGCAATTTGATATCTCTTTTGTGATTTAATTTCTCAGCTTAAGGATCATAACATAGAAAAACTTATCATGTCATGAATATGAAAACACCAATTCTGGATCTCATGGTTGTCATGAATATATTATATGGAGAGAAGGATGGGTCCCATATCAAGGGAAACTTGGAATATCCCTTCTATTTATAAAATTATTATTAAAGGGATGGTTTTTAATTGGGTTCCCATCCTCTCTCATACTCTGAATGAAGCCATAAGGAAATTTGAAAGTAAAATCTAGAAGGTGGCAAGCCATAATTCTATATGTCCTCTTATCTATTAGATATAGTATGCATTGCAAACTCATTCCTTGGAGCGGACTAGAAATGGAATAATGAATGCCCTTTGGTTTATGGATACTACAAATACTTCTAGAAATTAATATCCCTTACATTATCAAAATATATATTATGCATTCCTTTCTCCCTTATATGAGTTGCTTATCAATATGAGGTTTCCTCAATTCTTCAAAGAAGCCTTAAGAGTCTTGGAAACAATGGTTAAGTAGTATATGGACAAGGAAACTAACTACATAAGGATCCATGGTGTCATGACTCACCTCACACTTTTCCTAAACTTTTCCCTGAAAGACTAGTGCTAAGAGAGACCACATATCAAACCATTAGTGTTGGTTTAATGATGTGTTGAGCCAAAAGAAGAAAAAGGGTTTCCCAACATACCTTACCTTCATTGGAGTGTATGGATTTCCCAACACCATGTTTGCATGAACAAAAGCATAGGAAATATAGAAATACAAGCTTAGAACAGAATGCACCGGGGGGGGGTCAGTCTAGTAGGAAATATCCTATCACGTCCAATGCATCCACATTGGGGAACAAACTATGATATGAAAATGAGAAAATATATTTCCCTGTATTAAGGGGCGAAGGGGGATTAATTATATTATATGGAAATACAAATATGTAAGGGTATATTTTATTACATTTCGTGTAGAAGCAGTGGAGGGGAGGCATAGGTAAAATCATGGGACAAGGGCACAAGGTATTGAGTTTGATGGACAAGGGATAGTCAAGTTTGTAATAAGATCTGGACATTTGGCTCTATATTAATTCGTTGAAGTTGGTTTGCATAGTTTGGTAAACTTGTATGGATTTGGTATAGTTATTTTCTAGATTACCTTTACGATGTCCTTTTGTTTTTATAAATTCTCATCTTAAGTATAATATATTATATTGTTTTTCATTACTTGTATATTATTTTTCTCTGGTAAATATGTATGCTTTCATCTTCTTAATTATTGTAGTGTTATTTCAGACATGTTTGGAGTCATCATACTAGATATCACATTTCTTGGTTGTTCTGCTCTCAAGTCTTCTGTTCATGGAAAATTTTAGGGGCTAATCTTAGCCCACGGGCTATATTTAGGGGTTTTAAATTTTTAATGGGCTATTTTTTTATTAAACACCCATTAGGTATGATTAGCCCACATTTTATTTATTTATTTTTAATGAATAAAGGTTAGCCCCACATTACCAGGGTTGGAAGGTGCGGGGGGAGTAATTCTTGACTCCACGGGGAACAAGCAGAAAGACTTTTCCTGGGGCATTGGGAGGAAGACCAACAATGAAGCAGAATGGTTAGGACTCATCAAAGGATTGGATATTGCAGCCAGACTGGGAATTAAGAAACTCACAGTTCTCGGAGACTCCCTAATCATAATCAGAGAAGCTAGATGTATTATTTCCAAAAGGAAAGACCCCATATCCAAAATGCATCACCTCCTTCATTGCATTAGTATTGATTTCCATGAGCTCACCTTCCTTCATATTTTGTGAGGATTAAATGAGAAAGCAGACGAGATGGCGAATATTGGAGTCGAGCTAGCTTATGGTATTTTAAGGCCCGATAATGAAAGTTTGGAAACCTCATGGATTCCTTAACTCAAGACTTGGCCTTTGGGATTAGTCCTAAGACCCTCCAAACTTCCCCCTCCCTCATTTATGGACCTTTTTCATTTAATTTGCATCATTATTGAAATTTTTTGGGATCTCTCACTTGGAGATTTGACGGCTCTCCCCTATATTGATCGTTCCCCTTTGCATGCACGAAATTAATGCCTCACAGCGAATTTCCAGTTGGCTGGCATGCGAGCTCATTAGCTTGGTATATCCTCATTTTCGGGCAACCCTCAGACCTCATTACTCTGTCTCCCCTCTCCTCATCGCCCTGCTCGGTCTGTGTTTGTTGTTATTTGTCTGGAACGGTCTCTGTGTTGGTAGGATAATGGCTCATCATGGAGTCGGGCGTGGTGGGGAACACTATTACCGTGGTGTTGGGAGCTACCAGAGGGAAGAGAATCCCACCTGTGGAAGATGTTGAAAGACCGGAAGAGGCTCCAATGTTGGGTGCAGCAGGGGAGTTCAGCCGGAGGAAATGTGGGGCGATTCAGTTGAACTCGAGAGCCACCTTGTACTAGGCCCCTATCATAGGCATGTAGGGGTAGGGAATGTCACCAGACAGGACGGGAAACGCAACATATCCAAGTTTGAGGTGGAGTTTCTGGACCGTTTGCAAGAATTGGAGCTGCAGGTGAGGATGATTCATGGTGAGAACATTGAGTTTAAGAAGGTAATATCTCATCTCTACAAATTTGCAACCGCTTCTCACTCTGAGGTCAAAGCTCAGAATATATGTGTGGCTGAGAAAATTGAGCATTTGGAGGAAACCATTGGAGGAAACCTTGGGTTTGGCCTACCCCCGCAAGGCCTGGAAGCTCAAAGTAACTGGCAGCGAACTTGAGGACATCAATCAAAAGATGGAGAAGCTGCAGAATTTCATGGCAACAGCTGGTAATTTCATGGACCTCGGAACTGAGAAGAATATGGCTGCAGACTCTGTGGGCGTGGCCATGGATGTTGGTCCTCACTAGCAACTTTCCTACTCTGGTCACGGGTTGGCTTTTCTAGTTTATTTATGTTAATTATGCTTTCTAGCATTATGCACAGGAACTCTGCTACTTTCAGTTTAGGCTTTAGTTGTTTTGCTCGCATCTTGGTTGCGTTCAATGCCCAGATTTTGTATAAGGCAGACTATCAGAAATGTTCTTCTTTTGCATACTTCTCCTAGGTCAGTTTGTTAGATGTTATAGTTTTCACAGGACAGAAAGGTATCATGCTAATTATTAGCTGGAACATGATGAATTTGGAGTGATGGTTGTCTTCCTTTCATGGGAGCAATCTGATCAGTCTTTTGTGATGTAATTTCTCTTTTTATATATAATCAATGCTATTAGTCGTTTCCATTAAAAAAAAAGGTTAGCCCCACATTAAATATAAAAAGGGTGGGCAAGATAAAACAATTCTAACCCTCTAAAAATTGATTTAAACCTTTGTTCACCCACGAAAATCGCTAGGGAGCTCCCATTAGCCCCTGATTTCTAGAAATGGTATTTTCCAGGGGCTCTTTCTCCTTCTATTGATAATGGAAATCGAAGTCGGAGTTACATTCGTCCCAATTTTATGGGTTGAATCTCGTTTTACAAGTTGCTTAATGTCCACATGAGAAGGCAAGTTGATATTTACTGTCAGGTCTTATAGTGACCCATTTGCATCTAGGAGTGTTTTGAATCCCATCACTTGAGATCCAAAAATTCCCCAACAAACATGGGGATTGTGAACCTCGTTATTAGTGATGTGGCAATAAAAATTTTGTGGGTGTTTGGGGGATCATGCCAGGGGGTTGGGAATTCATTCATAGCCACATATTTGGCTGTGTTGGGGGCCATGACGTTGCTTCTAACCAGTGACATTTTGTTTCTACTTGTTTTTGTGTTCTCCTTTATGGGACAAACCATGGGTGGAACAACCTAGAATCCCATTGCCTTTGCTACTTCTTTTGATTTGGGCATTGACAGGTATTTTGACATGTTTCTTGTTTGTTTATTGAATTTTATGGTTCTCAAAGGATTTTTGTAGGGTTGACATTGTATTTTGTGGTTGGTTAGCCTACTGTTGCGGCATGAATGTTTCTCTTTTAGTAATGGAGAATACATTAAATATGGACTTATAGAGCTAGAAAATTTGATATGTGAATCATCAAAGTAGGTATGAAATAATTAAGTCTAGTTTTTTGGCTTCCACGTAGAAAGGTGTACACGATGCTATGTTACAATTGATGATATTATGCAGTATTTGACTGAATCTTCCTAAATTGAGTATGTAGGGATGTCTTGGGATGAATTAAGATACCTAAGGAAAGTTGATAGTTTCTTGGTAAGATTCTCCCACACTTGTGATTCATTAAAAAAATTCCTATATGCATTGGTATTTCTCTATTCAAATCATCTTTAGTAAGGTGTGTGCATAGATGAGGTATTGGTGGGACCTTGTAATAGCCTAGAGAGCTAAATGAGGATCGAGATGTTGGTGTAATTTCATATTAACATTGATTCTATCAGTCGTGGTGATTAAAAATTTCATTGTTGTTTTCCAAGAATATTCCTAGAGTATGGTGACTTTCTATGTACTGCAATAGTTAGAGTTTGGTACCAAACTACCACCAAAAGAGGGATTGCTATGTGATCGTTTATTAAGATTTATATCATATTTAGTCTTTACTATATATGGTTTTATACTTTATCAAAAAACTCACCAAGAACTCACAAGAATTATAATTTAGTAAAAGATTCGCCAAGACTTTAGAAGGTTTTATAATTCAGTGAAAGATTCGCCAAGATTTTACAAGGTTTTATAATTTAGTAAAAGATTTTCCAAGAGTTTACAAGATTATATAATTCAACAAGAGAATCGCCAAAAATTTATATATACATAATATAACACCGATAAAATAGCCTTCATATTTTCCTATATATCTTGTGGATTAGCCCATTTATTATACATAGAAATTTAGGGGGGGTTCTTAAAATTTTCCCTACTTTTGTTACAGGAAACCACCACCTATTTGTCATTTATAAAATTATTGTTATAATTTATCACTTGTTATCCAATGGTCTCATTTCACGATTTTCATGTTTTTTTTCAAGCTTCCTTGTCACCTCGAGCACCCACCCGAGTGGAGGTGGAAAAATCCTTTCAGAAAAGGTACCTTGAGTTCCCTTTGTGTCCATGGCACTAGTTTTTCTTTATGTCCATTGTAATTATTATATGGTTAATTACCATATTTATTAATTTTAAAAAATATAGAATTAATATAATCATAATAGCCTCCATGGTTGAATGAAAACACGTCCCTGCACTACAAGATTTTTTTACTAGCAAGTTTATTTGTTGTGTGAGTTTTTTATTATGATTTATTTAAAAATAGTTTGTTTTTTTTAATTATTAGCTTGTTACACACATATATATATTATGTGTGTGCATGTCAAATAGAATGTTTTTTATATTTGTTTTATGATATTGTTTTTAAGATATTTAATATTTATGTTGAACCTAGATTTTTATGTAATGTTAAGTAAAGTTAATGTAGAAAATTAAATGTCTAGTTTATTTTCTTTTTAAGAAAGATCATAGTTAAGTAGATTTTGTCCACTTTCAAATTAATATTAAGTAGCAATATAATTTTATTTATACTTTATTAAGTGATTAATTAATTTATAAAAGGAATTCTCAGTCTAGGGTTTCAAGTTCGTTCAATGTCTTTAGCTTCCAAGGGTCCTTCTATATGATCATTTGACATGCATAGATAATATAATTAAGTAGCAATATAATTTTATTTATAGTTTATGAAGTCCTTAATTGGTTTATAAAAGGAATTCTCAGTCTGGGAGGCTGGTGGTTTAGGCCCCTGGTGATAGGTTCAAGTTTCAAAGCTAAGGCTAGAGTTGAAAGGCAAAAGGGTAAAGGCTCAAAAAATTCCCAGGTAAAAGGCCACCTTCTAACTCGTTAAAATACATTTGTGAATTATATCACCTGCATGCATGTCTGCTTTTCAGTCGTGGTTATTTCTTATTCGTAGGGTGAGGAGCAGAGTTGTTTTTATTTGGCTTATTTCCAAACTTTTGATGTAGTACCAAAAGTATTCCTTCTATACGTCTGTAGGGACCAAAAAAAAGAAGATCCTGGCTAATAAAATGGGAAGAGATACAAATTTATAAATTTCTATGCAATCCATAGACCGAATCCAATTTGATGAATTTTTAATTCAAATCCTTTCGCATCGGAAGCGCCTTATAAAGCTCTTTGACCTTAGAATCCCTTCTATGACCCATTGTCTTGGTTGGCCAGGAAAGAAATGCATAATGACATATATAATATCTGGAATTACCGCTCCTACGATGCTACAGCAGGCTCGACCATATGCCCCACCACACCCGCCATTTCTTTATTGGACCAGCCAGCATAACGAACGAAGCAAGTAACTCTGCCTACACTAAATCAAAGCCAGAAACTAGGGTCCCGGTACTTTCTCCCATTCCATTCTTCGGAATTCTCAATTTCACCATATTGTTTCCAATTGTCTGGGAATTCTGTTTCGGAAAATTCGGCTCCATCAGGGGAGGGCGAGCTTATAGAGCCAGTAGATGGATATGATGTATCAGAAAGAACAATTATTAGATATAGTGGTCCGGTTTCCCTAAAACTAGAATATTTTTTCCTTTCATCCCGATTCTTCATCACGATCCAAATTATTCTTATATGATTTCGTCGTTATCTCATTTTTCAAGAGCATTTGTCATCTTTGGAGATAACTGGGGAAAGATTTGTAAAAGATCCTTTGAATCCTTTTACATTCTTATGTTAATAATAATTCCAAATTATTATAGGAAAAAACTAGAAACATGACTATTGCAATTTCGACTTGTTGCAGAAAATTTTGGTGTTGACATTTTTATGTAAAAGTAAGAAGGTCCCCCCCCCCCCCCGACGACATCAAAGGTCCTTTCCCTAGCGCCGAATATGGTTTCATCAGATCCTCATTCTCCACTATGATGTTTGTTTTGATAGGAAGGTAGGGAATTCCATCTGTGAAAGGGTTTCAATTTTTTCATTTTTATGGAGTTTAATTTATTAAGCGTATAGACAAAACGAGCTCTGTATGGCTATACTTGTATTTACATGATACAAAATTGGTAGATTGGCAAGCTGTGATGTGAAACATATGCAATTCTCATCTTTTCTAAGCATTGCACTGACTATTATATCAATCTTTTACATTCTATGATACATTGATCTCTTGAGTGGGTTTCCTTTTGTTGGAGTATTTGAAAACCCATCCATGTCATTTAATACTTAGGATAGCATTAATTAGTCATTTTGATTAATTCCTAGGTGTTAGACGTGTGTTAGACTAGGTAGTTGGCCAAAATTACCCATTGTGTGTACCAGAAGTCTCCTTTGTGTGGACCACAAGCATCCGTGAGTCACTTGGGCGCATTTTTGAGATTCTGGATAAGCTCTAATTTGATTATAGTAGATTTTATCCAATTCTGGAATAGAAATGCGCCTTACAACTTTTTACTGATTTTTACTAGTTTTTGTGAAAAGGTGAAAGCTAGTTGACTTACCTTAACTATTTTTTGGCCAACTCATCCTCCATGATGTTTGCTCTTCCTAAATTATGAACGTAGGATGCTTTTCCATCATACATCACCATTTGATCACTAATTTACAAATTCGTGAGCTTTATAGGTGACTTGGAAATCATTCTTTGCACCTAGGGTGGTTTTGCATAGATTTAGTAAGCCTACTTTTGTGAGGATTTCGAATGGCATCTTTAGCCTTCAAATATATAATGTAATTATATATATGTATAGCCATTACATTTCCCAAGTTTGGCTGATGTAGACTTATTCAATAGAGTTATACTGTTTGCATCAAATACATGATTGTTTTTAGTGTCTATGACTTGTTTTTGCAAGGCAATTTGTGAGAGTTTGTAATTGCTTGAGTAGATATTGGTATGTACAATAATTTCACATGGTATCATAGATTTCAAGCTGTTCTATTCTCCTCCTTTTGTCCTGCAGGATCGAACCAGTCTGAGAAAGGGCGCAACCAATCATCCAGGGGGTGCATTCATTCACCCAGAGGACACAACTAAGCATTCAAGGGCGCACCCAAACCACTCCAAAGGATATTTCAGAGCTGCCATGGATCAGTCACATCATATCATTCTCACTCCATTCAATTATTTTGACTGGAAGGCGTAGATGGAGATCCGGTTGAGGACCAAAGGCCTCTACAGGGTGACTATGGTAACTAAAACCAAACCTACTTCTATAATTGAGAAGGCAAAGTGGCACAACGAAAGAGATGAAGCTTATGGTCTCTTCTGTCTCAGCAAATCCAGGGATCTCCTTTTCCATCTAGATGGTCTTACCACTCCAAATGAAGTTTGGGAGAAGATCCTGTTAGATTTTGAGCATTAATTCAATATGATCTAGGATCTTATCTGAGAGAATAACATGTACAACATATCAATCACAAGAGACAATCATAAGAGACAATAGACACAGAGTTTCCTCAGGGAAAACCAAGAAGGTGAAAAACCCTGCAACTTCCTCAGAGATAGAAAGAGCAATAATACAAAACCCAAGTACAAGAGATAGTCTCCTAGCAGCTTCTCCTCCTCCACTAGTGCGCATCACTCAAGTGAGAGAATAGATGAGTAAGTGAATGACCAAATAGAGTGACACCCTCACTCTATTTATACACTGACTTGACTTGCCTAATAACCTAACAGGGATGACTTCTCGATGAGAGCCTAATAACCCATGGTAACTCAACTTAGGGCCGACCCCCCACTTGGTGGTCTAATAACCCATCATATATAAGTTATGACACTTGCAATGTAACTTGAGACACTTGTAAATACAAATGACGACACTTCCGTACAAAGGAATAATAACATATTTGTAGGGATACAATATACATATATGAAATACATTCCAAAGTTACATATACATCAACACTCCCTCTTAACTAGGAAGGCATTTCTCAACATAGGTCTTTTAGCACAAGTCTTCTTCTCTGGATCATCGTCATAGTCATTGTTGCTATCTCAATCAATCTCTAATCTACTCGTCATAGGAAGTTCTACAGAGCCATCCCTTTTTCATGCTGGATGTAGGCCTAGCCTCCATGTAGGTCTTCATCATCTCTGCAAGCAAGCCATCAAGTAGGTACACCTCAGGACTGATTACACTGCCTCTGCAACACCTGCAAGATCTCTCAGGACTAATTACACTGCCTCTGCAAAACCTGCAAGAGTAGCTCAGGACTGATTATATTCCTCTGCAAAACCTATGTACCCTATTGTCACATCATCGTCTTCAGATCACCTTATAGTCCACGGAGCACAACCCAGATGCACATCACATAGCACTTACAAACATCGGCATGGGAGGACCTACCTACCACCATCCAGGAAGGGCTCAACACTTACATCACGACCATGGGAGGACACACCTACCACCATGTCGGAAAGGCACAACACTTACATCAACGACCATGGGAGGACACACCTGCCACCATGTCGGAAAGGCTCAGTACTTACATCAATGACCATGGGAGGGCACACCTGCCACCATGTCGGAAAGGCTCGGCAATACATCAACGACCATGGGAGGACACACCTGCCACCATGTCATAAAAGCCACGCCCAACCCTTACAGCTCACCATGGGAGGACATACCTACCACCATGTGAGAATGGCCCAACCCTTACATATGCACCATGGGAGGACATACCTACCACCATGTGAGAATGGCCCCAACCCTTACATCTACACCATAGGAGGACATACCTACCACTATGTGAGAATGGCTCATGTGCATCTGTGCCTCCGGACTCATCACTTCCATTTGGAGGGAATCACGATATGAAGTACACCAAGTCTCTCTCTAAAGTATTCAAACTTCACTCTGGCCAGCGGCTTGGTCAACACATCGGCTATCTGCTCGTCCGTCGCAACATACAAGAGCTTCACTGCTCCTCTTTGCACCATATCCATGATATAGTGATACTTTATCTCAATGTGCTTTGACTTGTCATGGGACACTGGGTTCTCAGACAACTTCACACAACTCTGGTTGTCACAAAATATACAAGTAGCATCCAATTGGAGATCAAACAAATCATACAGTAACTTCCTAAGTCGTACTGCCTCACAACTAGCCGAACAAGCTGCAACATACTCTGCTTCGGCTGTACTCAGTGCCACACAGGACTGCTTCCTGCTAAACCAAGAGATCATACCGGATCCCATACTAAAGAAACACCCCGAAGTGCTCTTCCGATCAATGGAACTACCTGCCCAATCCGAATCAACATAACCCTCCAGGTTAAATTTTTTATTCACATCATACTTTAGCCCATAGTCAACTGTACCCTTCAGGTACCTCAGAATATGCTTTGCAGCAATCAAGTGAACATGTCTCGGATTCGTCAGGAACTGGCTCAAGGTGTTCACAGCAAAGCAAATATCTGGTCTCGTATTCGCCAGGTACATCAAGGACCCAATCATCTGACGATACATCGTGGCATCAACTGGCTTGGATGAAGCATCACATAGAAGCTTCAGGTTCGATGCCATAGGTGTGGCCATGGCCTTACAGTCCATCATCCCGAACCTCTTCAGGATCTCTACTACATACTTCCCTTGTCCAAGGAAGATTCCATCTACACTCTGCCACACCTCCATACCTAGAAAATAATGCATCATCCCCAAGTCCTTCATCTCGAACTCGGCAGCAAGCTTCCTCTTTGTGTCGACAATCAATCTATCCTCACCTGTCACAAACAGGTCATCCACATACAATAGGAGTATCACTGGATTTCCTTCCTCAACCTTGTAGTAAAGGTTGGAATCTTCTTTACTCTTGGTAAAGCCCAAGTTGGATAGAAAGTTGTCTATCCTACCATACCAAGTCCTACGAGCTTGCTTCAAGCCATACAAGTCTTTCTTCAATCTGCACACATATGACTCCCTGTCATGTGTCTCAAAACCAAGTGGTTTCTCCACGTACACTTCCTCTTCGACTACACCATTCAAGAAGGTTGTCTTGTCATCCATCTGATGTATCTTCCATTTCATCACTGCAGCCAGAGCAAGTACTGTTCTGATGGAAGTGTATCTGGATACAGGAATCAAAAGTCTCTTCATAATCTATCCCCTCTTTCTGGGAGAAGCCACGAGCTACAAACCTCGCTTTGTATTTCTCTATGCTACCATCTGCAGCATGCTTGATCTTATAGATCCATTTGGAAGTCACAACAGACTTCCCTTCAGGTCTTGGGACCACATCCCAAACATCATTCTTCATGATCGACTGGTATTCCTCGACCATGGCATTCTTCCATTCTTTCTTTTTCGTTGCTTCTTCATAATTGGAAGGTTCTTTGTTCATAATGTCACAGAGTAAGGAAACATAGCTGGTATGTGACCTAGTCCTTTTTCTTTCTCTGTGTTCCTCCTCTGGAATACCATACCTTTCTGCATCTTGGATGAGCTCTCTAGCCCATGCTAGTTTCCTCTTGTGAGAGTTCTTCTCATGGGGTAGATCTACAGGTTCTTGTGGATATTCTATTTCACGATCTTCTTCTAGAATAACTTCATTCATGGTGGTGTCTTGTGTTCTGGGTATTCTTGGTTCTTCATTGTCTTCAGCAGGTGTCTTCCTTGAGTTGATGTATGGTGAGTCTTCATCAAAAGTTACATCCCTGCTGATATCAATCTTCTTGAATCCTGGAAAGTAGATTTTGTATGCCTTCGAGCTTTCACTGTAACCCACAAAGATGCCCTTCTTTCCTGAAGGATCTAGCTTTGTCCTCTTTTCCTTTGGAATGTGTGTGTATACTGGACAGCCAAATATTATGAGATGGCTAACTTCTGGCTTCTTCCCAGTGAACACTTCTTCTGGTGTTTTATTGTCAAGTATCTTATGAGGTGTTATGTTTTGTACATATACAATTGTCCTTGTTGCTTCTGCCCATAGGTGCATAGGTAGATCTTGGTCATGAAGCATTGCCCTAGCTACTTCCATGATATTTTATTCTTCCTTTCCGCAACCCCTTTTTTGTGGATTGTAAGGAGTAGTCAACTCCCTCTTAATCGCTGAATCACTCCATAGTTTCTTGAAGTCTCATGAAGTAAATTCTCCGCCATTGTCAGATCTAAAGATCTTGATCTTCTTATCAGTTTGATTTTCTATCAAGGCTTTGAATTCCTTGAACTTATCAAACACTTCATCTTTATTCTTCAAGAAATAAACCCAAGTCTTCCTAGAGAAATCATCAATGAAGGAAACATAATATACATACCCACTCAGAGAGCTGGAATACATTGGACCGCATACATCATAATGGATAATCTCCAATATTCCTTTTGCCTTGATTTCAATACTTGGAAATGTCTTCTTTGTGTTCTTTCCTTTTGCACAACCTTTGCAAATTCCTTCATGCTTTGTTTGGATCTCAGGAAGACCTTCAACTGCTTTGCTTGCAATAGGTAGTGCCCTGTAGTGCACATGTGCAAGCCTTCTATGCCAAAGTTCACTTGGTTCTACCGAGTCATGAACCAAGGCTTGTTCTGGTTGGCCCTTCAATTTGTATAATCCTCCATCTTGCTCTCCAATTACTATTGCATGATTAAAGGTCTTACCTTTTGGCCACATAAGAACTTGGCCATCTATAAATGCGACCCTAATGCCTTTTGCATCCAAAGCAGATATGGAGAGAAGATTCTTCTTGAGACCTGGAACATATAGTACATCTTTCATCTTCATCGATTTTTCAGAGTCTAGCTTATAGGAGGTTTCACCACTTCCTTTTATTGGATACTGGTAGTCATCCCCAAGTTTCACCTTATGGGGTGATTCATGTTCAGATAGTTTTACAAAGGATCCCTTGAATCCTGTCATATGTTTGGAAGCCCCACTATCTATAAGCCAATCATTGCTTCCATGAGAAATAGCACCAATGAGGGAAGAAATCAAAACATACTCTTCATCACTTGAAGAATCTTTACTTTCTTCCCTATCCCTCTTCCTGGGAGGTTCATCATCCTCTGCAGTATGAGCATGATGTCTTCTTTTGATGTTCTTCTTCTTGTGGGAACCATCTTTATTGTTTCTGGGACAATCCCTGGAATAATGTCCCTTTTCATCACATGTAAAGCATCGGTCATTGGACATGTTTCTTCGAGATCTGAGGTTACCCCTCTGGTTCTGATGGTGATGTTTTTCTTTCTTACTGTGGTGATGTCCCTTTTTATTATCATACTTTTTGGAGTGTGCTGTGAGATCTTGGTCTTCATTCCCCATCTTCTCTTCTCGAGCTATAATTCGAGCTTCTTCTTGTGAGCATTCTTCCCATAGCCTATTGAATGTGATAAGTTTCTTCCTAGCACAAATTCCTTGGATGAAGGAATCCCATGACCTAGGAAGGCCATTAAGAGTGGTCATTACTCCATTCTCTATATATTCTCCCACGGCTTCAAGTTGTTCTTTTATCTAGGAGACCCTTGAAAAATAAGACTACATGGTCTCCGCATTCTGGATCTTGACATTCTTTAGTTGATTCCTCAAGGTCATCTTCCGATTTATGTTCTTCCCTTCAAATAGCTTGGTCAAAGAATCAAACATCTCCTTGGGTGTCTTCAGAGATGACACATGTGGTATGAGATGGTCTTTAATAGAATCAGCAATGATTCTCTTAGCCTTGTCCAAATTCCTTTTGTGTAAGGCCTTAGCCTCATCTCCCTCTGGAACTGGAACCTCTTCACTTATGTAGGTGTCCAATTCATTTTCTTCCAGGATTAACCCAATCCTATACTTCCATGATTGGAAGTTATCAGCCCCTTCAAGCTTATCCTCAAGCTAGGTGTGGTGAGACATCTTAATGAGAAACTCAAATGGAAATAAAATATTTAGGTCTTACCACTTGATTTGCTGAAAATTGGATCTGGAGCTGGATTAGGGTTTTTCAGAGAAACCCTAAAAATTAAAACTTTGAATTTCAAACTTCTGAAAGGATATAAAGATGCACCTTGCTGAGATGGTCAAGATGGTATACTCTGATTTTGAAATCTGCAAAATTTGACCCCTCAAAATTTCCTTTGAAACTTTCGGATCTACTAGATAGGATCCCGAACTAGTGTTTGATAAAGCCCACTCTTATGCCCAACCAAAAAGGTTCGATCCAAGGCTTAGAAGTTTGATTTTTCTGAGGAGCATCCAGCCATGGACTCAGATTCCAAAAATTCCAAATTTCTCTGAAACCCTAATTTCCAACATTCTCTTATGAATGCCCTTCTTCTCAGGTTAGCTCTGATACCATGTTAGATTTTGAGCATTAATTCAATATGATCTAGGATCTTATCTGAGAGAATAACATGTACATCATATCAATCACAAGAGACAATCATAAGAGACAATAGACACAGAGTTTCCTCGGGGAAAACCAAGAAGGTGAAAAACCCCACAACTTCCTTGGAGATAGAAAGAGCAATGATACAAAACCCAAGTACAAGAGATAGTCTCCTAGTAGCTTCTCCTCCTCCACTAGTGCACATCACTCAAGTGAGAGAATAGATGAGTAAGTGAATGGTCAAATAGAGTGACACCCTCACTCTATTTATACACTGACTTGACTTGCCTAATAACCTAACAGGGCCGACTTCTCTATGAGAGCCTAATAACCCATGGTAACTCAACTTAGAGCCGACCCCACACTTGGTGGTCTAATAACCCATCATATATAAGTTACGACACTTGCAATGTAACTTGCGACACTTGTAAATACAAATGATGACACTTCCGTACAAAGGAATAATAACATCTTTGTAGGGATACAATATACATATATGAAATACATTCCGAAGTTACATATACATCAACAAATCCAAGACTTGTTTGGCAAGAAAGATGAATTCAGAGGCCACCAACTGGATAATGAACTAGTTTCACTGAGTCCAAATAATTTCGAGAACCTACAATACTTCTTCTCAAAGTTAAAATCTCTTGTTATTCAACTAAAGCAATGTGTAATTGATAAGAAAGATGAGCAATTGATATTGGCCATCCTCTCCAAGCTTGGCCCAGATTACTCAGTCTTTGCTTCGACCTTTCATGCTACAAGAAAAGCAGTTCGAAACTGCAAGAGTCACTACTCTGTTAGAATTCATGGAATCTCTCACACAAGAACAAGATAAGTTGGTCTTGATGGGAGCAATAAAAAATCCATCAAAATATCATTGTTTAGCTGCTGGAGATTCAAAGAATTTGAAAGGAAAGAAGAAGGGAAACTTCAAGAAGCCACCTAATCAAAAGAAAGACAAACAAAAATCTCATGAAGACTCTTCAAATTTCAAAAAGAATCATAATAAGAAGCAAGAGAAGGCTAAGTGCACCTATTGCAATAGGGGATTTTATTCTGAGAGCTCATGCATGAAGAATACCATTGATCAAATGGCTCATCTCTTTGAGAAAGAAAATATTCCTCTTCCTGAGAGCGCAAGAAAGAAGGAAGGAGCACACAATTCTGAAGACAAGGACATAGTGCATGCTTTGATGGAAAGCACATCCAATCCTACCTCTTTCATCATAGATTCTGGAGATTCAAGGCATATGGTGTCTACAAGAGAGATCTTTTCCTCTCTTAATTCTTCTAGTGGTCCAACCATTGTGTTGAGTGATGATTCTGAAACTACTTGCAAAGGTAAAGGCAGTGTTGATATAGAGTTTGGTTCCTTCACTAATGTGTTGTATGTTTCAGATCTTGCTGCAAACCTCTTGTCAGTCTACCAGATGACTCACACCGGGTCTCCCAAAAAGGTTATCTTTACACCTAATGATGTTGAAATCTATGAGATGTCCACAGCCCGAATTGTTGCCTTAGGTATTGTTGATGATAGCTCAAAAGTTTATAGATTCTCTCATTATGTTCCTTTCCCATCACCTTCTGCTCTACTTACTCATGCTAATGAATCACGAAAGTTGTGGCATGAGAGATTTGGTCATCGAAATTACAAATATCTTTCTCAACTCCATGAGCAGGATATGGTCATAGGGATTCCCAATATCAAGTTTTCTAAAGGAGTCTGTCAAAGCTGCATCCTAGGAAAACACACTGAGCATAAGTTTGAAAGATCCAAAACTGAGTGAACCTCAGCACCCCTTGAGCTTATCCACAGTGATAAATCAGGTCCATTACCCCATGAGTCTTTGAACCATGCAAAGTACATCCTAACCTTCATAGATAACTTTTCCAGATATTGTTGGATCTTCTTCCTCAAGTTAAAGTCAGAAGTGTTCAATTTGTTCAAGCTTTTCAAAGCCTTGGTTGAGAACCAGTCTAGTAGACATATCAAGATCCTTAGATCTGATAATGGTGGGGAATATATCAAATTTAATTTCCAACAATTCTGTGCTTCTTCTAGAATATAGATGCAACACACTGTTCCCTACACACCTCACCAAAATGGTGTTGCTGAGAGGAAGAACGGATCTCTCAAAGAGATGGCTACATGCATGCTTGAGGCCAAGTCTTTATCTCCAATACTTTGGGTTGAGGCTATAAACTGTGCATCCTACATACAGAATAGAGTGCCTCACAAATCATTGAAAGGAACCACTCCTTTTGAAGCTTGGACTGGGAACAAACCTGATGTTTCTCATTTCAATATTTTTGGCTCCAAGGCTTGGGATATAATTCCACTTGAGAAGAGGAGGGCCATGCAACCCCAAAGCAACCCATGAATTTTTGTTGGCTATTCAAAAGACTTCAAGGGCTATAAGTTGTTGAACATGCCCTCTAAAAAGGCCTTCATTGAGAGGAGTGTTCAATTTGAATAAGAGCCTTTGCAATCTGTTGAAATTGGAGAAACCTCTACACCACCACCTGAAGTGTAAGTGATGCTCTCTTGAATTTTATGATTCTGATATTTTCGATGATGAATACCATATTATTGTGGATCCAAGTTCACCTACAAGGCCTAAGTGGGATGCTAAGACCCTTCAAGAAGCTAGTGAACTTGTGGGAAATCCTCAGGATCCTAGGAGGACTAGATCACAATTTGAGAGTGCTCTTATTGTGAATGATCCTTATCTATCTGAGAAGTGTTTTTTGATGGTTGATTCAGATCCTTAGACATATGAGGAAGCCTCACATGGCCCAATATGGAAGGAAGCCATGGATGAGGAGTTTCATTTGACTGCAAAGAATGAAACTTGGGAGCTAGTCAAGCTCCCCCCATGCAGAAAATTGGTAAGGTGTAAGTGGATCTTCAAGACCAACTTTGTAGCTAATGGTGCATATGTGAATTATAAGGAAAGTCTTGTGGCAAAGGGATTCTCCCAAGTTCATGGCCTTTCCTACAATGAGACTTTTGCACCAGTTGCACAAAAGGATTCGATAAGACTAGTTCTGGCAATTTCTGCATCCAACCACTGGGAAGTGCATCACATGGATGTCAAGAGTGCTTTCCTCCATGGGGATCTTGAGGAGGATATCTATATGCAATAGCCATAAGTGTATACATCAGATCTTAACCTTGTGTGTAGGTTGAGGAAGTCCTTATATGGGCTTAAGCAAGCTCCCAAAGCTTGGTATGCCAAAATGGACATCTTCCTCTTGTCACAATCTTATACTAGATGCAAGTATGATCCAAATGTATACATGAAGTTCAATGAGGAATCCATATTCATTATTTTGTTATATGTTGATGACCTACTAATCATAGGTAGCTCTACTGATCAAATAGCTTCATTAAAGACCTCCTTGCATCAAGCTTTTTCCATGACTGACTTGGGAATTCTTAAGCAATTTTTGGGGCTTGAGATTTCACAATATAATTTTGGAACTAAGGTATCTCGGTCAAAATATGCTTCAGACCTGCTAAATAAATTCAATATGGCTGATTGCAAGCCTTCAAAACTCCCTTCCTTCAGGAGTCAGACTTGAAGAAGCAGATTCTACACCATTGGTGGACAACACCCTATATAGTCAGCTGGTTGGCAGCTTGTTGTACTTGACTCATACTCGACCTAATATTTATTATGCTGTGAGTGTGCCCTCAAGATACATGGAGCAACCACATGAGCTTCATTGGAGGGCTGCAAAAAATAATCTTGCATTATGTGCAAGGCACCACGTCTAATGGGATTCAATATGTTGTAGATTCTAGCCTAGATCTTCTTGGCTTTACTAACTCAGATTGGGCTGGTGATAGCCTAGATAGGAAGTCCACTTCTAGATTTGTCTTCATGCTTGTAGTAGGCCCTCTTTGCTGGTCAAGTAAGAAACATAGTGCAATTGCACTATCTTCAGTAGAGGCCAAGTACAAAGGCGCAGTGAATGTTGCAACGCAATGTGTGTGGTTGCAGGGTATTCTTTCAGAGTTTAGGATTTCCTTTAGCACTCCCACAGTCATATTTTGTGACAATCAGAGTGTTATAAGGGTCTCAACTGATCTAGTACAGAGGCAAAGAACCAAGCATATAGAGATCCATATGCACTATATCAGGTTTTTAGTGCATGATCACATCATTGATCTGCAATATTTCCCATCAGCTGAGCAAATTGCAGACATCTTCACCAAAGCTTTTACTAAGAATATTTTTAGGCATATGAGATCACTGCTTGGGATGGTTGAACATGTGGTGGAGTGAAGGATTGATCAACAATCTTTCAATTTTTTTCATGTCCATTCTTGAGGGGAGGTTTTTTCCCATGAGGTTTTCCTTCTTTCCTTGTTTTGTAGACAAGGAAGTATGTTAAAGGGTGACCATGCCAAGATGTTGGGCCCTATTTATTTCTATATTTTACCACATAAAGTCAGGATTAAGGGGGGGGTGTGGGAGTATTTTAAAACCCATCCATGTCATTTAATACTTAGGATAGCATTAATTAGTCATTTTAATTAATTCCTAGGTGTTAGACTAGGTAGTTTGTCAAAATTACCCATTGTGTGGACCACAAGTCTCCTTTGTGTGGACCACAAGCATCCATGAGTCACTTGGGAGAATTTCTGATATTCTGGATAAGATCTGATCTGATTCTGGTAGATTTTATCCAATTCTGTAATAAAAAGGCGCCTTACATCTTTTTACTAATTTTTACTATTTTTTGTGAAAAGGTGAAAGCTAGTTGACTTGCCTTAACTGTTTTTTGGCCAACTCATCCTCCATGAAGTTTCCTCTTCCTAAATTCTTAAATTAGGATGCTTTTCCATCATACATCACCATCTTATCACTAATTTACCAATTTGTGAGCTTTAGAGGTGACTTGGAAAGCACTCTTTGCACCTAGGGGGGTTTTGAATAGATTTAGTAAGCCTTCTTTTGTGAGGATTTCGAATGGAATATTTAGCCTTCAAATATCTGATGTAATTATATATATGTACATCCATTACATTGCCCAATTTTGGCTGATGTAGACTTATTCAATAGAGTTATACTGTTTGCATCAAATACATGACTGTTTTTAGTGTTCTATGACTTGTTTTTGCAAGGCAATTTGTGAAGTTTGTAATTGTTTGAGTAGGTCTTGGTGTGTACAAGAATTTCACACATTTTACGCATTTCCCTTCCTCATTACTATTTCGTTGGGTCTTCCACTATCCAACACTACAAATTGATCAATCACCCCTGCAATCCCGGTGGAATAATTATTAACATTATACTATTATTTTATTTAGCATCACGTTTGCTTATATTAAGATGTGTTAGAGATCATGTTTGTTACAACTTGATAATACAATATAAAGGGTTTATTAAAAATAGGTTGATAAAAATGGATACCTAAAATATATGGTGAAACTAGGGGTTTTCTTAATTGAAGAGGTATATTGGGAGGTGGGTTCAACAATACAATTTTAGGAGGCATTTTCCAATATTTAGTGAAATCGAGGTATTCTTTAGTATACTATGAACGATCGTGCTATGTAACAAGTTCACTGAGCGAACCCCCCATGGAAGAATGCTTCAAAATGCATGATCCACACCAAGGTTCAAGTGGTCAAGTAACATAGAACTACAATAGGAATATGTTGTATTTACTCCGACGAAAAGTATTTCAAAGAAGAATTCAAAAGAAGCATCCTAATCTATGAGAAAACTCAAAAACAAGAAGTCCATGGAAGTGAAGAAAGCAAACAAAGTTCCTTCAAACACTATAGTAGTGGACACTACGAATATAGACAAGAAAAAAGATTCCACATCCCACTCAACTAAGAAAATAGACAATCGACATAGGTTGAAGGTTGGTCCAGGTTTAAGACAAAGATGGATTGATCGCCATGAAGACATAGTAATTGACCTTTAAATCAGGGAGGAAACAACAAGACATTCTAGAGACATCCAATTCACAACCTAGATAACTACAAAAACCACTACCCAACATCAGGGTGCCCACACAAAGTTGGTACCCAATTTCGTTGCAATAAGGGCACACTAGCGATAAATTTAAAAAATGTGCACACGTTCACAAATGCGTGTGTGCATTATTGGTTGAAAATTACCAAACCTCCACGTAGGATGGACATCGTGGACAAGAACGTGCACACGTTATTAACATGTGGACATTTAAATAATGCACACGCATTTCAATAATGTGTGTATTCCTCTGTTAATTTAAAAGAAAAGAGCCCACATGCCTCATTCTCTCCACTCTTTGTTTGTGGTTAGTTTCCTCCCCTAAAACAATGTGAGCGCATCTTGGTGCCACCGACAACCAAATTCAAACCAAGCCCATTTCCGCTTCTCTAGGTATTCATTTAACTCTTTAGTTTTTCTTTCTTTTATAATTGTTTGTTTAATTTAATTGAAAAACATAATTTTAAAAGAATTATTGTTTTTACACACATATTGTTTATATTTCATTACAATGGCAAAAAATCGTGAATGAAATCCACAAACAAACACCAAAACAGAGGCGCAAACAAACATTAACCCTTAGGAGAACCCAAACACAGAAACCCATATTATCCAAGATTTAAACCAATTGAGAAACTTGGCTCAAGAGCTCAACACCACAAGGGAACTAACACAATTTTCATTAGCCACATCCCTTAATAGCATCATTTCCTTTGTTGACCATGCCCACAGTCAATTGTTGAGTATATTTGAATATAGGGCGAGGATGAGACATTTCTACTCCATTGGTCTCAATAAAAAACATATCAAAGATTTGAAAATTACAAAACAAATGATTGTTGGATTTTCCATTGACCTCGGAACCAACCAACCCCCCGATCCACGCAAGGTTCCTTTACATGGATTGGTGCACCTAATATCCATGGAAAAAAAATTCAATGAGTCATTGGTTCATGGTTTTTGATAAATATTCTTGCAACAATAGGGGGGTTCCATTATATTTTCTTCGAAAACTGTAGGTTGAGTTTGTCTTGAGTCTCCACATAAACTATTTGACATTGGTGAGGTTTAGGGGGTTGGTATTGGCTCTACCCAGGATCGACAAACAACTAGGTGTAATCCACTAAGAGTTCCACCTGCTCCTAGGTGTATTCCTAACCCCCCCAGACACCTCAGCTATTAGATCATCTAGTTGACATTGATAGTGGCATATGACATCTTACACCCAATGTACTGCAACATAGTTTATTTGTGGCATCATCTAGACATGAGCCATTAGAGGAGTATGGAAGACCCTCAGGTGTAGTTCCTTTGGGCCACATTGAGCATGGACCTTCCATGACAGGAAATTAAGCAAGGGATTCTTCATATAGTTGAGATTTACTACATTGATGTGGAGGATCCTACATAGGAGAGCTTTTTGGATTAGGTTAGTATGATTTGTAAATGCTGTTAAATCATTGAGTATAAATTAAATTTTACAATTGACAATTATTAGATAAACATAAAAAGTATTTCTATATAACTTGTGTTTTTTGGCATGTACTGCTAATCTGAGATGACACACCTCCACCGAGGTGGGATGAAATTAGTTCTCCCAACCTTGATGCAGCTATGGCAACAACAGAAGACATTGTGGCACCTTACACAAAGATATTTAAATGAATGTATGATTTTAGGATTTAAAAAATCATTCATTTGCAAATGTCAAAGTTATTTATGAGAAATCAATCGTGATGTTGTCGTGCTTCGTGTCAATTGGGTTTAGCCTGAGTGGTTGAGTTATCGGATTGTTATTTGATCCACCTAGGTTCAAGTCCTGTTAGTGACATTTTCTCTTAAGTGAGCCACTGAGCTCTTCAGGAGCTCTACTAGCCAATTAACCGCCCTTCCTATGTATTTGAATGTCGGGGAGGTTAACGTGGACGTAGCGGGGCATCGAAAAAACAGGGTGTTCTGTGAACCACATGAAAAAAAAATGTTGTTGTGTTTCCATATATTTTTTCCAAAGAGATTGAGCATGGGTCTCCACATGGGGTAAGCAGATCACCCTCACCCAAGTAACATGTGTTAAATTAATTATATATTTAATGTGAAGTTCATTTTCTTAGTATGGTTAATTTACATTTTTTGTACTAATAAAATGTATCACATGTGTTTATGTAGGTGTCATCATTCACCATTCCATCACCATATCCACCCATGCCTTCTCATCGTCCACCCAGTCCATTATTTCCATGATTCATGACGAGTCCGGTGATTGGGCACCTTGCCCCGACAATTTGCATACCCTTTACCCCCCTAAGGTGCTTCCATCTATACAACTTATGGGTGCATATCACCATTGACACCCATCCCCTCTTGCTAGCCCCACACCTATCTAGCCTTCACCAGTCCACCATCACAACCATCCCCCCATTGCACCCACCATTGTAGAAACTGGTGTTCCATCTACTATAACTGCATCTACGGTTGATACACCTACTTCCACCCCATCCCCTACACCTACATCCACTCCATCCATTGCACTTACATCTACCCCCTCCCCTGTACCTACATCAATCCCCTCCTCCACCATTGCCTCAGAGCATGTTGTCCAACCAAGTGCTCCACTTCGTAGCTAGGAAGGGAAATCTCATGCATTTCCTTAGATCTTCATAGTGCAATTTATCAGTTGATTAAAAACTTATAAAGCATTAATGAAATTGATAAAATAACACAAACTGTATTTTTTGAATTAATTGATTTGTGTATTTGTTGTAGGGAGGCATTGTTGAGAGGCTTGGATAGAGGAGGCGTGAAACCCCATCACGATATATTGTCTCCTCTCAGGTGACTATTTAAGATTTGAATTCTAATTGTATTTTTTAAGTGTATTAATTGATAGAATTGTGGGAAAAAGTTGATATGTTGTTGTTTCCCAAGCCTAGAGAAACATTCTTGTAACCAAAACACAAGAAGGCCCAAGCTTCGTCCAACTCAAAGAGGAGGAAGATTGATTATGGAGACAGTCATAGGGGTGTTGAGAGTGGCCAAGGTGATTGAGACACCCACTATGTACATTAGCCACGATGTGCAATTTTTGGCACAATATGTCATTTTGTGTCTAGGGCACGAACTATCATTATTCCATTTGTGGGCATGAGATACCATAATATAGTGGGAATGATGTTCCATTTTGTATAAAAAAGTATGGTTGGACCTATTTTCAATATATATACATGACTTTCATCCTATGTATATGACAGTGTGTTTATCAATTTTTGCATTCATGATGTGGATTTGATGTCATATACTATGTTACATTGCTCATGGTGTATGTAACTATCATGGATGTTAATATAATGAGTTCTACTTAATTCACTTTACCACTTAATATAATGAGTTCTACTTAGTTTGATTTAATTTATATACTAATATCTACTAATGGAAATGAATGGCTAGGAGGATTATAAAAGGTATAAAGACAAGTGAACACACATGTTTGCTTGGGAAATTACTCATATGTGTTTAAGGAATATATTGGCATTCCTTTACATTAATTTCTATGTATGATCAACATCGATTTAACTCTAAGGACAACATTGTTCAATGGTTTTGATCTATTACAAGTCATTACTAGATAATAACATAGTTAGGGATATATTTAGGAGTTTTTAAACATATAACACATTAAGTTGAGTCAATTAGTTGTTTGGTTGTTCTAATATCAAAGAAAAATAATTAGAAGAAAATGTGCATCAACTATAGAGTGTGAAATATGATCAAAGTAAAAATATCATAGCTTAATATTTTAAAATAAAGTGTGAATATGATCAAAGTAAAAATATCATAGCTTAATATTTTAGAAAAATATGGAAGGCCATCCTATGCTATTTGCTTATTTTAAGCCTCTTAAATGGTGGAATGAAGTGGAACCCAATCCAAAATTACTATGAGCTCATTTACATATAAACCTACTTTTGAGAAGGTAAAGAGAGGAGATTGGTTCCTACAGGAATCACATGTTGATGAGAGTTGAAACAATTCAAATAGATTCTACAATCCTCACAGAAGATCAAGTTAGCGAAGTTTAAAGAAAACAGTAAATATATATGATGGATATGCAGTAAGTGATTCATCCATAGGTGGATAAAATTAAATATAGAGATGCTTTCAATGAGAGTTGAACTCATGACCTCCCGCTTACTAAACGGGTGCTCTAACCAACTGAGCTATGAAAGCGTGTTGTTTGCTAATAAATGTTATGTATAGAATTTAATTAATGTAATTTAAGGTTTGGAGTTTTATGGACACTTTCCAATTAAGCGGAACAATGTCAAAAGGCAAGTTACGTATAAGCAATGTGAACCTGGATATGCGAAAAGGCATAAAACGCCAATTGTTTGCCCATAATTTTCATTGATATAGCTGCCAAGACAATTGCTGTGAAATACCCATCTCCGGAATAACCTCCTCGAGAAAACTAAAATTATAAAAAAATCCTACATTGTATATAGTTTATCCCACATAACGAGGTCAAATCGATGTAATTTACTGCAGAGATTCGAGAAGTTGAAATTACACGCAGTATAAATCTTACCTTCACATGATGCGATGCGGTGAGCGTGGATCGAACACGCGACCTTCAGATCTTCAGTCTGACGCTCTCCCAACTGAGCTATCCCCGCCGACTAAATATTTGTGTGATAATTAAAATTTCCGTACTATGCAGAGAAATATAATCGGACGATTAATATGCTATAATTGATTCATCCATTTCTTTGGACTGATGCCCACTCCGACACGTCCACCAAGCTTGGAGTGCTGGTTATATAAATACCGAGATAATCAATGAATAGACTGCTGTAACAGCGTCTCCATCTTAGTGGATAGGGCCACTTTTAGTCGTAGGCACCCGAATAGGATTTTCAGATTCTTCCACCTCATTTTGACAAATCTAAAGTTGTTTATGTAAGATAATTAGGGTTAATTTCATTTTGACAAATCTAAAGCTGTTTATGTAGGATAATTAGGGTTAGGGTTCCGAATCTCTGATTCCTAATTTTGGAGTGAGTACCGCATCTGTATCGGATTCTTTAACTGATTCCGATCACACCCACTATCTGGCATTTGATAACGGTTTTTGGGCACTGTCTGAAGGCAATGTGAGCCCACAAAAGGAATTTGCACTGAAGAGAATAACACAATGGTAAAGTAACATTCAGACAAGACACACAATTTATGTGGTAAAACCTTGACAAGAATTCAAAAAACATCCATGGGAAAAGATATTGGTATTCTTATTGCTAAGAGATAAAATTACATATAGCACAACATATTTACACAAAATTACCTTATAACACCTCTCAAGGCTACATTAATATATAATAATTTTAACATAACTATTTTTGTTTCGTGAACTACCACAATTACATGAACCACCACCATTATGTAAATTTCCCAATAACAACCTTGGGTTAATTGCTATCACAATATTAACATATCAAGCAAGTTAAATTCATAAATATGATCAAATATGTTGTATTAAAGACTTTGAGTGTTATGTTTGGTTTGTTAAATTCATGAATATGATCAAATATGTTGTATTAAAGGTTTTGGAGTGTTATGTTTGGTTTGTGCAAAATTGTGAACTAATGGGATCCATAGTTGGAATATTGGAAATTATTTCAATGAACTATAGTGGATAGAGAATATTTTTCTAACGTATTTGGATACTCGTGGGATGGGTAGACAGAGCGGGAATATAAAAACAACGAAATGTGACAGGGTAAAGGATCTGATCTATACAGAACATGAATAGACAGTCAATAAAATAAATGGACTAATAATCTGAACACGACGTGAATCGAACACGCAACCTTCTAATCTGGAGTCAGACGTGCTACCATTGCGCCACGGATCTCGGATAAAAGTACGGTATGCTGATGTTTCTTTGGTTTTGATGTTCTATGCGTTCTCTATGACTGTTAAACAACTTCACGCAATGCTTTTATTACTGGGGTGGAGCCTTGAGCGAGAAATGAAATAACAAAAATATGAGACAGCAAATACTTTCTTGGACGATTGATTATGTGCGGTGAGCGTGGATCGAACACGCGGCCTTCAGATCTTCAGTCTGACGCTCTCCCAACTGAGCTATCCCCGCGAATGATTAAAGAAGTAAGTGATTTACATAACTTTTGGATTAATACAAGCGATTCATGAGTTTTTCAAGTTGTTCTAACGCAAGTGATTCATCCTTGTAATGTTCTTCTAATGGAAGTGATTCATTCATCTTTTGGGCCAATACTAGAACCTCTCATAAAAGCTAACTGAGCCACACCATACATGATCATGTATAAATGCTTTTAATGAGAGTTGAACTCATAACCTCCTGCTTACTAAATACCACTAACCTTGACTAACGGAGCTATGAAAGTAGTTAAATACCACTAACTTTGACTTACAATTGGATATAAGAAAGGATGAACAAATCTAACCATCCTCCATTTAGAGTATGGAATTTTATCGTTGCTATGCAATCAATCTAGTAAGCAAAGTTAATAGATTAATATGCCCAAAATAGCTATGACCACGAGCAAACAGGGTTATTTGGCCTTTAATCATCCAGGAAACTATGTTCTCCTATCCACATCTCCATGGTTTTTGGGTAAGTAAACTTTTTTTTAGAGCTTGTTTGGATAGAATGATGGTTAGAATGAGTGTAGTCTTCCCTAGATTTGAGGACTCAAGAGTCCAATGATTTAAATCAAATTTGTCCTATGTGGGTCAAGGTTTTTTAGACAAATTTAATGATCTAAATAGTTGTTTGAATGCTTTGATTTTAGCCACAAGATGCTCTTTCAGATATTATGTTTGGTCTCCCATGGCTATCACTCCCAGTGAATATTATATCTAATGCATGGGTGATTCTCTATTCATGGTTGTGTTATGTCTATGGCTAATGATAACCTTAGCCATTGGAGGGTGGCTCCCTTCCATAATGGTTAGTGTCTAGACTTAAGGATGATAAGAGTGTGTGCTTTGATTCACTTATATGTGCATGGGAAGTGCAATGAAAACCTCACACATTTGACCACTTCCTTCGGGTGCCTCCATGACAATCCAGGGATTAGACACCCTCATAGAAATTAAACCTTGATCAATGTTAGAAAACTCATCATTCCTTACCGATGGGTCCAACGCTTTTGGACTACTTTATCATTGTTGGAATCAATAGAAGTAGCACAACCACATAAATAAAAGTAAAATTTAATATATACAATTTGACATTATTTTTATTTCACTGACAACATTTATATTTAACTGTCACGCACATAAAATCTCTTGTTCTCAGTAACATCACTGAGATCATGATTCTTTATTTTGAAAAGGTCAACGAATGAAGTAACTATTCATTTTTTATTGAAGTATTTGATATACTAACCCCTATGATAAGTATTCATTATGATCTTGAATTTTGATGGGAACAATTCTTCTTTTAAAACTGCACATTGCCGGAATATGATTGATTATCCTCAAAATGGAATATTTTAGAGTAGAGATATCTATGCATAAATATTTAGATAGTCCTTTCAATATATATACAATATCTAATGTGAATACCATTTCCTTTGATGGCTTGGTCTACCTTGAAGAGACTTACATTAGCTCATGTCAAATGATTATTATCAGATAATACTAATGTGAATACCATTGCCTTACTGGCTTGGTCTACTTTGAAGAGATTTAGATTAGCTCATGATTATTATTAGACGTATTATCACATCTCATGAAACTGGGGTAGAGAGTGTCCATGATTTTTTTTTCAACAAAAAAAAACATGTTCCTTGCTATTCATAGTATGAATCAAAGAGAACAAAAGTATACAAAGATGAATGCCATCATTTCCCATACAACTAGAAGCAAAGTGATTCATTCCATGCCCCCAATGTAACTTCACTAATACAAGCTAGTAACTAAAAAGTCCCAACAAAAAGATCAAAGGATTACAATCTTAAAACATAAAGTCCGTGGGATCTCCACATCCCAAAGGAGGAACCCAAAAGGAGTAGAAAGGAAGAGCCCAAGCATTCAACTCTGAAATCATCCTGACTAAGAAAGAAACCAAAAAATGGAAAATACCCAAAGGAGTAGCAAAAGTACTCAACCTGTCATGACTCCAACCAGAGATTAAAAAACCTGAAAAAAGTCTCCCTACAAAATAGAGATGACCTGCACTGCTCCTCCATATGCATAATTCCATCAAATTCCAATAAATCCTCCTTAGACAAAGTGTCAGCCTCCTCATTAAACCACCTAAAAATATGCTAGAAAGAGATGAACTCAAATTTCTCTTGCAGTATTCGAATCCTGCGCTTCCAATGCTCAAGAACCATCACTTGTAAGAGGTTTTTCATGTTGGCCCAATCAACAATGACTTTAGAATCTCCCGCCACTTGAATGCATTTATAGCCTTTATGTAGAGAGAAGAACATCAAACCCCAAAGGGAAATCAATTGAGCCCGAGTGTTTGATCCAATACCACAAACCAATATGATGTGAAATTGATGATCTCAATTAAGCTTAAGAACCATGCCAGCCCCGCAAATGCCATCTGATGTTGCTCCGTAAAAAAAAGCAGTTAGAATATGATCATGAAAAGAAGGTTGAAAGCACTCTTGAAGAGGCTGAGCAAGTGTCTTTTTATGGAAACTAGGAAAGAGAGTGATAACAAAGGAGACCACCTTCTAGATATGGAAGGGATAATTATCAAAGAGAAGGTAATTCCTGAATCTCCAAATTCCCCAAATAAAGAAGATAGGCATAAGTGAAAACATTGATCCTTTCAATCCCCAAAGAAAAAGTCCCAGATCCGCAGAGGACTGATTCCAAGAATTAGAAATATGGTTGAATGTGAAAGAACCTTCTAGGACTGTTGAGTGAATGCACAATGAATGAAGAGATGATCCAGATTCTCGTTGTTGATTTTGCACAATGGGAAACAAAAAGGATCATGCCAGCCCCACTTGTATAAATTATCACCAGTCAATTTTATTCTACAATACAAGCCATATAAAGCACTTAATATTGAGGGGAATGTCCCCGCCCCAAATTTTATGATGCCACAATTTTTTAGAATAAGCGATCCTAGAACTTGAAATGGATTCATAAGTCGTGCTCACAGTAACCTTCCCAAAAGAACAATTCCACAACCACTGGAGAAAACTAGGCGTATCAAAGAGTCTGATTCCATTAGCATGGAGATTAAAAGTGAAAACTTCCCATTTGTTCGAAAATACCTGAATCGATTGAAGATCAAAAGAAGAGAGCCAATAATGGGATGCATCTGAGAGTCCAAGGGATAGACGGCTTTCCTTCCATCTCTGACTTTCCAGGCTAGCCAAAGGCCCAAATCCAGAAAATCTTCGACTATAGCTCACACCAAAAATTTGAAGGAGCAGATCCCTTCTTGTTTTCTTTTCTAATCCAATCTATCACCGAAATTTTCTTGAGATACTTATCTTTAATAATGTTGCTCCACAATCCCTCTCCAATCAAATCTCTCTAAAGAATCCTTATAGCAAGGGATTTCCCAAACCACTGGAGGTTTTTGATACCCCACCCTCCAAACGAATTTGGGGCCAAGATCCAGTTCCACTTGACAATATGCATGCAATGTGCTTCCTTTTTATCGGACCAAAGTAAATGAAAAAACAACTAGTTGATCTGATCCAGAATGGAGGCAGGAACCTTGGCTAAAGACATCCAATACACAGGAGTATTTACCAAAACAGAGTTCAGAAGGGTAAGACATCCTTCCAATGAAAGCCACTTGAAGCTCCAATGATTAATACAAGATTCATTTTTTTGTACCAGCCACTTCCAGTATTTGACATGATAATAATTGGGTTTTAAGAAATAAGCCAGGTACTTAAATCCCTTGTCTAAAGGCTGAACCGAATTAGGAATAAACTGATGGATTTGATCCATTATTCCATCCTCGGCCATTTTCTTGTAGAGGTTGGACTTCTCCTAACTGATAACCATACTCGAAGCTAAATAAGATTGATCAAAAATAACTTTATAAGCTGACCATTCCTCAATCTCCGATCGAACAAATAAGAGGACATCATCAACAAAAATAGATAAGTGATGCATTGGATAGAAGACATTTTAATTCCTATGATGCGACCTTCATTTTGTACATGTCCAATAAGCCTGTTGAAACCTTCAACCACAAGAATAAAGAGTAAGGGAGAAAAGGGGCATCCTTGTCTTAAGCCCCAATACCCTTTAAAAAACTCTGTAGGCGAACTGTTGATAAACACAAAAAAGTTGACCGAAGGGATGCATCCCATGATCCACTGAATAGCTATAGAGTTTAAGCCAATCTTAACCAGAACCAATTTTAGAAAAGTCCAATCAACCTTGTCATAGTCCTTAACAAGATCTAGTTTCATAATAATAGCATCCAACTTCTTAGACTTAACAAAGTGAATAGTCTCCTGAGCTGCACCGACAACATCAAAGATCAACCTAGGGCTCAAGAAACCAAACTGCTCTTTCGACATGCATCCATCCAACTTGGGATTGATCCTTCTAGCAATAAATTTCGCAATGATCTTATACAAAATATTACATAAAGCAGTGGGCCTAAACTCATTGAAGGTCAACGGTGCATAAAATTTTGGAATTAAAGCAAGGAAGGTTGAGTTAATCAACCTAGGAACGACCCCTTTGACTCTGGTTTCTTCAATAAGGATCAAAATATCAGAACCCAACAAATCAAAGAACTGTAGATAAAATTCAACAGTAAAGCCGTCAGGTCTAGGACTCTTGTCCTTCTCCATTCCTTTCAGAATTGAGTGAAACTCATCCAAAGAAACTGGCCAACTCACCTCCAAAGCTTCCACTAGATTGAAGAACCTTGGAAAATGTTGAGCGACTAAAAGTTGGGTTTCTAAAACATTGGTTCCTAGATTGTGATAAATATCCTTAAAAAACTCCACCACAGTAGCTTCCAAAGAGACTTCCAAACAACCATCACAAATCTAGATCTTCCAGATGGAATTGACATTGTGTCTATGGTTGGAATAATTATTAAAGAACTTAGTGTTGGCATCACCCTTCGCGAGCCAAATAGCTCTGCTTTTAAGCCTCCAAGAATGAAAATCAACCTTTCAAAATTTTTCCTTCCTAGAGCTCAGATACTCCAAAGAAGCGTTTTGGGCCATGTTCAAAACGCCAGATGGGAAACTCTGGAAAATATCATGAAGCTCATCCTCAATTTATATCAGGTCATGTTTGAGCACCTGATATTTTTGTTTGGTACAAATATTAAGTTCACATTTTAAAAACTTCAAGAAAGTAGTAACTTTTTGGATGCCAATATCACAATTTGATAGATTGAAAACTGACCATCTATCTCATACCAGCTGGATAAAGTCTTTATCATCATGCCAAGAGTGATTATATTTAAAAGGATACTTGATATTAAAAGCGTCCACTTCCAACTTAAAGCAAATAGGCATATGATCCAATAAATCATCAGCCACAATACACGACTTGTACCTATCTACCCTCTCTAAAATCCATTCTGCCAGATAAAACCTATCTAATCTTTTGTCCACCCCATCATCACCCAATATGACAGTCCGCTAGGTAGGAGACATCGGAAAGGGGGCCAAATCCACCATATTTTCCTCCAAGAAAAGATTATGAAACTAGTCCACCAAAGGATCTAGTATTGAGTGATATCCACAAACTTCATTAGCTCCCATGTCATGTTTAAATCCCCCCCTAAAATCAGGGAAGGATTTGTTAGGATATTTTAATACTCCATCCTTGTCCTACCTAGCATTATTTAATTTTCCTAGTTGTTGATGATGTCATTTCCCACCTAGTGGTGTACATATGTCATCCAGGATCCATCTACCACCTTCTGAGCCCTGCATGCATCATTTTAGGACCACTTTGGTTAGTTCCCTATTTTATAGGAACCAACTAAGTGTTCCAATGCATTCCACCTGAGTTAGATGACTCTTGTGGGGGGTTAGAGCTCTGGATGCCACTGATTATGGCCTCATGCGCCCATTTCTAATTGACATGCATGGAAAATTCACTATTGCGCCCTCCTTAGTCAGTTAAATGATTGTGACTTTAGTTAGCTAAGTTTAGGTTCAGTTTAGTTGAGTTTGAGTCCTCCGGAGCACTCCAGTCGTGATAATTCCTATGCTAGACCAACTGAGGTTCGAATTCTCCTGAGTGATTTGAATTCTCTCCATTGTAATATCATTGTTGATTATACTGATTATTGGATAGTGTGACATTATTCTGCTCCTATCTGAGTTCTACAGCATAATTATTTATCTGCTCTTTTTTATTGCAGTTTTCACTCTTATTCAACGTTTCTTCTCATTCTTTCTCTGTGAGGTATACTCATCTCTTAGATCTGTTGTGACATAGAATTTCACATGGTATCATAGCCATTGAGCGAATAGGTTGAGCAATTGCTTTCGGTAGTGCATTAGAAGCCTTTGGATTTCCACAACAAATCCTGGTGCCATTGCATTCAATTCATTGGAGAAATCCAATGAGGTCTAGCCAGGTGTGAAGGATCCAGATAAAAGTGCCTACTATCCTAAAGCAGTGATCAGTAGTAGTATACCTCCATTATTGAGATTTTTTTTGCAGGTTATTCAAAAATTTTGAGTACAACATCAGTTACAAAAGTTTTCTACACTTGTAGCAGTTTTCTGTACTTGCACCAGTGTTTCTGCACCTATGTTTTTCTGCACCTGTTTTTTTTTTTTGCACCTGTGTTTCTGCACTCAATTTTCTTAGCAACAGTTTCACCTTGTATTCATTCCAGCAATTGTAACAGGTCAATTCGAACTCTCCTCTCTCTCCTAGGATACTGACACCCTTCAATTAACTTGATTGGAGGGATGATATGCAGATGATATTGCGCAACAAATCAATGTACAAAGTAACAATGGGAAAGGATCCCGAACCACAATCAGTTGTGGAGAAAACCAAGTATCTGAATAGATTGGATGAAGCATTTGGTTTCATGTGTATTCATATTTCCATAGATCTACTCTTCCACATTGAAGGATTGAAGACTCCAAGAGAGTTATGGTTGAAGTTATAGACCCTCTTCGGAAAACAAGATGAGCTAAGAGGCCATATTCTGGAAAATGAGTTGATTTCTCTTCAACCCAACAGTTTCGAGACCATCCAACAATTCTTTTCAAAATTCAAATTTTTGGTTATGCAATGCAAGCAGTGTGGCATTGAGAAGAGGGATGATCAATTGGTGCTATCCATTCTGAGCAATCTAGGTCCTGAGTTCTCCATCTTTGTCTCTACTTTCCATTATGGGAGAATATCAATCCCTGGTTGGAAGATTCCCTCCTTTGATATTTTCACTGAATCTCTCATCCAAGAACGAGATAAGTTGATCCAGATGGGCACCTTTATGGCCTCCAAAAATCAATTTCTTTTGGCTAGAGAACCAAAAATTGTGAATGCGAAGGGGAAGCACAAAGGCAAGGATAAGATGCCATCTGAACCCAACAGAATGCCAAGTCAATTCCATCAGAAGGAGCCTCCAGCTCCAAGAAGGAAAAACAAAAGGGATTTGAGAAATCCAAGTGTTCCTATTGCAAGAAAGTAAACCACCTAGAGAGATCTTGCATGCAGAAGAACATAGATCAGATGACCAATCTTCTTGAACAACACAACATTGCCCTCCCAAAAGGTGCAAGAGAGACTGATTCTGGAAGTGAGTTTGATGGTCATGAGAGATGCCATGCATTGAAGGCTGTATTTTCAAAATCACAAGCCCTTCTCATAGATTCAAGAACTTCCAACCACATGGTTGCCTCCAAAGATTCACTTTTTTCTCTAGATATCAAAGATGGTCCGATTATTCACATGGGAGAGAACTCTCATATCTCTGTTGAAGGAAAGGGAATAGTACATATGGAGCACAGTAAGTTCAAAATTTTTCTATTTGTGCCTTCTTTCTCAGCAAATTTGTTGTTTGTATATCAGATGGCTCACACAGGTTCACCGAAGAAAGTGGTATTTGGTCCCGACACAGTTGAGATTGCAAAGATCTCTAATGGGAATATTATAGCGAAAGGGTTTGCAAACCATGCCACCGAGGCATATGAATTCTCACTTTTTTGACATATTGTCTACCTACCCCATCATAATTTGATGAAGATCTGAGTGATATCTCTTCTAATGAAGGTGAGGATCAAGATCTTGATGTTGAGAATAAATTTCAAGGAGATTCAAATTCAGATCCAAATCCAACACATGATCCCAATCCATGGTCGAGGCCAATATGGGCTCACAAAGCCCTTGTAGCTGCTGGGAACACAGTTGGAGATCCATCATAACATAGAACCACCAGATCTCAGTATCATGCAAAAATTCCACTATGTCATGCAGATCCACTTCTCTTAGATAGGTGCTACATGATGGTGGGATTTGATCCACAATCTCTTGGAGAGACTTTACATGGGGGGTATACAACCAAGCAACAATATCAGTTGTCTGACAAAAGGTACTCAAAGGTTCATGATTTGGACCACAATGAGCCATTCGCTCCAGTAGCAAGAAGGATTCCTGAAAGACTTGTTTTGGAAAATACAACTTCTACACAGTGGGAGGTACATCAGAGGAGTAGATCCATATCTAGCACTTGCATTCCTATCCTACATAGGAACAACCTGCCAATATTTTTGCAAAGGCTTTCACTGAGGAAAGTTTTTTTCTTCTCTGCTTAGTATGAAGGTTCTTTGAGTTTCCTATTGTTGTTCTTTTGAGGTGGGGTGTTTTTCCCATGAGGTTTTTCCCCATTTCCTTTATTCATGGACAGTTCTTTCTTTTTATCATTTATTTGATTGTATGGGTGACCTTTGGTCTCAGTATCCAGGGGCCAGGATGCAAAAGTATGGATTAAGGGGGGTGTTAGGATATTTTAATACTCCATCATTGTCCTACCTAGCATTATTTATTTTTCCTAGTTGACAATGATGTCATTTTCCCCCTAATGGTGTGCAGATGTCATCCATGATCCATCTACCACCTTATGAGCCCTGCATGCATCATTTCAAGACTACTTCAGTTAGTTCCCTATTTTATAGGAACCAACTGAGTGTTCTAGTGCAGTCCACCTAAGTTAGTTGACTCTTGTGGGTGGTTAGAGTTATGGATGCCACTAATTGTGGCCTCATGCGCCCATTTTTTATTGACATGCATGACAAACTCACTATTGTGCCCTCCTTAGTCAGTTAACTGATTATGACTTCAGTTAGCGGAGTTTAGGTTCAGTTCAATTGAGTTTGAGTCTTCTTGAGCACTCCAGTGGTGATAATCCCTATGCTAGACCAATTGAGGTTCGAATTCTCCTGATTGATTTGAATTTTCTCCATTGTAACATAATTATTGATTATACTGATTATTGGATAATGTGACATTATTCTGCTCCTATCTGAGTTCTACTGCATAATTATTTCTCTGCTCTTTTTTACTACATTTTTCACTCTTATTCAACTTTTTTGCTCATTCTTTCTCTGTGAGGTGTACTAAACTCTTAGATTTGATGTGAAATAGAATTTCACATGATCATCAAGAATGCCACAAGCTTTTAATAAATTCCATAAATGCTTTATGTCTTCATATGGACCATAACAGTTTAATAATTTTAGCTTCAAATCAAGATCTTTGAAAAAACCTTCAAGTAAGATACAAGAACCCAAAGTATAGGGCTTGAGGGGTGCTCTGCATGGATTCCACACCAACAAAAAGCCTCAAGAAAGGCCAACATAATCAACATCGCATCAATCCCAATCAGGTAGAATAGAACGAAACACCTCAACCACTTTAGTGATAGAGACCATAGTCTCTTGAATAAAAATGACATCAGGAACAATAACATCGAACAAACACTTCAGGGATAGATGTTTAGGAGCGCCCCCTACTCCATGAAGATTGAAGGAGAGTATCAACATTGATAAACCTGAGGCAGGGCTTCCATTGCTCTAAGTGTCCCCAAAGAGGTTGAGAATCCAAAGTCTATAGGAGAGTCCGCAATAAGACCTCTAGGGGGTATAGAGAATGGGCCATCCTATTTAGAAGGATTGACTAAACCCCCCTTCACTCGACCATTTTTTGGCTTGCATCCATGACCCCCTGGCTTCTTTTGGATAGTAACATTAGGATTCTAGGAGAAAGACTTGGATTCCTCGGTAGAATCACAAGTCAAGTATTTGGAATGGATAGGGATAGGTCGTTGTCTTAAACATTGCATGGTGCTTGAAGTATTTCCTTCAGCTACCGGTGACCCCCTGAATCTTCCACCCACACCGGTAGGAGAATGATTTTATAAGGTGGAGTTGAAATCAAGTCAATATTCTCCACCGACTAGGAAAATCCCGGAGGAAGGTCCAAAGAAAGAATCTGATACCCGAGCTCCTTCTCTTCAAAATACCCAGTTATGGATCTGGAGGAATCAACCAAATCCACTAGTAATTCTTGTACTTCTGCCCTACTCAATCCAGGGATCCCCCCCCTTCCACTCTCCTGGAAACCCCACCAAGTCTTTCTGAGGAGAAAGGACCATTCCACCATCCACCAACAAATTTTCCTTCGAAGAACCCCTAATAGGGCCTATATCTTGAGGCTTGACCCTTCTATGGTTCCTAACCTCTGCACCAAAAATCCCCATCCAAGAAGGACTTTCCAAACCATCTCCAACATGAACCTCAATTATTCGTCCTTCCCCAAGAAAAATTTCCCTAATAGAGTTTGAACTGAGACCACAATCATAGGTCTACTCAACTGAACCCCCTTTTCCCCCCCTATAGTAGCCTTTCGAATCAGACATACCTTCACGACATATAACCAAGTCCAAAACAAGGGATACCAACTTTTTACCCCCCAACGACCCCTTACTCACATGATTAGGGGGGGATTCGATCAAACCTCCAACCTCCAAATCTAAACCAACTCCCCGAAAATCCTTTTTAAGGTTTGATATAATGTGGCTGACACCATTATGATCACCAGCATCCACATTACAAGCCCATGCCTCAGAAACATCCACCGACCGTGTAGCACCCACTATAGAAACATCCCTCGTCACTCCCAAAAAACACCCCTTTTAGGGTTTGTAGCCACAGGAAGGTTAACCTCATTCCTATATGTTCCTTCTTCGATATTATAGAATCCCACCCTTCCACCCAAAAACCCAAAGGAAAAAAACAAATATTCAAGCTTCCCTAGAAGTTGTGCCTCAGAATGGACTAGAGACTCATAAAAATCAAGAAAACGTTCTTTAAACATACATGATAAAGGGTTTTGAACCAAAGGAGCCTGGGATTTGATCCTAGAATCCAAAACTTGAGGGAGCTCAGAACCCTTCGAGCCACTTCTAGATGGAGAATCAAGAAGAGTCCCATCCTAACCATCCCCCCCACACAACCATAGAAGATGTCGGACTATCTATGCACATACTTAGGCATTTTTTCATTAAGTGACTTGTGTTTCCACATTCATGGCATCTGAAAGGAGTGCGCAAGTAGTAAATCTTTTGGACAAATTGTTTATCACCCTAGTCAATAGAAATCTCCGCCGGAAGCCCAAGAGACTGGTCAATTTCCATAAGAACCCAAGTTGTTCTTTTGTCTTCGCGAAACAAATCTTTTTCATCAAAATAGACAAACCTTCCAATCTGGTTGGATAACAGAATGAAAACATCTTTGGACCATAATTCCAAAGGGAAACCCCTAAGAAGAATCCAAAAGTGTTTCCTCCAAAATTGTTCTTTCTCTAGGTCAAAATTTACATGCCAATGCTTAAGGCATAGAGAAACCTTACCCAACACTCAAGGTCTTGTCAGAACTGACAAGATATCTTCCTCAGTCACAAATTGAAATCATAACAAGTGATTCTCCAAAATGTGAAGATGAGGAAAATAACCAAAGAGGGTCTTCCAGTTTTGATGCATCCAAGCTCGAATCTCATTTCGGTTGAGGTAATCATATCACTGTTGACCAACCAGAGTTCGAGACACCATACTAAGAACACGATTGAGGTTAACGTCTCTGCCAAGGGACATATGAAGATGCCCTTTCCTTTATTTGAACGACTTCAGAAGGCGGTTTTCCTTGGCCTTCCACCCAGAAATACGAGAAACCCCTTCAACTTGAGAAGGGATAGAAATAGAAGGCTGTAAAACAACCCCTTCCCTAAATGCAGCTTCGGTTAAAGGAAGAGTGGTATCCTAAACGAGCCCAGAAAACCTAGTACCCTTAAATCTATCGCCAAACAAAAAATACACCTTAGAGGAGATAGGTTGAGGAACCACAAGAGAAACATCCCACCCTTTACTTAGTTCCGATAAACAAGGGTCAGCTCTTTCCCCCAAGCCATTTTGGACTGACTGCTAGACTTGGCGGTACTCCTCGTCTAAGCACAACAATGCTTGGTGCAACCCTTCATCATCATCTTCTTCCCATTGAGAAGGAACCATTCTTCGAGGCCCCAAGACACCAATACCTAAGTCCATTGAAAAGAAAGAAAATCCTGCCTCCAAAACCGGAATACAAAACTAAAACAAATGTAAACCTGGAAGTTCCACTCACTCCAACAAACCACCAGAAGCAACACTAATAGGTCCCACCAATAGTTCCACTAAGTAAACTGGAGGTTGGCGCTGGAAGCCACAAAGGAAAGGCTATCACCCCAACCAGAACCATAGCTTCCATAGCTAGGGTTTTTTCTCAAGAGTGTCCATGATTTATATAAGGGAGGATTAAGATTATATTATCATTGTCTCGACATAGAAAAATCTAGTGAAATTTAAATTCTAGAGTTTAAAATCTATTTAAGTCTTCCACTATTTCTAGACTTTAAAACCTATTTAAGTCTCACATTATTTCTTTTGCAATTTCCATTAATCCTTGTCATGAATTTAGAGTAATGCATGCCGAAATCAGTTCATAATAATGTATGAAATAATTGAGCATCACTATTCTAGCAACTAGTGATAATCAAGTTTCAACAAAATGATGAAATATCTACATAGAGAAAGCCCCAAATAACACAATGAAACCAACTTGCAACACCTCTTATTTATGTATGCTCTAACTATCATTTAGTGAGTTGTGCTTAGACTTATCTTCCATCCATATATCTCAATTATTGGAATTGGGGTTGCACCAATGTGATACAATGCAAACTTCCAAAGATTCATTTTTTAAAGAATTTATATATTATGATTTATCATTTTATACTTCTTCAAATTTTAAATTTTATTATGTATTTTTAAAGTAATAATTAAAATTAAAATAAAGTCCACTCAAAATACATATTTTTAACATAAAGTCAACTCAAATTGCAATAAAAAATTAAAATTAAAATTTACATAATACTTTTAAAATCATAATCTATTGACTCGACAATTTGAAAGAAAAATATCTCTAAAATCTCGAGTTTTGAACTACTCAATATTTTTGAGAATATGTATTATTTGTAAAAATTAAAATTAAAATTTACATAGTACTTTTAAAATCATAAGCTATTGACTCAATAATTTGAAAGAAAAATATCTCTAAAATCATGATTTTTGTATTCAATATTTTTGAGAATATGCATTATTTGTATTTTTAGTCCTTCGCCAAGGTAAGGATATACTTTTCATTTGAAAGCTAAAGTCTTTTGACTTTGTATTAATCTTAAATTTTTATATTTTTATTTTAAAATCTTGTAATGTTCGCATGTTTTTATTTTAAAATCTTGTAATGTTAGCAAAAAAAATAAGTATTAAATTGAATTTCTGAAATATTGAAAATATTTTTTCTAATTTTAAAAAAGGAAAAATCAGAATTTTCTATTAGTAAAATACACTTCAGATTTGACATAAATATGTGGTAAAGGCTTTTTATTTTTGAATATAAAAATAATTTAAAAAAAAAATTTCTTTCAAAAAATTGACATGTAATCGCATATAACAAAAACATTAATTTTTGGTGGAGCGGGCGCCATCCTACACTTGAACATGGATTTTTCCATACATATCTGGCTTAACCTGGGGAATGGTTCCAATACTAGGAGTGAGTTATGTGCCCTGTGGCTTATACTTTTCTGGGCAAGGCTGAAAAAGATCACCTCACTTGTAATTTTTGGTGACTCTTTATCTATTATTTCTTGGGCGTGTGGCAAGACATCACTCAATGTTCTGCTCCTCAAACACTGGATGGATGCGGCCCAAAATCTTATCCGGGATTTTGAACATCTCCATTTTGAGCATGTCTTTCGGGAGGTTAATATGGAGGCGGATATGCTTTCTAAGCATGCTCTTCATTCTTAGGCTGGGGTCATCATGTGGCAAGAATGGCGGGCGGATACTCTTTCTTCACAGGGTTCTTATCATCTTCATTGGTCTTGATATTTTGATGCTATTTATGTCTGATTGTATTTTGTTATTTATGCTCTTTATATTGCGGGTATTATACTTACATTTCGGTCAGCTACATGTGCAGATACATCCTAGAGCCTGGATCCAACTACTTGTTGGACATCTATGCTCACACTGTCTATTTTTGCGGCAGATATGACAGTCGATATGGCTGAATTTTGGCATATTCTAATATGTTATGTTTTATATATGATACACATGGTTTTTGACAGTTGTTGTTGTAGACTTATTTGATATACTTTTATGATCATGGACTTATTGTTTATACTTTGATATTTGGATCCGTTTCTCCTTCCGGAGGGATTCTTGACTATTATTGTGGACATATGGTGTTATTTCTGGATTTTACTGTTGTTGATGTTGACTCATCTGGCATTTGTCTGGCAAGTCCATATTACTAGGCTTGTGAGCAGACATGTTTGATTCTGACAGCTGGTATTATTTACTATTTCGTATATTAATAGTAAGTTAAATTTTTCTGTGAAAAACAAAAACATTAATTCTTTTAATTATTATTAAGATAAAAATATTATACCATACGTACTGATTTAAGATTGGGCAGCGTCAGCGTCATCTTCGGCACTCACGCACAAAGAAACCATGTGCGGAAGTTTTTACTTGATTTTTCTGGCATAATATAATAGAATCAATTTGCCTAATTTTCTAATGCACTTCAACATTGTATTTACGATCTTAAGTTTTATATCTTATTAAATTGTTGAGCAGATCGAAAGGTTGTATACTATTCATAATAAAAATTTAATTTCAACGGTAAATTAATGTTTCAGTAAATTCATATACGATATGGCAAAATAAAACTTTTTTATTTAAGAGTTATTTTCGAGAGAGTAAAATTAATCATTTTAAGTTTATAAAATAAAATAAAATGATTAAAAAACTTTGCATAAAATTAAGTTAAGAAGTATTTATAAAATTAGGTATTATAAAATATTTGATAAGGTTAAAACAATTAACAAAAAGTTTTTATTTTATGATTCATTTTCAAAAAAATAAAATTAATTATGGTAGATTACATAAAATTAAGTTAATAGATTTTTATAAAATGTCTATATTTCAAATGTTAAAATTGAATTTTATATTCTTTAAATATTAAAATTTAATTTTATATTCTTTAAATACTAAAAATGAATTTTAGATTTTTTTAATTATTATAAAAAATTTAGGAATTAAAGTTTTTAGTGGATTGGATAAATAAACAATGTAATAATGTAAATCTTTGATTGTTGTTGAGCATAGTAAAAGAAATAAAATTTATTTTTAAAACTATTTATTTTACACATTTTCATAAAGAATTTAACTTGCTTACATATGTTTATAGAAAGTTCAATCTATTTACACATGTTTATAAAGAGTTTAACTTAGATATATTTATAGAAAGTTCAACTTTTTTTTTTCCATAGAAAAAAACATATTCATTAATAAAAAATGAGCATCGAATACAATCTACATGTGCTTATAGCACGATATAATATTGTTATGTTGTCATTACAAATTTCATACTTCAAAAACTTATCAAAATATTCAAAAATTTTAACAACAAACTGAATTTATCTCTCCAAACTTGCCCAGCTTATCTCCTGTATATCATCTCTCATTGTTATTATTTTGCATTTGTCTTCCTCTTCAAGTAAGCCAGCTTTAGAAAGGCTATCAGCCTCCTCATTCTGTTCACGATATATATGGACAAAATCCACCAATCTGAAGTGTGCCACCAATGTGTCCATACATTTTCCCATATTCTGAAGCATATGGTTGTTGAAGGTAGTCACTTTGTTCATTCTTTTAATCCAGATATCAGAATCACCATAAATTCTTAGTGTATCCAACGAAAGAGCTTTAGCCTTCTGCAGTAGTAATCTTAATGCCAGCTCTTCAACCTGATTATTTGTGCCCTTCCCTCCGTTAGCTTGTATTCTAATCTCCACACCCTCATTACGCAACACCACTCCCAAACCACATGTATTATCAGCACATGCGCCATCAAAGAAACCAACTGAGTCTCCCTCCTTATGAGTCAGTTTTTTAATTACTCTGTTCTTCTTTTTCCCCATAGGTCCCAAGAAATAGCTGCAAGCCGACAGAATCTGTGTAACCACCATGAAACTAGGGATGTTGCGGTCCTCAAAGATCGCCTGATTTCTTACTCCCCAAACATTCCATACCACCAGAGCAGGTAGACAGCGCAACATTTCCAAATCAGGAGCATCGTACCATGACTTCAAAAAAACATTAAAAGTTTCTCCTTCCCCCAAGAAAACCTTTCCAAGCTTATTACCTAACTCTTTCCAGATCTGCTAAATAAACGGGCATTTTAGGAAAATATGTTCTGCGTCTTCGTCCTCCTACCTACATAAATAACGTCCCGGTCCTGCCATATTTCTTCTTTTTAGCATATCCCAAGTTAATACCCTTCCCTTCAAAATTAACCATATCAGTATTTTGCATTTGTAAGGCGCCTTAGATTTCCAAATTTTTGTTCCCCACCATGGAGCTTCGTGGTTCATGTTCATCCATAACGTGCTGTAAGCCTCCTTGACCGTAAAGGATCCGCCTGCCTTCGTCCCCAGCCATTGTAACTGATCCTCTGCTTGTCCCAGGTGAACGAAACCTCTGCTAAGTTCCAACGTCCATTTATCCCATAACTCCTTCCAACGCTCAGATAGTTCTAATTCCCCTGCAGTCATCCAGTGTTGTTGTCCGTCAGTAGAAATATCCACAAGCACCTTATAACCCGCCAAAGCCAACGTTTCAGTCAACTCTGGTGGAAAAGCTGGAATTATGTTCACACCTTGGCAGTGGTCTTGGCCAATTCTAGCCTGCCGTCCATCTCCCACAGCCCATATCAAGCAATCCCCGATGATGGGAAAAGATGATATTATTGCCTTCCAAAACAATGATCCACCCCGACTATGCTTCCCCGGATCACGAATCCAATCAATCACTGATAAGCCTCTGCAGTATTTATAAAGAAGTAACGATTGCCACTTACCTTGTTGTGATACAAAACACCACACTGTTTTAGCAGCCAATGCTTTACCCAATGAAAATAAGTCCTTAAAGCCCCATCCTCCCAACTCCTTCGGTTTAGAGATGGAACCCCAAGATGTCCAATGTATTCCCCTGTCTTTGTTACCCGGCCATAGAAAGTTCAACTTACTTACACATTTACACATGTCTATAAAAAGTTCAACCTACACTTTGAATAAAGTTCTTCAAACAAATTTTCTTTTGCCTACTATTATAGAAATGATTTTTTATTAAAGCATAAGTACATATACAAATCTCCAAATACACACTCTACATACAAAATTAAAATTTCATAGTTACTATACAAAACCGTTCTTGAATTAAAAAATAATAATCCTCAATTCTTCAAAATTTCCCTTTTTTAACTTCTTCACTCCTTAAGCATTAACTAAGGTTTAGGATCCATATAAAAAACAATTACTTATTTGAGTCATAAATATTAATTATTGAAGTTTTTTATTCCACCCAAAAATTCTTTACAACAATCTATACTAAAGAAGAAAACCTTTTATCCATATCTTCTACTCTATCTCCATAAGAATGAGTAGATTCCCCAATCCCCATTTCGGTTTGTTGGATCTCTTGCATCCATTCCTCCATAGCTCTTTGGTTTTGATTTGGTCCCTTTTTACTTTTTTATTGGGAAGATGAACTTGAACATAAAGACAAATGGTCTATATATGTTTGAAAGTTTATAATCCAAGCCATAAATGCATTTAAAATGTATCCATTTGAGAAACAATTTTCGATTATACTTTACAAGACATAAGTGCATTAAAAATTTATCCATTTGAGAAGCATTTTTCACTTAGTTTATTACTAAGGTCCATCTCAATATATATGACAACCTAGTGTACAATCTTCTATAGCTTCATTAATCTCTTATTTTTTCAATAAAATAAAATAAAATTTTATTGATGATCAGAAAATTACATTTTTCAATTATTGTTTTATTTATAAAAAAAAAATTAATAGCATCAACTAACTAACACATTAAAAAAAATATGACTAGTTTCTCAAAATTGATTTTACAATTCTCTATCATAAATGTATGGCTTATCCACCATATAAACAAGTAATTATGATCATGCTAATCTTATACAATAGTTTCCATAAACATTCTATTGTTCCAATTCAAAACTATTTCAGAAATAAAAATTTAAAAGAAAACTTTATAAGTACAAAATTTATATACATCTCAACTTAAAAAGTAAACAAAATCAGTATTTATGAAAAAAAAAAAAAACTTCTTCAAAATAGTACATAAAAACTCCAACAACTATTCAATTGCCCCCATCTTTACAAGGTACCAAAGCCATCAACAAGCCCTTTTTGGATAAAGAGTTAGTAATTATGTTTCATTTCTCTATAAAGATGTACACATGTGATCTCATTAATAGCATGTTTAAGGTAAGATATCTACTCAAAGATATGTCTCAAAATACAATTAAAATTTTATTTTCTATACTTAAACACATGAAAACTAAAATTGCATAATCTAGGATTGATCTATTTCTGCAATAAAAAAATGCAATTTAGACAATGATTGTAGCAAAAATGACCCAAAAATACAAAATGTGTAACCTTTAGCTTATTCCAATATAAATCATTTTAAAATGAATCAAATTATTTAAATACAAAATTTTATGATCAAAATTCCTTTAAATAATTCAAAACTATATAACAAAATTAATCTTACATTTAACTAAAAATTTATATCAATAAATTATAATTATAATATACAACAATTTTCTTATTTTATCAAAATTCAAATGAAATTTATATTAAATATTTTAAAATAATTTATTAGTCATTGCGTTAATTCGAAAGTCAAAGTCTTTTGACTTTGTATTAATCTTAAATTTTGTTATGCTTTTATTTTAAAATTTTGTAACGGTGGCAAGAAAATAGGTATTAAATTGATTTTATGAAATTTTGAAAATATATTTTCTACTTTTTTTTAAAAGGAAAATAATATTTTTTTATTGGTGGAGTATATTTTGGATTTGACATAAACTCCTCAAGGAGGTTTTTTATTTATTTTTAGATATAAAAATTATTTAAAAAATATTAAAAAATGAAATTCAAGAAATTGACATGTCATCGACACATAAAATACATAAGACAAAAACATTATTTTTTTCATTATTATTAATTTAAAAACTTTATACCAATACGTACTTCTCATGGTCATTCACTCACTCCATATGCATGAACATAAAATATTTGAATAAGATTTGCCAAGTCATCTTGGCAGCGACCGCATCAGCTTTGGAGCTCACAGACAAAGAATGTCATTGATGATTTGTCAAAGCAATAACATGTAAGTGTTCGGTCATTTAATCTTTGATAGATTATTCAATAGAAGACTGGATCAATTCCTAAATGAACAATCACTAACGATGGCATTTCAACAATGGACACGAAATAACCACTGGGAAATTCGGATGCTCCATGGTCGTGATCTTGGTGTTATTGATACTGAAAATGCGTTATTGATACTAACAAAGCTCTCTGGAAAATTCTTGATATAGAGTGTTTTTTAGGATGTTGTAAATGCTTGATACTGAATGTTTTCTCTCGGAACGTGTTTTGAGGGGGGTGGAGTTACCCAATCTCTTATGGATCCATTGGGAAAACTGTCCCATGCTTCCCTGCCTCCCCGGATTCCAATGAAAAATTTAAGAATTCTACGAGTATCCCATAGTGATTTAAAAACATTAAGGCACATGGAAGCTGAACCATAGGTGAATATAAAATTGTTTTGTTGAAAGTTTATGTAGATGAGAATCACGATCTTTCTTATCGTTGAAACAAGTGAACATTTGGCTTTTGCAGGAACCTATGCATTTGTCGATATCTTTGGAGGAGTTGCAACCGGAGGGATGTGTGATGTTGAAGAGCATGGGGGAGTTGGAGCAGGCTACATAGCTTAGATTTCTAGATGTGTCTAGATTCTACGAGTCAGAAGAGTGGTCAAGTATGGAAACATTGGTATATTTGGAGGGGTTGTGGATGAAGGGGTGTGTGAAGCTGTAGAACATGTCGGGATTGGTGTGGGTGATGAATAATTTCCACCTAAATGTTTCTCGATGCTCTAAGTTTGAAGAGTTTACAATTATGTAAACATTGGTATCTTTGGAGGGGTTGTGGATGCAGAAGTGTGTGAAGCTGCAAAGCATACGGGGTTGGTGCAGGAGACAAAGCTTAGATACCTAAATGTTTTTGGGTGCTCAAAGTTAGAAGAGCTTCCAAGTATGGATACATGGGTATCTTTGGAGGAGTGGGCGGAGAGATGTGTAAAGCTACAGAGCATATGGGGGTTGGCACATAAGATAAAGATTAAAAACCTAATTATTTATTGGTGCTCTAAGTTAGAAGAGTTTCCAAGTATAGAGACATTGGTATCTTTGGAGGCATTGTGGGCAGAGGGATGTGTGAAACCGCAAAGCATATAGGGTTGGCACAAGCAACAAAGCTTAGATACGTGAATGTTTATGGGTGCTCTAACCTAGAAGAGCTACCAAGTATGGAAACATTGGTATCATAAGAACAAAGCCGATGCCATGAGTATCTAGAAAGATGATCACAATAATGACAAAAATAGTAGTAATATTGAACAATTATTTGTTCTAGTGGTTATGATAACAACTTTTAGGCATTCTTTAGTTGCATGTCATGCAAACTGAGAAGAGCCTTCGAACATAGAGATAAGATGACCAACCAATGTAAGGCATGTTTCACATGTGACTTTGGATCATTTCAATGGATTCCATGGGTTGTCGGTTGAGTTCGAGCTCGAGACTCAAAAGAGTTCCCAGAACAAGGTTTCTTACTTGTTTCTCCTCCCCTTTCTTCGTAATTTTAGTTGATACTAAATTTATTCATATCTTTAGTGAAATAAACAGAATGATATTGAATGGAATTCTTTGAGGACAGATATGAGTGTTGCACTTGACATGAGTTTCGTTGCTCATTTTCATTATCAATCGTGGTCATAATATTGCTCGCCCATTTATGTGTATATGGTCTGATTTTCTCCTCTCTAGTAGAGTTGTTGTCTTGGGTGTAAAGGAAAACAATGGAAGATGAGAGCGGGTTCACACATCCCTACTCAAATAAGTTATAACAGATGCTTGTCTAAAATTGTGACCGATCATAGCACAAAACTTTTGTGGAATTCCTCAGTTTTTTATTATATTTTTATAAACCCACACCTCTTAAAGCAAAGGAGAATTAATAAGCTCAAATTGGTGGAATCATCATACTTAACTTGCTTTCAAATTCATCTTATGTAATAAATGGTTTTTTTTTACTGTCAATGAAATAAGAACATCCTACGCTACCAGGTTGCAGTTTCGATTTGGACTCAAAGATATCTTTCTTGATTTTCAATGGATGGTTTGGTAGAATAGTACGAGCTTTCAAAGTTACAGTTACGTAAAGAGTTTCCTCACTGCGACCATCTACAACAAGAAAACAGATCTTTTTCACTAAAAAAAATTACATTTAAGCATCCATCGAAGCCTGTAATTACTAACCAAACATTCATAAAGAAAATATTTTTTTAGTAATGCTTATGTAGCTCGATTATGGGACTAATCCAACTTATCCAACCCAATATGAGGATATATGCAAATAGGAACAAAACCAAAATTAACTTAATATTGGACTTCCATTTCTTCATGTCCATCATCATAGAGTTCCTTAATCCTCATTTTTGGGAGAATCGCGAGTTATCTGCAGTGTTCCTTGGTGCTCTGGTCCTGCAACTTTAGATCGATAAGTCATTTGGACCAATGATTTTGATTTTCTGCGTGATTCGAATGTTTCAACTATGTCTTAAAGTTTTATGAACATGGTTCTAGTTATGAATATGTAGGAGAAGGCAATAAATTCAAGCAAAGGTGCACTTACATGTTTAGATGTTAGAAATTTCAAATAGAAAATCATTTTTTGATTTCATGGAAGGTGCTAACTTGATAAGCACCTAGTTTTTTAATTCATGGAAGACGTTGACTAGATAACTGCGAGGAGAGATGTGCATTGACATCAGTGAATGACATGTGCTTGAAGTAACTGTGAATCTGCTAGTAGAACAATACATAACAATAGATTCACCGTAGGCAGGGACTTAGCTGCTTTGCAGCTATTTTTCTTGTTTATTATTGATAAAGACATTCTCCATTTGGTTATATATACATAATAAGATTATGAATATGAATATAAAGAAATATATGATAATAATTTTATAATAACATAATTTGCTTTGTTTCATAAAAATAGTTGTCATTGCAAAACAATTTCACAATAATACTCACGGGTTCGGTTCTATTGCACTTAAACTCACATGAGGAGCCCTTGCGATGCCCAACTTTTCTCTAGTAGGAACCAACGTTAATGAGGCATCTAGTATCTATTCATGTCATGCGGATAATCCCTCACAATATCCAATGCAGTAACATTGGGCTCAATCATACATGCCCAAAGATTCACCTACTCCCTCGGTTCCCAAGCAAGGGAAATTAGAAGAAGTTATATTGCATGCAGAAATAATACAAAGTGAAGGGTGTAACTTGGGCCAATGGGTAGGTGGTTAGTGGAAGGTGAGAGAGACAAATGACATGAGAGAGAGAGTAGAAAATGTGAAAGAGTGTGAAATATTAAAGGAAAAGATGCAGAAGCTTATCAATATCTACTATGAAGTTTTGGATGCCCCGAAGAGAGAGAGAGAGAGATCAGGTGGATGTGGTGGTTAGTGGTAGGAGTAGGTGAGAGACCATGAGAGAATGAATGAGGGTGTGGAAGAGGGATAGAGAGCAAGACAGGGATGGGGAGGATGTTAGTGGAAGGGGAGAGAGACAAATGACATGAGAGAGAGAGAGAGTAGAAAACGTGAAATAGTGTGAAGTATTGAAGGAAAAGATACAAAAGCTAGCCAATATCTACTATGAATTTTTGGATGCTACGAAGAGAGAGAGAGAGATAGAGATAGATTGAAGGTTAAGGGATTAGATAAAGAGAGGGAGAGAGATCGGGTGGTGGTGGTTACTGGTGGGAGTAGGTGAGAGACTAGGAGAGGGTGAATGAGGGGGTGGAAGAGGGATATAGAGAGAAGGAAAGGGATGGGGAGGTGGTTAGTGGAGAGAGAGAGAGAGAGTAGAAAATGTGAAAGAGTGTGAAGTATTGAAGGAAAGGATACAAAAGTTGTCCAATATATACTATGAATTTTTGGATGCCCCGGAGAGAGAGAGAGAGTGGTGGTGGTTAGTGGTACGAGTAGGTGAGAGACCAAGAGAGGGTAAATGAGGGGGTGGAAGAGGTATATAATGATGGAGAAAGGGATGGGGAGGTTATCAGTGGAAGGGGAGAGAGACCTATGACGAGAGAGAGAGAGAGAGAGAGAGAGAGTGGTGGTGTTTAGTGGTAGGAGTAGGTGAGGGACCAAGAGAGGGAGAATGAGGGGGTGGAAGATGGATACAGAGAGAAGGAAAGGGATGGGGAGGTGGTTAGTGGAAGGGGAGAGAGAAATATGACGTGAGAGAGAGAGAGTAGAAAACATGAAATGGTGTGAAGTATTGAAGGAAAATGCAGAAGCTGACCAATATTTACTATGAAGTTTTGGATGTCCCAGAGAGAGAGAGAGAGTTGTAATATCCCAGATTACATGGTCATTCAAGTAGATAATAGAAACATACACATAGAAATACCATCGAACATTCAACTAGTTTGCTCATTCATTGTGATAAGATTTACACAATAGATGGAGAGGTTGGAGCGTTTATACCCGCTCCAACTGCTCATTCGTTAATACATTAATACATAATTAATATAATGATGACATCAAGAGGGCTCGAAGGTTCCCTCCAACATATCCCCCACCCGAAAAGTCTTATTCGTCCCGAAGAGAAAAAGTAGGCAAAAGTAGTTATCACTTGTGATTCTTCAGCATCTGTCTTCAATCTAGTAGTAGTCGATCGAAGCCTCACCCTATATTGATATGGCCAGATTTCATCTCCATCGGCTCAAAACATAGGTCTTTTGGCACTTCTTTTTGTACCATTTTTTTTCCTTCAACTTCCAAAGTCACAATCCAAGAACTACTTCCGCATTTCTGCACTGAGGGGTTCGATCAATTCAAGTGTTCTTGCACCATCATTTTAAACATGAAGCTCTCTTTATGTGTGGTGTAAAATGTTGTCTACTTGAAAGCCATCGCTATTTATCGTGAGGATTAATATTTTGTGTTTCCTATTCATGTGCGCGATCTTGGTTGTAGTTGACTGCTTTGGAACTGACTAACTTGACTCGATTGACAAGGTCAGATAGATACCAACTTCATTACAAAAGGGAGGAGATCATCCTTAAGAAAGAATCATGTTTCACCTCCTCTTAAACTTCAAAGTTTAAAATGGAGTCACATTAATCGATCGACAAAAATACATGTATTGAACTTTTTCATACTTTACAAAGGAATTCATTGACATATCAACCAAATACAAGTCTGACCAATGCTAACATCAATCGATCAACTTTGATATTGACTATACTCTTTACAAAAGTAAAAATACATCAACTTAAAGTAACATGTATACCCGACTTAAAAAATTTATAGTCCCGACCATATTTGCAAAATATTTGATGGGAAACTTAAAAAGTACCTCGAATGAATTAAAGCCATAAAACAATGTTGCTAGTTTGCAACATATACTATGTCTCAATCAGTCAAAATAAATGGTTGTTTAAATGATACAACTTTACCAACCAAAATGCTCGGTCGAAGAACATCGTTGATAATAGACTAGTGTAGTCGGGCTTCCTCTATAAACATAGTGTGATATTTGCAGCATTGGTTGAGTGATTACTTCGGTCGATTAGGTCAATGAAGAAAGATTGAGATGATCATTATTTATGATATATTGTGCAAGAACCAACGGGTGCATTGTAGGACGATCTATTAATACTCAACCAACAAATTCTTGATACCATCTAATTAGTCGACTGTTCCATCATAAAAAGTATATTTTTTAGCGGACAAGCTTCCTATTAAATAGTGAAGAGCACTGAAGCAATGGAGACCGATCAACAACCAAAGAGACGTCACTTGGACATCCATCTTCCAGATCCCAGTCAACCATCAACCATTGAACAGAGTGCATAATATCTCATTTACTAACCAACGCCATCAAGATATATCCATCGAGGAATACATCTATTACACAATAAATCATAAGTCTAACTGAATTAAATCAAACGAAAAGTCGACATCACCCAACGTAATATATAAAAAAAAACCATATTTTGAATAGTTAAAAAACATCATTTCATTTCTGAATCTCCGATGATCTTTATGTATAGATGGATTTCTTTCAGGGTATCACATCCGTAATAGTCCACTTCAATTAACTAGATCAACCACTTTGTTCACGTGGATGATATCTTTATCAATGCATGAGCAGTAATTTAATCTTCTTGCTGGTTATGTCTTCTTTTCCTCATATTCGACTGCTTCTATCCATTGCTGCTGTCACCCAGAATTGATAGAGGAGGAAACGATGCCAATATTGTGATATCCCAGATTACATGGTGATTCAAGCAAATAATAGAAACATACAAACAAAAATACCATAAGGAGGAAAATGTGAGTCAAACATTCAATGGTTTTCTCATTCACTGTGGTAAGATTTATACAATAGATGGAGAGGTTGGAGCAGTTATACCCGCTCCAACTGCACATTCGTTAATACATTAATACAAAATTAATATAATGATGACATCAAGAGGGTCAGAAGGTTCCCTCTAACAAAGAGTAGAAAACATGAAAGAGTGTGAAGTCTTGAAGGAAAAGATGCAGAAGATGACCAATATCTACTATGAATTTTTGGATGCCCCGAAGAGAGAGAGAGGGGGGGGAGAGAAAGATATTGGGTGTTAGGGGTTTAGAGAGATCAGGTGGTGGTGGTTAGTGGTAGGAGTAGGTCAAAGACCAAGAGAAGGTGAATGAGGGGGTGGAAGAGGGATATAAATAGAGAGAAAGGGATGGGAAGGTGGTTAGTGGAAGGAGATAGAGACATATGATGTGAGAGAGAGTGGGAGAGAGAGAGAGTATCAAACGTGAAAGAGTGTGAAGTCTTGAAGGAAAAGATAAAGAACTTGACCAATATCTACTATGAAGTTTAGGATAACTCTAAGAGAGAGAGAGATTGGGGGTTAGAGGTTTAGAGAGAAAGAGATTAGGGGTTAGGGGTTTAGAGAGAGAGATATTGGGGGTTAGTGGTTTAGAGAGAGAGAGAGAGAGAGAGAGAGAGAGAGATATCAGGTGGTGGTGGTTAGGGGTAGGAGTAGTTGAGAGACCAGGAGAAGGTGAATGAGGGGGTGGAAGAGGGGTATATATAGAGAGAGAAAAGGATGGGGAGGTGGTTATTGGAAGGAGAGAGATATAGATGACGTGGGACACACACACACACACACAGTAGTAAACATGAAAGAGTGTGAAGTCTTAAAGGAAAAGATGCAAAAATCGACTAATATATACTATGGATTTTTGGATGCCCTTGAGAGAGAGAGAGAGAGAGAGAGAGAGTCTAAAATATTGAAAGAAAAGATGGAGAAGATCACTGATATCTACTATGAAGTTTTGGATGCCCCAAAGAGAGAGAGAGAGAGAGAGATGGACATTGGATGGGGAGGCGGTTAGCAGAATGGGTATTAATGTGGTTGTTGTGGTAGGGGAGGTGCTTAGTTGGAGGGCCATGGAAAAGCCGTCATACCACCACATTTGACTCTATATACACGATTTAGATTATATATAGGCATTTTATTAAATTATGTTTCAGACTTATTACTCTCATCCTATCAAAATATGCATGATTCTAAGGTGTCAATAACACATATGCGTTCTCTATTCCTATAAATCATGTATGCGATATAACACATATGTGTTATAGTGCATATGTGTTTGTATGTTTACAAAACACATATACGATATAACGTATTTGCATTATAGAATGCATTTACATTACATCACATATACATTTCATAACACATATACACTATTTAAATTTCAAATTTTCGTGGGAGTGATTGGTTCGGAATTAGGTTTAGACTAATGAACCTATTGGTTGGGACAAAATAAACAGGCGTATTAGCTTTCCTCCAAAACTCTCTCCAGTAGCTTGATTTCATCGACATTTTTGACTATGCAAAACAAAATAACTTTTTATAAAATTACACATATTTGTAGAGTAGATTCTACATATTCTAAATATATAATTTTTTTCATATAAATGTTTATTTTTTCTATTTTTTATTAAATTTCGAAGTGACAGATGTCATGATTCCAAAATACAACGCTCTGTTTTTTTTTCTCTAACTTTTGATTGCATTCACCATTTCTCAAACAAATTATATGGTGCACTAGAAGAGAGATAGATCTATCCATTCATATAAAAAACAAAATTTCATTGAGTTATTCCCCTAAAGTGTTGCACATGCACACAACATCCTTTTTTATGGTTTTATGACTTCGATAAATCATAAAAAATGAATATTTTAATGAATAATTTTGGAAAAATAGTGTTGCACTAGAACAAGATGTCCTCTACATATGTACACAATTCTATGCAAAAATACTTATTCATTTAGTTCATATAGTGTTGCACGCACACAAACATATATGTTATATTGTGTTGAAAATTAAAAAAAAAAACATTTTTAGAAAAATGGATTTTAGAAACAACTACACAAAATTTCAAAATATAAAATCTATATATTCTCAAAGCCTATTCGATTTTCTATATTTTGTCTTTTTACATCATCTTAAAATTTGTTATGCAAGTGCCTCTAATTGCCTCTTGAAGTCAGAGGTTCCCTGTTTTTTCATATTTATGTGGCAACTAAAGTGTCTTTAAAGGAGCTCATGATTGTGCATCAACCCTTACCATTTCTGCCTTTTGAATTAGATCTTTATGTACCTCGAGAATTCCTCCCTCTTTCGGTGGATTGACCCCTGGCCACCATTTCTTGTGGTGTAGAGGTTTCTATATTGGAATTGCTCTACACCTTCCAAAACAGTAAGTGCTCTCGCACGAAGTTGAGGGACCTTTTGGATGCAATCTTAGTTTCGTGAAATGCACAAAATTTTAGTGAAACCAAAACGCTTGAGCATTTCTTTGAACTAGGCATGGGCGAGCCCGAGCCTACCATATCATTTAACACGCAAGACAGGAAACGAAAAATGCTCAAGCATTATAGAAATACATAATGCTATAACGTTGTGTGTTTCTATAACGCTCGAGCATTATAGAAATACATAATGCTATAGCGTTGTGTGTTTATATAACGCTCGAGCGTTACACAAATACATAAAGCTCGAGCGTTCTATTTAATATCTACACACAAAACATTATCCTTGAAACCTTATTTAATATTTCCTTACCAAGAAGATATTTCCTTTATTTCCCTATCCCTCATTATCTTCAAGGGTTTCGGGCTTCATGTTGTATGGGTTAGGATGATAACTAGGGATTTGGTGTTAGGGGTTAAGGGCGTAGAGTTAAAGGGATAAAGGGGTTTAGGTGTTTAGCGATTATGGGGTTAGAGGGCTAAGGATCTAAGAGGTTATGGGGTTTAAACTCGGGGTTAGTGGTTAGTGGTTGAAGCATTAGAGGTAAACAGGTCAAGGGGTCAAAGGGCTTAGGGGTTAAGGGAATTAATTCTTAAAAGGGATTTAGGGCTACAGGTTTAGGGGGTTATGGTTTTAGAGGTTAGAGATTAAGGGCTTAAGTGTTTGTGGATTAACTAGGGCTTAGGTGTTAGGTGTTAAGTGCTTAGAGATAAAGGGGTTTAGGGGTCAGGGGATTTAGGAGTTAAGGGATTGAGGGCACCAATGTTAGGGGGTTAGGGTTTAATAAGTTAAGTGTTAAGGGTGAAGGGTTTAAGTGTTAAGGGCTTGTAAGAGATTAAGGGATAAGGGTTAGGGTTTAATAGGTTAATTGTTAAGGGTGAAGGGTTTAAGTGTTAAGGGCTTGTAAGATATTAAGGGATTAGGCGCTTAGTGGTTAAGGACTAAGGGTTAGGGTATTGGTGGTTATTTAAGAGGTCAGGCCTTTATGGGTTAGCAGATTTATGGGCTAAGGGATTTATGGATCTAAGGTTAGGATGTTAGGGTTGATTTGGTTAAGGGTTAAGTGTCAAGGGGTTAAATGATTAAAGGCTTTGGGTTTAAGGTCTTAATGGCTTCTAGGAAATGAGGAATTAGGAGTTTCTAGGGATTTATGGGTTTGGGGATTTAGGGATTATGGGTTAGGGGTTTTAGGGTTAGGGCGTTAACTAGGACTTAGGGGTTATGGGTTAAGAGTTTATAGGTAAAGTCATAAAGTGGTTAATAAGTTTAAATATTTATGGGTTAGGGAGTTAAGCAGATAGGGGGTTAGGGGGTTTTATGGGTTATAGGATTTAGGGGTTGAGGAATTTAGGGCTCAATGATTAGCGGATAGGATTTAAAGGGTTAGGGGTTAAGGCCCAAGCAGTTAAAGGTTTAATTTTTTCTAGGGGTTAAGGGCTTAGGGATTTAGGGATTTGGGATTTAAGTATTATGGGTTAAGTTCTTTAAGGGTTAGGGGTGGACTAGGTCTTAGGGGTTAGGGGTTGTGGAATTTGAGGTAAAGTGGTGAAGGGGCTTAAGGGTTAGGGGATTTAGGGGTTAAGGGATTTAGTGCTATGGGGTTAGGGTTTTAGGGTTTATGAGGTTATGCATTAATGGTGAAGGGGTTAAAGGGTTAAAGGCTTATAAGGGATAAACTATATCTTAGAGGCTAATGCACAAGCCAAAGCAATAATTCCAAAGCCAAGAGAGGAGTGATCAATCCCAAGGGATAGAGCTCAAATAAACATAGAGATCTCATGCAAACAAAGAGCGCACATGAAAATGTAGAGCGCACAAGAAAATGCAAGGTGCATTGGCACAAGGTAGGTTGCACATGCAAACGTAGTGTAGAGGTAAACAATTATTTTACCTCTAGGGCTTAGAGGCTAATGGCTAAAGGATTAGAGATAAATAATTAAAGGACTTAAGGGGTTTAGGGGTTAAGGGATTTAAGGGTAAAGAGATTTAGGGCTTTGGGGTTAGGGGGTTAGGTTTTAAGAGGTTAGGCATTAAGGGATTAGGTGCTACAGTGTTAAGGGCTTATAAGGGGTTAAGGGATTAGGGTGTTAGAGGATAGGGACTACGAGGTTGGGAGATAAGGAGTTAATTAAGGGACTAGGGCTTTAAGGATTATGACCTTTATAGGTTAAGGGATTTAGGGATCGACTATTAGTGGAGTAAGGTATAAAAGGTTAGGATTAAGTGTCAAGGGGTTAAAGAGGTAAGGGATTATGTGTTAAGGGATTAGGTGCTTAGGGGTTTAGGGATTTAGGGGGTTTGGGCCTTAGGACATATGGATTTATCCATTTAATTTTCTCCCTCCTCATTCCTCTCTCCACCTCCCTAAATTTAAGTTCCTCCCCCCCCATCTCATATCTCGTCTCTCTCTCTCACCCCCTTATCTCCATTCAACACTTAACACATAGTTTATGTGGTTTATAACGCTAGATCATTTTGTAACTCATAAACAATTGAACGTTATGTAAATAATAAACGCTCGAGCATTTTGGAGAAACAAAATGCTAGAGTGTTTTTGTTGACACCAAGCACGGGAATAAAAATTTGAAATTAAACATAACATGTGAGAATTTCTTAACGCCTACAACACTCCTTCTCACGCGCTCACGTGTCATCCACAGTCCTATGTGGTTGGTTCGAAGTTACCAACCCTGTGCTATGGAATATGGTAAACCATAGCTAATTAGGCATTTCCTCCATTTTCTCAATATGCATGTCTTCCACCACTCTTTACAGCATGACAGACACAACTATTTTTGATGAAATTTTAGACATAGATATCATTTTTTATGTAGATTCCAAATATGTAATTTAAAAAAATATATTTTTTTTCTATTGTTTTCTAGTTTTTTCCTAATTTTCTTGCATCATCACTCCTTAAGTCAAAAAACATGTTAGTGTTTCTTTCGTAACTGTTTCATTTCCCAACTATTTATAATAAAAAAAATTATGCTGCACTAGTAGACACTGACCTCTACATGCTATAGGAAATCCATGTTAGAATCATTGCATTAAGACCTTCAAATGCTACACCCACACTTGACGTACCGTTCTCTAGGTTTGATCACTTAGATAATTAAAAAAAATAAAAAAATTAAACATTTAATTTGGGAAAAATAGTGTTGCACTAGTGCTACTTGTTCTCTACATTTATACCAATTTTTGTATCCCAAAAACATCATTTAGGCACTCAAAGCACCCACAAAAACATATACCTTATCCTTTGCCAAAAAAATAAAAAGTGACTATTAGAAAATATGAAATTTGACATAGTTATGTAAATTTTTAATACATAAAATTTATGTATTTGGAAACATGATTCAATTTTCCACATTTCATATTTTTTAATCAATGCAAGATATCTTGTGTAAGTATATCAAAAAATCCAAGTAATTTGAGAGATGCCTGATTTTTCAGTTTTCTATTGCATCTAACATGCCAAAAGTGACCCTCGTTAGGTTGCACTCACTCATAAGGCTCTCACAACTATATCATAATAAAGAGTGTATATTTTTCCAAGGATAACAAAAGTGACTAAGTGGTTCCAACATTTAAGCAATGAACACAATAACCTGATTGGCTTATCTTCTTCAATTTTTTCACCCACACTAGTCTATTGGCTCATAAGATTATTCAAAACATTAAAATGATCAACAATTTTGGTACCTTCTTTCATTCGTAAACCGAACAATTTCATCTTCAAATAGATTCCATTTGTCACGAATTTTGTCATGTAAAGGCTCTCCATTCTGCTCCATAAGCTTGATGTTGTTTCCTCTCCAACAATATTGAAAATAACATCATATGCCAAACACAACCGAAAGTTGTTGAGAGATTTTGCATGCATGTCTTCCTCGTGCTCATAAGTCATACTCGCAAGTCTCTTTGTATTGCATGCCAACGCCTTGTACAGTTCATGTTTGATCAATCGATTGTGCATCTTAAGCTTCCATAACTCAAAATTATTCTTCCCATTGAACTTGTCCACCATGAACTTTCACTCAAAACCTTCGTCATTTGATGCACTTGTTAAAGTTGTGAGCCCACAACATGCATATCTTCCTTGTGCTCGTAAGTCATATTCGCAAGCTCTTTGTCTTGCATGCCAATGCCTTGTACAGTTCTTGTTTAATCAATCGATTATGCATCTTAAGCTTCCATAACTCAAAATTATTCGTCCCATTGAACTTGTCCACCATGAACTTTGAACTCAAAACCTTCGTCATTTGATGCACTTGTTAAATTTGTGAGCCCACAGATTGCTTGGAAACCTTGTCCCATTGGGAAATAGGTCGCGACCTCCACCAGAATGCATCCAATTCAATGCCAATGGGCTCCTCTCCTTGGCCTCCACTAGAAATATGTCTAATATAGTGTCATTCGGCTCCCTTAATATACATTGACTCCTATACGTGGCCTCTCACCCCCCAACTTCCACGATGTCTTGTTCTCTCTACATGCACCTCAATTTTCCTAAATGATCAAGGGAGGCTACAACTTCATTGTTGTCTCCTCCTTCTAATTCAACAAAAATTGAGTAGTGTCGTAACCAAGCGGACCTTCGCTTTTAAACATTCAATCTCGGGAAAATTAAGGCATCATAGCATTCTCTTCATTACACAAGAATCCACTTACTTCCAATCCAACTAGTTGAGTGATCCTATTCTTTCTAGATGGATTATATTACTTGACAGATTCAAGAAGTCTCACCTCTACCCACCATAAACACTCCGATTATGGTACTCCACTCCTTTCCATTCATCGCTTGCTTATTGTATGGCACTCGCCACTTCTATTAGGAATGAATGGTGTTGGGTAGACAAAATTCAATTCGGTACACCCATCAATTCCAATGAACTCCTTGTTGTGGCTATGACTTCACAAAATTTCACATGATATTAGACATGTACACAATCCACCTATTGCACAAGAACAATGAATATTTGATAACAATTTTTGGGCATTGTTTTGTCTCACATCCTCCAACCTCGCTCTGGTAACGTCTGTTGAGGAAATGTGAGACCACAAAGAGAATTTGTAGTGAAGAAAAACACACAATGGAAAAATAACATTTAGGCAAGACACAAAATTTATGTGGTAAAACCTTGACAAGAAGTCAAGGAAACATCCACAAGGCAAGATATTGGTATTCTTATTGCCCAGACATAAATATTACATATGGCACAACATGCTTACACAAAATTACCTTACAACACCTATCGGAGCTACATTAATATATAATAACTTTAACATTTATCGTTTCATGAACTACCAACATTACATGAAACACAATCGTTATGTAAACTACCTAATAACAACCTTGGGTTAATTGTTGCTACAATATTAACATATCAAGTAAGTTAAAATCATGAAATATGATCAAATATGTTGTATTAGAGATTTTAGAGTGTGATGTTTGGTTTTATGCATATGTGTGCTAATGGGGATCTTTTAACACATTCTCCTATTAAATTTGTTGCTCTGCAAGATGATTTTATTCTTGCAGGTGTTTTTTTTATGAATTTTGTACCATAATACTATGGAGAATACACGTAAAGTTGTTATGCAAGTTTTATTAATGTCATTTGGAAGGATCCATGTCTATTAGCATATATTGAGAACTTAAGTGTTTTGTTGTTTACAACCGAATTTTATGGATCATAATTGAAATATTGGAAATTATTTCATTGAGTTATAGTAAAATATTTCAAATTATTCTTTATTCTAAATATTAGTCCTTATTACTTTAGAAGCACAAATTTCTTTTTCCTCTCTTCATTATTTTGTTTGTCCATTGGAATGTAGAATTTCATAGATCTCAATTGGAATATTTGAAATTATTTTATATTGAATTATATTAGAATATTTCAAATTACTCATTCTATATATTAATTCTTATTTGTCTAGTTTCATTTTTTGGTTTTCCCATTAAAATATATTTATCGTATTCTCATGGATTCTCCTTATCATGTTTACAATAATATGGAAAAGAAATAATTAGTTCATTGGTAAAATACTCTAAATTGTTTTGCTTCACCATATCAAGAGTTAAAATGTTTATGCTACACATTTAAAAGATTTCAATCTAATAGTCAAGTAAGTGAATTTATTGATATAAATAAAAAACAAAATGAAAGTCATGGCTTAATATTTTAAAAGATTATAAAAGGCCATCCTACTATGTTTACATATTTAAGCTTCTCAAGTGTTGAAATAAGATGAAACCCAACTCAAAATTACCATGAGCTCAGTGACTTACAAACTTACTTTTGGGGACTGGGTTTCTTGATTATTTGATATTAATTTATATGATATTTAAGGTTAATCTTGGATTATATATTTTTCTAATAAGATGAAAAGCAAACCAAAATTACCATGAACTCATTGACATATAAACTAAGGACCTCGGTCTTGTTGATTTGATATTAGTTTATATGATATTTCGACTTAATTTTGGATTATATATTTTTCTATTAAATATAATTTAATAATATTTTATTAATTTTTTTATGTTAAATTGAGAAAATAGATATTATGTTATATTTAATTATGGTTTTATTAAGAATATTATCATAGGGATTCAATTCTGGTTTCATTAAGAATATTATCATAGGGATCCAATTTTTTGAGGCGTAATTTTTAAAATTATTTTTCATAATTTTTTTATTTTATGAGCTCACATGTTTTTTTTTGTAATGTAGTGTTACTTTATGTATCATACTAATGAAAATCCACAACTCCAACTCCAAATACCATGCTTAAAACTTCGTCCCACAACATGGCTTTTTTTTAAATCAGCATAGATCCATCTTAAACCTATATCTATCAAGCACCGAGAGGGATCCAATTTTTTGAGGTGTATTTCTTTTTTAAAATTTAAACTCCGGGTTTAAGTTTTAAGTTTTTATTTTATAAACGAAGATCGATATTTTAATTACTTTTCATAATATTTTATTTTATAAGCCAACATGGGTTTTTTTAAATACTTTCCATAATTTTTTATTTTATGAGCCGACATAATATAGTAATTCACTTTTTACTATCACTTTTTATGTTTTATTAGATGACATGAATTTATTAATGACCGGCATAATATGGTACTTCACTTTTTGCTATCACTTTTTACGCTTATTAAATGACATGAATTTATTAATGGCGGACATAATATGGTACTTCACTTTTTACTATCACTTTTTACGTTTTATTAGATGTAACACATTACAACATCACCCCATACTGAGCTGTATAACACCTAGTTTCACTCTATACAATAATATTATTAAAACTACATTAATTAACTAACTAACTAACTGTTGGACAAATGGTTTGACAGCTACCAGCTGGCGCTTTTGGATCGATGCTGTAAAATTAGTCACAGTAGATCTAATGAACAAGTAAATCAATCACAACAGATGAATATAGAAAATATGGTGTAAAACTGTGCAAATCATGCAGCAGTGCTCAATATCCCAGAAAGGGTGAATGAATTACAATAGAATACAATCTTTGTCAATGAGCAATTCGAATTGACTAAGTAGGCCATTCGAATCACTTAATGGAGTAGCTTGACTCCAACTAGGAGTCCTCATCATCAATCGGTGGTGCTCATCAATACACAAGAACCAGTCATCCAGGTGTCAATCTGAGTCTAACTGAGTGTGTCATGTGTAACTGAAGTGTGTAGCACTGATTAAGGGAAGGAGGCTCAGTGGAGGGCGCATGGGAGACTAACTGAAGTCAGAACAAGTCATCTAGTCAAACTGGAGGTCCAACGGAAGTGAAACAGTCAGTCGGGAGTGAAACTAGCCTCAAATCAGGGAGAATCGGAGCTAACTGAATGTAACTGAATTGGAACTGCAGTGGTAGGTGAACAAGTGCGCCCTTCTCTGGAAGTAGGTGAGAAGTGGGCGCCTTTCAGGCTAGGAGGGCTAAAACTCTGAAGTAAGTGGCTCCCGGGTGCTAGAATAAGGTGGATAAGGTGCTGGAGGCATCAACCTGGTGACTAGGATGCATGCAAAGTGCATGCAAACCCTAGAATTTGCATGCAAACCCTAATTGCATGCAAGATCCTGAAAAAGATGATGTGGATATCCGAACACCCCCCCTCAAGCTAGACTATGATGTGCAAAAAATGATGTGGGGCCCTGGTAACTAAGACCAAAGGTCACCCCAATACAATAATCCAAAAAATGCTGAAAATAAACTAAGTGAGGAAAGAGGGAAAACCCAGTGGGAAGAAAGCCCCCCCCTCAAGCTAAAGCATAATAATGAATCAATATGTCTCCACCATGATGGAACTCACCCCCAACAGTGAACGGAGGTAACATAACTTCTTCTCAGTGAAGCTCTTGGTGAAGATGTCTGCAATTTGCTCATCAGTAGGGCAATATTGCAGAATGATGGTGCGGTCATGCACCAACTGTCGAATGTAATGCATATGAATCTCAATGTGTTTGGTCCTCTGCCGCTGAACTGTATTGTGGAGATCTTGATAGCACTTTGATTATCACAAAATAGGACAGTCGAAGTAGTGCCACTAAAACCAAACTCGAAAAGAATACCCTGCAACCAAACTGCCTGAATGCAGGCATTGACTGCCCCTCGATACTCTGCCTCTGCTGAAGAAAGTGCAATGGCTGCTTGCTTTTTGCTGGACCAGCAAATAGCACCATGACCAATCATGAAAACATAACCAGAAGTGGACTTCCAATCAATGCTATCACCTGCCCAATCTGAATCAGTAAAACCAATGAAATCAAGCTCAGAATCTGCAGCATAATGTATGCCAAACTGTCTCGTACCTTGCACATACTGCAAGATCCACTTGGTTGCTCGCCAATGAAGCTCATGTGGCTGCTGCATATATCTTGACACGACACTCACGGCATATGAGATATCAGGCCGTGAGTGTGTCAAATAAAGTAGTGAACCAATCAACTGTCGATACATACTGCAATCTGCAAGCGGTGTAGAATCTCCCTCCTCAAGACTGATTCCTGAGAGGAATGGGAATGGGGCTGCCTTACATTCAGCCATATTAAAATTCAATAACAGGTCGGAAGCATATTTTTGCTGAGATATAGTGATCCCATCAAAATTTTGAGCTATCTCCAAGCCCAAAAAGTGACTCAGCAAGCCCAAATCGCTCATGTCAAAAGCTAGATTTAAGGCAGTTTTTAGCTTGTTTATTGAAGTAAGTGTGCTACCAGTAATGAGAAGATCATCAACATAAAGTACAATAACCAACAAATTGCCTTTAACTCACTGAAGATACACATTCAGATCAGATTTGCATCTTTGGAAATTCTGAGAAAGAAGGAAGGAGTCCATCTTTGCGTACCAAGCTCTTGGGGCCTGTTTTAACCCGTACAAAGATTTCTTCAATCTGCAAACTAATGATGGATCTGATGTGTAGCCCTCTGGCTGCTGCATATATACCTCTTCAGCAAGGTCTCCATGTAAATATGCACTCTTCACATCCATGTGGTGCACTTCCCAGTGCTTGGATGCGGCAATAGCTAAAACAAGGCGGATGGAATCCATCTTTGCAACCGGTGCAAAAGTCTCAGTGTAGTCCACTCCTTGGACTTGGGAGAAACCTTTTTCCACCAACCTTGCTTTGTATTTTCTAATAGAGCCATCAGCAACAACTTTCGTGTGGTAGACCCATTTACACTTCACTAATTTTCTTCCAGGTGGAAGAGAAACTAGCTCCCATGTGTTGTTCTTTTGAAGAGAACTGTACTCTTCATCCATGGCACTTTGCCATCTCGGATCTCGGTGAGCAGAATAGTATGATGTGGGATCTGAACCAGCCATCAAATAAAAAATCTCAAGAAGTAATGGATCAACAATAGAAAGTGCCATACCTGCTCTTTGAAAGTTTGCTGTTGTTCGTCTCGGATTAGCAGGATTTCCAAGGTTTGAACCAGCAGATTGGAGAGTGTTTTAGGCCCACTTTGGTAACTGAGGAGGATCATAATGGTCGGATTCCGAACCTGATATGTCATGATCATCATATGCTGCTGAAATATCAGAACTCATACCTTCATTATCGCTGCACGGATCTTCTTCTGGTGAAGGCGGTGAATCGGCAGTCTTCTCCTCGACTAGTTGCAATTCTTGAAGCGGTTCTTCAAATTGCACACTGCGCTCTATGAATATCTTTTTAGATCTGATATCCATGAGTTTATATGATTTTGATTCTTCCCCATATCCTATCAGTATGCACTCGGTACTTTGTGGATCCAAAGCTCGTCTCTTCTCAGAAGGAATTCTAGCCCATGCAGTAGAGCCAAAAACTCTCAAATTTGACACATCCGGTTTGTGACCAAAGAATGCTTCGAAAGGAGTCATACCTTTCACGGATGAATGTGGAACACGGTTCTGTATGTATGCAGCAACATTGATTGCTTCAGCCCAAAGATTTGCAGCCAAACCTTTTGATTCAATCATGCATGTAGCCATCTCTTTCAGTGACCGGTTTTTCCTTTCCGCTACACCGTTCTGCTGGGGTGTGTAGGGAACTATATGTTGGATCTTAATTCCGCTTTGGGCACAAAGTTGCAGCAACTCGGATTTAATATATTCTCCACCATTATCAGATCTAAGAGCTTTGATCTTTCTCTCAGTGGCGGTCTCAACAGAAGCCTTAAAATCCTTGAATCTTCCAAGCACTTCTGACTTGTTTTTGAGAAAGAATACCCATGTAAAGCGGGAAAAATCATCAATAAATGTCAAAACATACCTTGAACCATTTAATGACATATGGGGCAGCGGACCACTGATATCAGAATGGATCAATCCCAATATTGTAGAAGCTCTGCTAGCTTTGTCGCGGTCGAATCTGTGCTCGGGGTGCTTCCCAATGATGCAACCAGTGCATATTCCCTTCGAGGAACGGAGTTGTGGAAGACCATCTACCATGGATTTGTTTGATAGCAGCAGCAAATATTTATAATTAAGATGTCCAAATATTTCATGCCAAAGCCTACTAACCTCATTACCATGTGTGCGAAGAGCAGTGGGCTTTGCAAGTGGAATAAAGTGAAAAAACTCATAGCATTTTGCAGTGTGGTTTGCCTTTCCAACTGCAACGAGTCTTCCAATTTTGATATCAGAAATTTCAACTATATTAGGGCTGAATGTAACTTGCTTCGGTTCACCAGTGTGTGTCATTTGATACACAGAAAGAAGATTTGAAGCCAAGGAAGGCACATAGAGAACATTCTGAAAGCTTCCATGATCTACATGAATCGTACCTTTGCCCTTTGAAGAAATTTTTGAGTCATCTCCCAAATGGATGGGGATGGAGCTGTTTGGATCGAATGAAGAAAAAGAATCAATATTTGCAGCCATATGATTCGATGCACCCGAATCTATCAAGAGAGTAGTGGGCTTCGAAATAGTTGCCATGAGTGCTTGTCCTCTTTCATGATCATCATTCCTATCCTTCTTCCTTGCACCGTCAGGAAGGATTATGTTGTTCTTTTCCAAAAGGAGGGCCATTTGATCTATAGTCTTCTTCATACATGAACTTTCGGGATGAAAGCCACGGTTACAATAAGTACATTTAGATTTTTGGTTACCTTCTTTTCCCTTTTGCTTGAACTTCGAACTGGATGGTGCATCTGTTTGTTTTCCTTTCTCTTTTTGCTTGTGAGGCTCGAATTTGGGCTTCTCCTTCTTTTGCTTCCCTTTACCATTCGGGATCTTGGGTCCTTGAACATATAGGGCTGAATCTTTGGAGCTTATGGACCCCATTTGAACCAACTTGTCATGCTCTTTTGTGACGGACTCAATGAAGGCATTCAAGGTAGGCATCTTCCAATTCGGGGTAGTTAGCCGACCGGAATTGAAAGTAGAGACAAATACCGAATAATCTTTACCAAGCTTGCTGAGAATGGAGAGGATCAATTGTTTATCCTCTTTGATAACTCCACTGTTCTTCAACTGCATGTTCAAGTTCTTGAATTTTGTGAAGAATTCATTAATGGTCTCGAAATTCTCAGGACTAAGGCCAATCAAATCATTCTCTAATTGAAAAGCCCTAAGCTCGTCCTGCTTGCCAAATAGTGTTTCAAGTTGCTCCCATATAGCTTTTGGGGCCTTCAATCCGCTGAGATGGAAGTGAAGATCTTTGGAGATGGAGAGACAAAGAAGACCATAAGCTTCATCAAGCTTGTTGTAGTGTTTGGTTCGATCTGACACATTGTTTGGCTCCAATTCAAGACCAAGAGTGACTCGGTAGTAACCTTTTGAATGTAATATGATCTCCATATCATCTTTCCAATCAAAATAATTGAATGGGGTGAGGATAGGCTTTGAAGAAGAATATTCCATTGATAGGAGCGAGTCAAACTGATGTAGAAGGAGCTTGCACGCACAGTGTAGCGAATGCAATTGTTGTAGAGGAGCTTGCATGCACAATGTAGCGAATGCAATTGATGGAGACAATAAACCTGCAAATCACAATAAACCAAGAACAGTAAGGTCGAACAATCCACCCTTTTAGAGTTGCATCACACCTGGGATTGGAGATCAAACAATGTTGAATGGGTCCAATGTATCAGATCCAGGAATTATGTGGTAACTCAAGCTTCTGGAGTGGTATTGGATGTATTTTCAAGCTTTGCATGCACAGGAGCGAATGCCCTTGAGATATCTCATGCCAAAACTTTTTGCAATTTTTGAGCAATTCAGTCAAATCTTCTTGTAGAAACACCTGTAGAAAAGAGATCTTGTCCCTGCAATGGCTCTGATACCATGTAAAATTAGTCACAGCAAATCTAATGAACAAGTAAATCAATCACAACAGATGAATATAGAAAATATGGTGTAAAACTGTGCAAAACATGCAGCAGTGCTCAATATCCCAGAAAGGGTGAATGAATTACAATAGAATACAATCTTTGTCAATGAGCAATTTGAATTGACTAAGTAGGCAATTCGAATCACTTAATGGAGTAGCTTGACTCCAACTAGGAGTCCTCATCATCAATCGGTGGTGCTCATCAATGCACAAGAACCAGTCATCCAGGTGTCAATATGAGTCTAACTGAGTGTGTCATGTGTAACTGAAGTGTGTAGCACTGATTAAGGGAAGGAGGCTCAGTGGGGGGCGCATGGGAGACTAACTGAAGTCAGAACAAGTCATCTAGTCAAACTGGAGGTCCAACGGAAGTGAAACAGTCAGTCGGGAGTGAAACTAGCCTCAAATCAGGGAGAATCGGAGCTAACTGAATGTAACAGAAGTGGAACTGCAGTGGTAGGTGAACAAGTGCGCCCTTCTCTGGCAGTAGGTGAGAATTGGGCGCCTTTCAGGCTAGGAGGGATAAAACTCTGAAGTAAGTGGCTCCCAGGTGCTAGAATAAGGTGGATAAGGTGCTGGAGGCATCAACCTGGTGACTGGGATGCATGCAAAGTGCATGCAAACCCTAGAATTTGCATGCAAACCCTAATTGCATGCAAGATCCTGAAAAAGATGATGTGGATATCCGAACAGATGCTACGGTGTTAAATATCTTGCTTTTCTCTCAATTAATTTGAGTTAATTCAGTGAAGAACGTACAAATTCCAACCAAGTTTTGCCGAACGAACGAAATCCTTAGTTTATAAAATGGTTGATGAGCTCATACCACTAGTATTTTTTAGTCCCTGCTCCATAGGGATTATAGCGATCACTTGGTCGTTCAAGCATGTTTGACTTTAAATTTATTTTATTTTGTTTATAATGTAGATTAAAGTGTGAATTTTTTTAATTAAATTTGATTTTTTAAATACATAAAAAGTAATTATAAATTATTAAAAATACATTAATTTAAGTAATTTAAAATTATTAAAAATACATTAATTTATTTTGTGATTGGTGCATTATACAGATTTGACAATTTTCCTCTGGTGTGCAAATTAATTATTTAATTAAATATTTAAAAATTAAAAATAAGAAAAAAATCTCAAACTTGCCACGTTACTAGTAACATCATTACATTGATAAATAAAATATCAGTTATGAAAATATGAATTTGCCACATTACTAGTAACATCATTACATTGATAAATAAAATATCAGTTATGCAAATATGAATTTATTGATCCAAGATACGAATAAATGTTGATGTGGTGTACAAGTACGAACATTGCTTAGGTGTCCAAAAATCCAAATAAAAATATGGAGATCGGAATGTTTATTGCCGTGCAATTAAATGACTGACTTAATTGCACGTTAACTACATTGATTTCCGTCAAGGAAGCTTTCTAGATACGGTGGCAGAGGAAGATGAAGGTGCTAGAAGGAGAGAAGTTATAGACAGTGAAGTTTGGTGTGCATTTATTGAATTTGTGAATGAGAATTGATGTAAATGGATGAGAGGCTTTGGACAAGCTATGGGAAGTTCAAACTTGTGTTGCATTATCAATCATTTTTCGCTGTGAAGCAAGAGAGTTTTATTAGCTGTTTACTTTGGGTGTGAAGCTGGAGTAACAAGAACCATAACGAGAACCACTTTGATTCTGAAGGGTGAAGGGTCTGAAGAAGGAGTGACAAGCGTGACTTTGATTATGAAGCAAGCTTGACTTTGATTATGAAGCAAGCCTGGGATCGACTCAGTTCTGCGTTAAAAGGTATGTAAAAATAAACCATTCTGGGTTATGCATTAAGAGGTATGTAAAAAGAAACCATTTATTATTTTCTGCAAACTAATAATAGTGTTATGTCTATGATTGTTATTGTCTTTAAATTTACATAATTTTTTTATTTCTAGAGATTCTTGAAAAGAAGCCAAAATATTGATGAGAGAGGATACTAATGAAGGAGAAGGATGCAAAAGATAAAATTAAAATGAGAGACTGAAAAATGCAAGTAGATAGAAATAGATGAGCTCCTGCTCAGAATTTTTATTATGTAGACCAAAACTACATTCAGAAGTCTGCCTCTTGCAGCTATGAGATGATATATTTATAGCCAGTTTTACTACACTACGTGTGCTATTGCTTTGGCTACTGGACAGTGCAACTGAGCGGATGGACGGCTAGGTTAGCGGTTGGACGACTGGACGGATGGGTTAGCGGCTGGACGACTGGACGGCTGGACAGATGACGGTGATGGCTACACGGATGGACGGCTGGGCGGCTGCGGTTGGACGGTGGTTACTTGTCTGCTGAATCAAGCTTATAGTTTCAACACTCCCCCTTAAGCTTGAATTTCTGATGATGCCCAAACTGTTTCTTAGATGTTCAAATCTTTCCTTTGATAATGATTTTGTGAATATATCTGCTAACTGATCTTCGGACTTGCAAAATTCAAGATATATCTCACCATTGTTGATAATCTCTTTAATGAAATGATATCTTGTATCAATGTGCTTGCTCCTTTTGTGAAATACATGATTTTTTGATAGTTCTATTGTTGAATTATTGTCACAGAAAATTTTTGTTGCTTCTTCTTGATCTTGCATCAAATCTGACATAATTCTTCTTAACCACACTACTTGACATGCTGCTATTGTTGCTGCTACATATTCTGCTTCTGTAGTTGAAAGAGTAACAATGGGTTGCTTTTGGGAAGCCCATGATATTGCTCCTGTACCAAGATGAAAAATATATCTAGATGTGCTTTTTATGTCGTCAATGCTACCTGCAAAATCACTGTCTATGTAGCCAACTAGTATGAGATCATCTGACCTTGAATATAAAATGCCATAATCTCTTATTCCACTAACATATCTCAAAATCCTTTTCCCTGTTTGCCAATGTGACTCCTTTGGTGTTTCCATGAACCTTGAAATCAAACTGACTGCATACATAATGTCAGGCCTTGTTGCTGTCAAGTACATCAAACTGCCTACTAATCTTTTGAACAAACTTGGATCTACCTTTGTGCCCCTGTCTTCTCTACTCAATTTCAATCCTGTTGCCACAAGTGTAAATGCTGGCTTGCAATTCAACATCTTGAATCTCTTCAACACATCATTTGCATATTTTGTTTGACAAATGAAAATTCCATCCTCTGTTTGACTTACCTCTATGCCCAAAAAATATTTCATTAAGCCCAAATCTGTCATCTCAAATTCCTTTTTCATTGTTGATTTAAACAACTCAATTGAAAAATTTCCTGTAAATATCAGATCATCAACATATAGACATACAATTAAGACGTTACCTTGATCATTTACCTTGATGTAAAGAGTTGGCTCACTGCTGCATTTGCTAAAACCATGGCTCAAGAAGTATGAATCAATGCGGCTATACCAAGCTCTTGGAGCTTGTTTGAGACCATACAAAGCTTTCTTCAATCTATAAACTTTATGTTCCTGACCCAATATCTGATAACCTGGTGGCTGCTGCACATACACTTCTTCCTGTAGTATCCCATTCAAAAATGATGATTTGACATCCATCTGATAAACTTTCCATTTATGATACCCTGCTATTGCTAACACTGATCTCATTGTATCTAATCTAGCTACTGGAGCAAAAGTCTCATTGTAATCAATCTCGGGTTGTTGTGAAAAACCTTTTGCAACTAGCCTTGCTTTATGCTTCACAACAAGTCCATCAGCATTAAACTTTGTCTTATAGACCCATTTCACACCTATTGCATCTTTTCCTTCTGGAAGATTTACTAATTGCCAAGTTTTATTTTTCTCTATTGCTTCAATTTCTTCATCCATTGCCTTTTTCCAACTTTCATACTTAATTGCTTCTTCAAAACATACTGGATCAGCAACAAAAAATAATGCACAATCAGAAATTAAATCATCATCATCACTACCTTGAGTTACCTCGTATATCTCCTTGAGACTTCTTGCCTTCATTGGAGTGCTATCTGAATCTAAACTATCACTTGAGTGATATCTAGGTGTTGACTAAGATCTTGAAGCTGATTGTGGTGTTGATGTTGTAATATGTGTATTAGATCCATTGTTGGGAGCATGATCTTCACTGAAATCTTTCATCTCAAGTTGTTGCTGCTGATGTAGATTTTCATTCCAAATCCATTCTTCATCTTCAAGAAACTTAACATCTCTGCTGATTATAGTACTTTTTGTGATGGGATTATACAACTTGTAAGCTTTTGATTGCTCACTATAACCCACAAAAATACATCTTTCTCCTTTATTATCTAATTTCTTCCTATTTTCATTAGGAACATGTGCATATGCAATACACCCAAAGACTCTCAAATGAGAAACATTATGTTTTTTATTACTCCATGCTTCTAGTGGTACTCTATCTTTCACACTCTTTGTGGGGGAACGATTCAAAATATATACTGCACAAGCTACAACTTCATCCCAATACTCATTTGGTAGATGTTTAGCTTTCATCATGCTTCTTGCCATTTCCATTATTGTTCTATTTTTTCTTTCTGCAATACCATTTTGTTGTGGTGTATAGCTAGTTGTAACTTGTCTTCTAATCCCATTTACTTTGCAAAAACTCAAGAAATCATTGGAGACATATTCTCCACCTCTATCTGTTCTTAGAATTTTAATGTAGTACTCACTTTGCTTCTCCACCATGACTTTAAACTACTTAAAATTTTGAAAAGCTTCTGATTTGTGTTTCAAAAAGTATACCCAAGTTTTCCTGGAATAATCATCTATGAAAGTCATGAAATACAAGCTATTGCCAATAGAATGTGTCTGCATATACCCACACAAATCTGAATGCACAATTTCAAGTGGAGCTCTTGCTCTATATGACTTGCCAATAGGAAATGATTCTCTATGTTGCTTACCAAGAATGCAACCTTCACAAACTTTGTTTGGTTGATCAATCAACGGCAAACCATTCACCATGTTTTTCCTATGCAACAAATTTAGACCCTTGAAGCTTAAATGACCAAATCTTAAGTGCCATAACCAAGACTAATCTGAGAGGACTGCTTTGAAAGCAATGGACAAATCATTTTGCAACCTTAAAGGAAACATCTTGTTTTTTGTCATTTGGACTTTTGCAATTAGTGTTCCATATGTATCAAGTATCTCACATGCATTATCTTCAAAATAGACTTTATATCCCTTTTGTAGTAGTTGCCCAATGCTAATTAGATTGTGTTTAAGATTAGGGACATAATACACATTTGGAATGTGTTTATTTTCTCCTTGCTTAGTTTTAAAGTTTATGCTACCTTTACCCATGACAACTACTCTGTTATCATCTCCCAATTTTACTTCTGACTGCATAGATTCATCTATGTTTGCAAACATATCCTTGTTTCCACTCATGTGGTTACTACAACCACTATCTGAAAACCATACTTCATTTGAGCTTTCTTGTGCACTATTACAAGTAATAAACATTGAATCACTATTTTCGAAGTGATTTTCTCTTGTAAAATTTGCATTCTGCCTATTCATATCAATTTGCTTCTTTCTACACTCAGGTGCATAATGTCCAAATTTTTGACAATAATGGCATTGGATATGTGATTTGTCATACCTTTGTCCTTGGCTATGAACTTCATGAGAATGGCTGCCACCTCTGCCTCTTCTTCTTGCAAAGAAATTGGAATTTTTTCTTTCTTCATGAGAGTTGTCTAGTCTGCCACCTTCATTGCGGTTGCTAGTTCTTCCTCTTCCAAATCCTCTTGCACCTGTATTAGCGAATCTGCCTCCTCTTGTGCCTCTGTTGCTGCTACCTTGAACTTGTGATTTGAATGCATTTTCCATGGAGGAACCAATTGATCTATTTAGTCTTTGCTCATGGGTTTGTAAAGACCCCATAAGTCCATCAATAGAAACTTGAGACAAATCTTTTGATTCTTCAATAGCTAGAACAATTGGGTCAAATCTAATAGGAAGACTTCTCAAAATATTTTCTACAACCTTTTGATCATCCAAATTATCACCATGAGACTTTATTTGATTTACTATACTCAGTGCACGAGTGAAAAAATCATTTATTGTCTCAGAATTTGTCATTTGCAAATTTTCAAAATCTCTTCTAAGCATTTGCAATCTTACTAACTTGACTTTGCTAGTACCTTGATATGAATTTTGTAGAGTGTCCCATGCATGCTTGGACCTTGTAGCTACTGCAACCCGTGGGAAGATCGATTCTTCCATTGCCTGTTGTATTAAAAACAATGCCTTGGCATCCTTCTTCTTATTCTCCTTGAGAAGATCCTTTTGTGCTTGTGATAAAGCATTATATGTTGCTTGATTTGCAGGCTCTATAAAACCATTCTCAACCAAGTCCCATAATTCTTGTGAACAAAATAAAGTCTTCATCTTAATGCTCCAATACTCATAAATTTTCCCATTAAATTATGGAATTTGGGGTTGAGTGAGACTACTGCTACTCACACCCGCCATACTTTAATTAATTTCAACAAAAGATAACACTTTCACAACACTTTCTCAAAACAAATTGGCATAACCAATTGAAACCAAATATACCAAAAGTAATTTTCCTTGTCCCAATTACCCTTTCATAAAATTATGAGCAAATCATAGAACAAAAGTGGTGTGCAGTAATTATCTCAACATTTACACTACATATATCGTGCTTTTACCTCATCATTAAGATTACCAAAGAAGAGAAATTTAGCTCCATGTTTTGCTTTTCCACAAACTCTACACTTCCACTAGCAGTCTTGCACTTCCACAACCAAGCCTCTGCTCTAACCAGGCTCTGATACCAGTTTGAAGGAGAAGGATGCAAAAGATAAAATTAAAATGAGAGACTGAAAAATGTAAGTAGATAGAAATAGATGAGCTACTGCTCAGAATTTTTACTATGCAGAACAAAACTACATTCACAAGTCTGCCTCTTGCAGCTATGAGATTATATATTTATAGCCAGTTTTACTACATTGCGTGTACTATTGCTTTCGCTGCTGGACAGTGCAACTGAGCAACTGGACGACTGGGTTAGCGGCTGGACGGCTGACGGCGGTGGCTGCACGGATGGATGGCTGGGCGGCTGCGGCTGGACGGTGGTTGCTTGTCTGCTGAATCAAGCTTACAGTTTCAACAACTAATTGGAATTGGAAATCAAATTTTGAATAAGTGATTACCTGCCATAACTGTAACTGGAATTTTCTTGTCCTTGTATTTGTCAAGGAATATGTCAATGGTGTCCCAGAATGCTTTAGCATCTAAAAGTAGCATTGTTATATCCAGGAACATAATTACCGTTGACATTAAACATCTGCAACTCGCCTTGGTTAGATAAGCTTCACACTTTCTCTCTTAAAACATCAACATTTTAAACTTAACATCCATGAAATAATGCCTATTAAACAATTATTTAAATCTAACAAAAGACACAGAAAACTAAGAACCGTGAGGATATTGTTGTTGTCATACTAGAGTTTTTTTTTTTAAACTAACTAAAAATCATTTTACACAGAAACGGTACCAAACTGTAATTTGTAACAACATCTGGGAGAAATTTAAAAGCAGAATTTTATACTCATAGCTCGAACAGAAAGTCCTGTGAGGACTCTGTAATAATTCTAGGAACTTTTTTTTATGCTGGAAACAACTACATCGTACATCATATCTCTATTATGAAAAGGGGTAAATTGTAAGAAGAACTAAAATAAAATAGGATTACATATCCTAAACTACTCTATGTATTAAACCCTAGTGGCAGAGAGTTTCTCTTTTTTTCCATCACAAAATATATTACTCCTCGAAAAGGTAGACTGAGTTCCTCTGCCTAAGGGTAAGATAAGCAATGCACAGACAAAAAATACATAGCAATGCATCTATTACTAAAATTGGGATGGAACAGTGGAAAGGCACAAACAGAAAAAATCAATAAGCATGGATTCTCTACACCTAAGAGTACAATGTGAACAAACCCAGATCCAGCTAAACCCCGTGCTACTCAAAGTGGCGTCTGTATAACACATATTTTGAGGATAACGCATATCAGCTTGTCAAGGGCCACCATTCATACCAACTCATTACTAATTTAATTGGATGCTAATGAACTGAATTCTACATATTCAGCTCCACCTGGAATGAACTCAGGCCCAATTAATGCCAAATTTTGGATTACTAAGCAACAGAAACGTAATCCCCAAATTGGCTTTGTGCTTACTTGCTAAGAAGAGAATCCAGTGCCTATATGTGAGTAACATGAGGATCATCATCATCCGATGTTGTGTCTAAGCATAAAGCATGCACGCTGCAAATTCTTCTTCTTCGTGTTGATCGTATTCCGCCATGAGCATGGAAATAACAATAAAGAAAGTTAACTTCAGCGGTAGCAACCCTCTTCACGTCAGCGGAGCACCCTCTCCTATGCAATAGCTCTGTTGTAATGTATGTTGTTGGGGTTGGAGACGAGTGGTTTCCAAACAAAAAATACAACGATAAAGGCAGGCGGTTCGAGGCCGTGTTGTGGACCTTGTAAACATGACACGTATGCATCCTTTCTTTAAATTGTGACACGCTAGGGCCAATGTGTTGTCAATATGATGTTGTCGGAGCCTCGATGAGCCCTGAGGGTAGGGAATAGCTCGGAGGTCAATTGATCTTGGACACGGTTGGAATATTTCTTTTTACCAAATTATAGCTCTCAAATTTGTGGCTTTTTAAAACCACCGATGTAGCAATTTGCAGTTGGGAGTATTATTGTTTACATCAATTTGTAGCCAGGAATTTCTTGTAAACAAATTTGTGGCTTTTTACTCTTTTAGTACCATTAAACGTATCCATATTTTACTGTTGGGAATGTTTTCTTTTTAGCGAAACGTAGCTCCACCATCCCATTTTAGGAATTTTGGTCCTGTCCTCTGAAAAAAAAATACTTACCCAACAAAAACAATGAAAAATCATACCCCTATAAAATTCAGACATATTTTCCAGGACTCTTCCCATATTTCAATGTGGTTGTCGATTTGTGAAGATTGATTTGAATTTTCTTTCGTTTGGTCAAGAACTCGGATTTAATTTAATTTGTTGTTCATAATTTCAACCGTATTTTCTATTGCATCACCATTTCATTTTGACAATTTCATATCAAACTTATCTCATGCAATTTGTTTTTGTTAATGTGTAGTTCGAGTAATCAAACATAAGAAAATAGAAATGTTTTCAAATCACTTGAATGACAGTGACGATTGATACCTTTTACACTTTGTCATTCTTGTTTTTAGATAGATTGATTTTAGCCTGGTGGGTGAGAAAATTTATTTACCATCTCTTGTTTGTGATTTTAGTATATTTGTAATAATATTTAGTATATATTTGGAAGAGTATTAATATTATATACAGGTTTCATTAAGTCATTAAAGTTTTAAATATCAATATTCATATAATTAATTGTTAAAATTTAAATTTTGAGATAATTATTAGAAAAATAAAAATAAAAATAAAATAAAAAAATTTATAAAAAATAAAATAATAATAAAAAATATGTAAAAGTGAAAAATTACCTACCCATATCCCCACTGGTTTATATATATATAAATCTATTTTATACTTTTATCTTTTAAGCATTTAAAATTTTACGTTTATTTTTATTTAAAATTTTATGTTTATATTTTTTTAAATTACATGGAACCGTTATATTAGTGTAGACATCACACTTTATGATGAATCACACTAAGAAACACACTATATATCTTATAACAAATAAGGTCCATCCATAGAATGATAAATGAATTTGGTTTTATGTAAAAATTTATAAATATTTGTGTCGATAGGCGTTATTCTACGAGGGCAATATTTTGGAACAGTATCTTTCGCCCATCCCCTTCCGCCACGTGTCTTCCTTATTACTGCACATTGTCCACTGGTTTTCCCCCTTGCCCCTAGTTTTTGCTCATTGTTCGTTGGTCTCCACTCCTGCTCACATTAATCCCCGCATTTCAAAACTGTCAATTACCAATTCACCATGATACTCCTTCCTTGCACCTCCTCTTCAAATCTTTCACATTCTCCTTTTTATTTAAATTATATGTGAACTAAGTTATCTCAACTTTAAACATAATCTTATGGCAAGGACTAACTGCTTTACATCTATTTCTCTTGTTTAAGTTAAAGAATGACCATTTTTAAAGTCATACGACAAAAGTTAAAGTGGAACTGTTATATTACAAAGAAATGGGAATATAAACACAACGAAGTGTGAAATTGTTCTGTTCATAACATCAACATAACAATCAATAAAATCAAAATAGATTGATAAATAACATCAACATAAAAATCAAAATAGACTGCTACATCTGAACCATTGCGCCGCGGATCCACATTATAAATGTGGGCTGCTGCTAGTGTGTTAAAGTGGAACTGGTATATTACAAAGAAATGGGAATTTAAACACAACGAAATGTGAAATTGTTCTGTTCATAACAACAACAAAACAATCAATAAAATCAGGATCCAGTGGAACTGGTATATTACAAAGAAATGGGAATTTAAACACAACGAAATGTGAAATTGTTCTGTTCATAACATCAACAGAGCTAGTAAATGCTTTCTTGGACGATTAGTTATGTCAGGTGAGCGTGGATCGAACACGCACCCTTCATATTTTTATCCTCATTGGCAATTTCTTATGTGCGGTGAGCGTGGATCGAACACGCGACCTTCAGATCTTCAGTCTGACGCTCTCCCAATTGAGCTATCCCCACAGATGTTTTTAATGCTCTCCAAATCCCATAGGTCATGAAAAGTAAGTGATTCATACATATTTTGATGTTTTTAATGCTCTCCAAATCCCATAGATCATGAAAAGTAAGTGATTCATGAATGTTTCAAGGGATTCATCCATCTAATGTTCTTCTAATTGAAGCGATTCATTCATTTAAATGCTTTTAATGAGAGTTGAACTCATAACCTCCTGCACTTACTTAACAAGTGTTCTAACCAACTGATCTATGAAGACAGTCAAATACCATTAACCTTGACTTAAGGTTGGATGTAAGAGAGGATCAAACAAATCTAACCAGCCTCCATTCAAGGTAGGGAATTTTATCCACGCTATGAAATCAATCTAGTAAGCAAAGTTGAAACTAATAATAATGTTGAACAATGTCAAAAGCCAAGTTATATATAAGGAAACCTATAAAAAAACATAAAACGTCAATGGTTTTTTTTTCCTGGAAAAAAAAAACGTAATTTCATTTCATCCTTAAGAGTACGAAATTACATGGATCGTCATCACTCTTATAGAGTGGAATTTAGAGCTGTAATGTCAAGCTTCATGATTTTGTCTAAAAAAAAACTATGATGTTCTCACCACATGAGCAATAACATCGTATACATTGTTATACTTAATCATTGTGATCGAAACTTTTAAGTCTTTACAAAAATAAAGTACCTTCCTGTACAGGACTAACAGTGCTATATAAACAGTGAAATACAAAAATAAAATATGCCGATATCCTTCCAACAGTTCTCATATTAGAAACATTTAAGTAAAAGCTTTCTGTTCATCATTCAATGGAACAATTCCCTACCCACCCCATCTACATATTCAATAATTTTCCATATACCGATCCCCAATAGCAGTCCTTCTTTCGAGGCCTTGTCCGCCTCAGTGTTGTTTTCCCGAAAGATGTGCCTGCAATTAAAAGTTTCAAAAGTGTGAGAGACATTCTGAATTTGTTCCAAAACAGCAGCATTCCTCCGATTGTTGCACTGATAAGAGCCATTAACCCACTTGATCACATTCAATGAGTCCCCATAAACAACAATATTCCTGACAGTACGTTCCATAGCAAATGAGATGAGTAATTTTAGACTGAGAATCTCAACCCAGTTATTGGTCCCCCTCCCAAAACCAAACGACATCACAAAGAAATGAACAGGTGACAAGTAAAGAAGAGCCCCTCCCCCACATTGATCATTCTGACAAGCCCCATCAAAGAATCCCCACGGCTGAGATCGATCACTATCCACTGGTTGTATATTTCTAAAAATAGAAGCCGGTCTGAGACGCTTGAGGGCTAAGAAAATCCCACAATTGTTGATAGCCGCAAGAGCTGGAAGACCCACAATGTCAGAGAGCAGACATTTGTTCCGAGAGAGCCAAATCCCCCAAATTACAATAGAAGGAAGTGCTTTAAAGGAAGAAAAAGAAGGATTATGTGACCACCGTCTCCAAGCCTCATCTAGGGAGTTCCCATCCCACTAGAAATTTACTTTTAGAATTCTGGAAACGATACTCCAAACCTCTGTGGTAAAGCTACATTGAAGAAACAGATGTAAAACATTTTCCCCATTCTGATTAACCAGGTAGCATCTGCTAGGACCCTGGAGACTTCTTTGCTGCAAAAAATTCCACGTCGGGATCCTGCTGGCCAAGACACACCACATGAATAATCTAGCTTTGAGTGGGAACTGTAGTTTCCATAAATTTTTCCACCACCATACCTGTTCTCTGTCCACATTGTTCTCACTGATCCATTGATATCCACCTTTTGGAGTATAATGTCACGTCCCCATTTTGACCCCCTTTGCATTAAATCGTAAATGATGTAAATATTGTTACTTAATCATGGTGAGGAGCTCAAGGCCAAGGCCCCACCATTGATTTAGCGTTTTATGTATCGGAAAATAAAGAAATAGATGCCTATGGTTCTTGTGCTAGATGGGTACGATGTAAATAAGACATCATGTAAATACGAATTTTAATGAAAAATACCCACAACTAGCTATGCAACGCAACAAAGAGATGGGGCATGATTCTCCAAGGAATAGGGAGGGGAAATAACCAAACCCTTGAGCCACTAGGGTCAGCCCATGTGTCAATGAGAAAACCCATGAACTCTTAACTATCCATTTTTGTCTCATTGACCGAATCATTTAATTCTTCCAAAGATTGGTTGGGGCAGTTAATGTCTTGGGATTGGAGAAGTATGGCAGCCATTTTCGTGCATGGGCAAACCATCAACTTGGAAATTCGTGTTTTGTCTCCTTGGGCAAGAAAACACCCACGAAATGGTGCCCAAAGCCATTCTGAACAGTCAGTCTTCTCTCATTCACGCAGTTGGAGCTAGCTGGGTCTTTCCCTACACGTTTTTCATCCAGATCCTGCATTTTTCCATGCCTGGGAGTTCGTTTTTGCATATACAGTAGCTTGGGAGAGAAGGGCCACGATTTGGAGACTGTATGGAGGTCGTTTTTGCCCCCGAATGTCCAGGGACGTTTCTCTAAAAACGGATTTGGCTTCCCTGGGTTGTTCCCCAACTTCCCATTTCATTTTTGTGAGTTCCCACATTTTTCGGAGTTAGCTGAAACCCCATCTCATGCATCTCACTGTAAAAACGTTTTATCCTGCCCCATAATTGTGTTCTGCTGTTGTGTGCATCCTCGTTTTTGGTTTGAACCTATGAATTGAAGTTTTGGAGTGGTAGTGGACAGAAGTGGCTTGATAAACCTAGTGGGGGAGACAACCTCTCAAGAAGATCAAGAGGGCTTTGGTTATTCTTCTATGCATACCCTGAGAGCACTAGATAGGGAAGGTATGGCTTAAGGGACTGTACAGCAGTGAAAAGAATACTTCCTTGTGCTGGGTGTGTAGGTATTGTGGGTGCCAAGCTAGATAGATCTTGCAAGGTTATCCCTGGCTCTGTGTTGGAGCTCACTAGCTTAGCAACTCTTCCTTTCCATCTCCTAGCAGCCTGATAAACCCAATTGTAGATTGGCTTGGTTCATCTTGGTGTATGCTTGGCTATGTGTGAGTCTGTTGTTCCCTGGTTCCTTGTAGAGATCATGCCCAGCTCGGGGGGTGGCAGTGGTGCTGAGAGATTGAGGAGCACACTGGCCTATGGTTGGGTGGAACGTTGCAGTTGCATAGCCAGTTGCGTGGGACTACTTTCGCATAAGATAAGTATTCTCCTATATTAACTTGCAATTATTTAATTGATGGTTATCTGAATGTATGGTGAAGGTGTAAATGATATTACTTCCGCTGTGTTATAAAAATAGTTATGCATCTACATATCTCTATTATATTATGTTATGTAAATGCTTATGTAATAAGTTCATGGGGCTAGATGCCCAGCTTAGTATCACGTCCGTTCTGCACTTTCACATGTATATGTATATTTTCATTTTAACTTGAATGTTTGTTTATAATGTATGGGACTGGATGTCCGGTTTAACCTCACGATCCTCTCCATCTAGCTGGTAGGATGGGAGGGGACGTGACATAATGGTATCAAAGATGCTGGTTGCAGCATTGGACCTCTATGGGCCAAATCTGATAGCAATTACAAGGGAAAATTTCAAAAAATTTCTTAAGTCTGTTTTTGGAAATTTCTGTTTTAAGTCTGTTTCTGGAAATTTTTGGTTTTAAGACTGTTTCGGGAAGTCGTCCCGAAACTGCGGAAAGGTTCCGCGAACCTTCCCGCAATTGCAGAAGAGTTCCGCGAATATTCCCGCAATTGCGGAAGAATTCAGCAAACTGCTCCGAAACAGCGGAGAAAAATTTTTTAAGTGAAAAAATTTTCTAAGTATCGGCGTCGAAAGGAAATTTTTTCGGAGAGAATTCTCTTCCGAAATTGCGGAAGGAATTCTCTTCCGAAATTTCGGAAGGATTCCGCGAATCGTTCCGCAACTGCGGAAGACTTCGGCGAATAGTTACGCAACTACGGAAGACTTCGCCGAATCGTTCTGAAAAATCACCCGAAACCGGGGAAGCATTCCACGCAACGGCGGAAGCAATCCGCGAACGGCTACAAAATTGCGGAAGCCTTCGTCGAATGGCTCCGCAAGTGCGGGAGCATTTGCCGAATGGCTCCGCAACTGCGGAAGCCTTCGCCGAATGGCTCCGCAATTGCAGGAGCATTCGCCGAATGGCTCCGCAACGGCGGAAGCCTTCGCCGAATGGCTCCGCAACTGCGGAAGCCTTCGCCGAATGGCTCCGCAATTGCGGGAGCCTTCAGCAAATCGCCCCGCCATTATGGAAGCGTTCGACGAACTGCTCCGCAATTGCGGAAGCGTTCGGAGAACTGCTCCGCAATTGCGGAAGTCGTCACTGAACCGCCCCGCAATTGTGGGAGCATTCAATGAACCGCCTCGCAGTTGCGGGAGTAATCAGTGAACTGCCAGTTGCGACTGGATTCAGCGAACTGCCCGTTGCGGTAGGATTCAGCGAACCGCCCGATGCGGCGTGATTCCTTATTAAAAAAAAAAAAAAAAAACGAGGGCGCTGTCCTCGACGCCACAAGGGGGGGGGAAAGCCCCCTTGACCCCCCTCCCTTTTTTTTTTTCTCCTCGTATGTCATTGGTTGTAATAGAATTCTATGATTTCACAAATTGTCAACGTAATGTTTTCCCACGTGCATGAAGTAATTTGTGAATTCTGAGAATATAATGCGGCTAACAATTGTGTTGATGAACACATTTCAGAGAGTCACAGTTACAGCAGGGTAACACTCTAGATAATACAGTCAGAGAATTTTGGATCTTGGTTGGGCCAAGAAAATAAACATCATGGATGATGCACAGGATCCCTATGAGCCTGAGACAGATGCCATGGGGGAGAACATACATGTTGAAAATGCTGAAACAGAATCTAATGGGAGAAGAAATCAAGAGACTCCTCCAGGTATTGCAGCCACCATGAGAAGCCTCAGGGTGGAGTTGCAAAGTTGCAGAGAAGATAATGAAAGGATGATTAAAGCTCAGGAAGAACAAAATCAGCTGAATGCAGCCATGTTACAGAGTTTGACAGACTTCCAAAGGCAAATAAACTCTGGGCATCAGATATCAAATCTAGAAAGGGGTGGGAGTAGCTCTAGAAGGAATTTCCGCAAGAGGGCCAGTAGCCCAAGAAGAGTTTCTACAGATAGCACATATACTCCAAAAATATCTTCTAATGAATCATCTGATTCTGAAGAATCCATTGAGGGTTCAAGCTCTTCATCTCGCATGAGAAAGAGGAAGAATCACTACAAGAACAATTCACATGGAGAATTTAAGAAGGCAAAACCTCCTACATTTGATGGAGAAGTAAAGTCTGGTCAAGAAGCTGAAGCTTGGCTTCTTGGGATGAGAAAATATTTCCAAGTCCAAGACTACTCCGGGAATATGAAGGCAAGGGTTGCCATCTTCAACTTGAATGGAAGAGCATCTATATGGTGGGAACACACCAGGCAAGTGAAGACGATCAATGAAAGGAAGATTGTGTGGAAGCAGTTCCAGAAATACTTCAAGTAGAAGTACCTCTCTGATAAGTACTATGATGATAAGATCAAAGAGTTCCATGAGCTGAGATTGGGACAATTGACCATGGAAGAATATGCAAACAAGTTCTTGGAACTGCTGAGGTATGTCAAGTACATTCGAGATGATAAGGTGAAAATTCAGCGTTTCCTAAGTGGACTGCCCCAGTCATATAAAGATAGAATTGAGTTCGATGAACCTCGAACTCTAGAGGAGGCCATAAGAAAGGCCAAGTATTGCTTTGATCAGAACAGAAGCAAACCAGAATTCCATAAGGCATGGAAAGATAGGAAAAATGAAAAGTTTGATCAAAGGAAGAAGGGGTTCAAGCCTCCTCAATTCAGGAATCAGCAAAGGCAGCCATCACAGGTTGTGACTAAGCCAACTAGGATGATGGGAGACAAGCCAAGAGATCCAAAGGAGCCAAGAGAACCACTTCAATGTTGGGGTTGTGGAGGAGACCACATGCTTAGGAACTGTCCACATCGGAATGGGAATGCAAATCAAGTTCACAACATCCAAGGAGCTGGAACTGTGGGTCAAGTGGCGAGGATAATCCCTAGAATCTATGCAGCACTAGACGACCGCCAAGCAGATCATCAGTCAACTGTGGTTGAAGTTGAAGGTAAGATTGCTAAGCAATCTGTTTCCATTTTGATTGATCCTGGATCTACTCACAGTTATGTCACTCCTAGAATTGTTGAGGTTTGTGCTTTCAAGAAATTAAAGCATAGTAAATCATGGTTAGTTCAACTAGCCACTGGAACCAAGAGAAAAGTTAGTGAAATAGTAGAGAAATGTCTATTAGAGATGGATGGGCTATTCACTTATGTAGATCTGAATATTTTACCACTGGGTTCCTATGATATTCTCATTGGAATGGATTTATTAGAAGCACACAGGGTTAAACTTGACTGCTACAATAAGACATTTGAATGCATGGATGAAGAAGGAAACCCGAGGGTTGTAAAAGGCATTCCAAAGGTGACTTCTGTTAGACAGGTTTCAACCATGCAGCTGTAAAAGTTTTGCAGGAAGGGATGTCAACTGTATGCAACCCACATTTTAGAGACAACAGAGAATGAAACTCTTAAATTGGAGGATTATCATGTATTGCAAGAATTCAGGGACGTTTTTCCTGATGAGATTCCAGGACTCCCTCCAAAGAGAGACATTGACTTTACAATTGAACTTGTGCCAGAAGTAGCACTAGTGTCTAAGACACCGTACAGGATGAGTACACCGGAATTGCTAGAATTGAAAATGCAATTACAAGAGTTGCTAGAAAAGAAATATATTAGGCCAAGTGTGTCCCCATGGGGAGCACCTATTCTATTTGTGAAAAAGAAAGATGGAACACTCAGGTTATGTATTGACTACAGGCAGTTGAACAAAGTCACTGTGAAGAACAAATACCCATTGCCCCGAATTGATGACCTTTTTGATCAAATGAGAGAAGCAAAGGTATTTTCAAAGATTGACTTGAGGTCTGGTTACCATCAGGTAAGAATCAAAGAAGAAGATATTCATAAGACAACCTTTAGAACAAGGTATGGACACTATGAGTTTGTAGTGGTACCATTCGGTCTTACAAATGCACCAGCTACATTCATGTGTCTCATGAATAATGTTTTTAGCAAGTATTTGGACAAGTTTGTTCTTGTATTCCTAGACGACATTCTCATCTATTCTAAGAATGAAGAATAGCATGAAGAACATTTGAGAATGACAATGCAATTACTAAGGGAGCATAAAATATATGCCAAGTTGAGCAAATGTGACTTTTTTAAAGATAGAATTCATTATTTGGGTCACATCATCTCCGACGAAGGAATATCTGTAGACCCTGAGAAGATTGAAGCCATTATGAATTGGCCAACTCCAAGGAATGTGACTGATGTGAGATCTTTTATGGGCCTTGCTGGTTACTACGGGAGGTTTATCAAGGGATTCTCCAAGGTTGCAAACATGATCACTTCTTGGCAAAAGAAGGGGATAAAGTTTGAATGGTCACCGAGATGTGAGGAAAGTTTTCAACGGTTGAAGAATCTTCTTACAAGTGCACCAATTTTGAAGATTGCAGACCCGGAAAAAGACTTTGTGGTGTGTACCGACGCATGCAATCAAGGAATTGGAGGAGTTCTTATGCAAGATAACCACGTGATATGCTATGAGTCAAGAAAGTTGAAGGAGCATGAGAAGAACTACGCTACTCATGATATAGAGCTTGCAGCCATAGTACATGCTTTAAAGATGTGGAGGCATTACTTAATGGGAAGAAAATTTGAGTTAAGGACAGACCATTGTGGACTGAAATACTTGTTTGATCAGCCAATGTTAAATGCTAGGCAAGCTAGATGGTTGGAATTTTTGTGTGAATTTGATTTTGAAATCAAACACATAAAAGGGAAAGAAAACAAGGTCGCTGATGCACTCAGCAGGAAGGTACATGAAATGTATGTGGCAGCGCTTAGTACTTGCCAACCAGATTTGAAGCAGCAGATTGTTAACCATATGGTTGAGGATGAAGTGTATGAGCAGATAAAGGACAAAGTGCAGCAGCAAGACCTTGGCAAGAAGAATGAAGGCTATCACTTGGAAGAAGGTGGACTTCTTACTTATAAGAATAGAGTCTATATTCCAAATGCGACATATTTAAGGAGAATGGTTATGGATGAGATCCATAAAGCTCCATACTCTGGTCACCCAGGATATCAGAAAACAATTGCTACAGCAAGAAAATATTATTTCTGGCCAGGCATGAAGAAGGATGTTGCTGAATACATTTCTAAGTGCATGGAATGTCAGCAGGTGAAGGTTGAACACCAACACCCAGCAGGTTTATTGCACCCAGTGCCAATTCCAGAATGGAAATGGGAAATAATTTCCATGGATTTTATTACAGGATTTCCAATGACTAAGAGACAACATGATTCCATCATGGTTGTGGTGGACAAGTTAACAAAGGCAACACATTTTATACCGGTTAAGTCCACACATAAAGACGATGCCATTGCAGATATTTTCATGAAGGAAATTTTCAAATTACATGGGTTGCCTAAGGCAATAATTTCTGACAGGGATACCAAGTTCACTTCCAATTTTTGGAAAGGTCTCTTTGCATATTTGGGTACACAGTTGAACTTTAGCACCGCGTACCATCCTCAAACAGACGGGCAAACAGAAAGAGTAAATCAGGTGCTTGAAGACATGCTCCGCATGTATGTAATGGACAAGCCATCCAAGTGGGAGGATTATCTGCACCTGGTAGAGTTTGCATATAATAATGGGCAGCAAGAATCATTGGGAATGAGTCCATATGAGGCTTTGTACGGAAGAAGGTGTAGGACACCAGTGACTTGGGACAATCCATTGAACCGAATTGTACTTGGGCCAGAATTGCTTAAGGAAATGGAACAAGAGGTTGCAAGGATCCAGCAAAATTTAAAAGCAGCCCAGGATAGACACAAAAGCTATGCAGATAAACATAGAATGCATAGGGAATTCAATGTTGGGGATCATGTATATCTTAGAGTGAGATCAAGGAAGAGTTCCTTGAAGCTTGGGAGTTGTGCCAAGCTATCACCTAGATATTGTGGACCATTTGAAGTGTTTGAAAGAATAGGGCCAGTTGCATATAGACTTGCCTTGCCTGCTAGCACTAAAGCTCATAATATTTTTCATGTCTCTTTGCTTAAGAAATATGTACATGATCCTAACCATGTGATTAATTGGGATGTGATCCAGGTGGAACCCGAGGGGAGAATTCCAAACCGATCCATTGCGCATCCTAGACAAGAAAGTAACATTGCTCCGGAACCGAGCCATCAGACAGGTAAAGGTGCAATGGAAGCACTACGGTCCCGATGAGGCTACATGGGAGCTGGAGGATGCCATGAGGGTGGCATATCCATTTTTGTTCAATTTTGATGAGCACTGAGGACAGTGCTAATGTAAGGGGAGGGGTATGTCACGTCCCCATTTTGACCCCCTTTGCATTAAATCGTAAATGATGTAAATATTGTTACTTAATCATGGTGAGGAGCTCAAGGCCAAGGCCCCACCATTGATTTAGCGTTTTTTGTATCGACAAATAAAGAAATAGATGCCTATGGTTCTTGTGCTAGATGGGCACGATGTAAATAAGACATCATGTAAATACGAATTTTAATGAAAAATACCCACAACTAGCTATGCAACGCAACAAAGAGATGGGGCATGATTCTCCAAGGAATAGGGAGGGGAAATAACCAAACCCTTGAGCCACTAGGGTCAGCCCATGTGTCAATGAGAAAACCCATGAACTCTTAACTATCCATTTTTGTCTCATGCACCCAATCATTTAATTCTTCCAAAGATTGGTTGGGGCAGTTAATGTCTTGGGATTGGAGAAGTATGGCAGCCATTTTCGTGCATGGGAAAACCATCAACTTGGAAATTCGTGTTTTGTCTCCTTGGGAAAGAAAACACCCACGAAATGGTGCCCAAATCCATTCTGAACAGTCAGTCTTCTCTCATTCACGCAGTTGGAGCTAGCTGGATCTTTCCCTACACGTTTTTCATCCAGATCCTGCATTTTTTCATGCCTGGGAGTTCGTTTTTGCATATACAGTAGCTTGGGAGAGAAGGGCCACGATTTGGGGACTGTATGGAGGTCGTTTTTGCCCCCGAATGTCCAGGGACGTTTTTCTAAAAATGGATTTGGCTTCCCTGGGTTGTTCCCCAACTTCCCATTTCGTTTTTGTGAGTTCCCACGTTTTTCTGAGTTAGCTGAAACCCCATCTCATGCATCTCACTGTAAAAACGTTTTATCCTGCCCCATAATTGTGTTCTGCTGTTGTGTGCATCCTCGTTTTTGGTTTGAACCTGTGAATTGAAGTTTTGGAGTGGTAGTGGACAGAAGTGGCTTGATAAACCTAGTGGGGGAGACAACCTCTCAAGAAGATCAAGAGGGATTTGGTTACTCTTCTATGCATACCCTGAGAGCACTAGATAGGGAAGGTATGGCTTGAGGGACTGTACAGCAGTGAAAAGAATACTTCCTTGTGCTGGGTGTGTAGGTATTGTGGGTGCCAAGCTAGATAGATCTTGAGGGGTTATCCCTGGCTCTGTGTTGGAGCTCACTAGCTTAGCAACTCTTCCTTTCCATCTCCTAGCAGCCTGATAAACCCAATTGTAGATTGGCTTGGCTCATCTTGGTGTATGCTTGGCTATGTGTGAGTCTGTTGTTCCCTGGTTCCTTGTAGAGATCATGCCCAGCTCGGGGGTGGCAGTGGTGCTGAGAGATTGAGGAGCACACTGGCCTACGGTTGGGTGGAACGTTGCAGTTGCATAGCCAGTTGCGTGGGACTACTTTCGCATAAGATAAGTATTTTCCTGTATTAACTTGCAATTATTTAATTGATGGTTATCTGAATGTATGGTGAAGGTGTAAATGATATTACTTCCGTTGTGTTATAAAAATAGTTATGCATCTACATATCTCTATTATATTATGTTATGAAAATGCTTATGTAATAATTTCATGGGGCTAGATGCCCAGCTTAGTATCACGTCCGTTCTGCACTTTCACATGTATATGTATATTTTCATTTTAACTTGAATGTTTGTTTATAATGTATGGGATTGGATGTCCTGTTTAACCTCACGATCCTCTCCATCTAGCTGGTAGGATGGGAGGGGACGTGACATATAATTACCCAAAGGATCCCCGTCCCATACAAGACTGTCATCATCTTCATTCAGGAAAATCGGATCCCTGCTGAGATCCCTCAAGTATTGTCTTAATTCCTCCTCCAAAGCTGCTTCTAATCCAAAAGTTTCTGCCCTCCTCCAAACAGGACTGCCCATCCAAATATTCTCCAAATCCGCCAATTGATTGAGAAAAAAAAGATCTCTCTGCCTCAGGTCTTCAATCAAACCAATTGACAGTAAGTGTTGTGCATCACAACCCACCCATGGGTCACAACCAATCCTCACCCTCTATCCATTTCCTACATCCCAAACTAGGTTTTGTTCAATAACATGAAAAGAGGATACCAAATCTTTCCAAATACAAGAACCTCCTTTATGTGACTTGTGAGGGGACCTGATCCAAGCTTCCACAGAATCAGGCTCTACATATTTATGGACCATGACTCGTGCCCAGAAACCCCCAGACTTTATTAACCTCCATCCACACTTCGCGGCCAAATCTTTGGAAAAATGAAATATGTTTTTCAGTCCCCACCCGTCCAATGCTTTTGGTGCTGCAATTCTGTCCCACTTGACCCAGGGAGTAACATGAGCATCCTCCTTGCCATTCCAAAGAAAACTGAAACAAATTTTCCTTGCTACATCCAATATACCCTTAGGAATCCAAGCTAGTGACATCCAGTATATTGGAATAGCTTCCAGTATAGACTTTATCAAAACTAACCTTCCAGCTCGGGATAGCCACCTGTAGCTCCAGCTCTTTAACCTTTTTTCCAATTTTTCCAGAAGCCATACCCAATCCTATTTCAGGTAGTCATTAGGCTTCAAATTGAAACCCAGATATCTTAACCCTTCCGAAGGGGTAAGACGATTGTATGGAAACAAATTAGTATAAGTATGTAATTCCTCCTCCCTCATGAGAGAAACTATAAGAGAGGATTTCCCATCATTTATCTCCATCCCTGTGGTTATAGAGAAAAGGTCCAGGAGTTCTTTGAGTTTGATTGCATCCCTCCTTGAGCGCCCGAGCAAAATATTAGAATGTCATCAACAAAAAGCAGATGTGAAAGTGTAATTCCTGGAGCCACCAAAATCCCTTCAACATCACCTATTCTTTTAGCATCCTTAATATCCCGACTCAGGCTTTCAGCCACCAACAAAAATAACAAGGGGGACAATGGACACCCCTGACGCAGTCCACATTCAGAATGGAAGAAAGGGGTCGCCGCTCCATTCATTAAGATAGAGAAAGAAACAGAAGAGATACAACTCATGATCCAACGAATGAATCCTATCTCAAAACCCAAATGAGTAAGCATAAGATGGATATAAATCCAACTAACCTTGTCATATTCTTTAGATAGATCAATTTTAAGAACTGCTCCTTTCAACTTTCTAGTTTTAATACTGTGTAATCCTTCCTGAGCAATTCCAATCGCTTCATGAATCTGTTCCTTCAAGAAACCCAAACTGTTCCTTTGAGATATGTGTAGATAAGATAGGTTTGAGCCTATGAGAAATCACTTTAGTAACAATCTTATACACACAATTGCATAAGGATATAGGCCGAAAATCATTAAGATTAGAAGGAGTGTCCACTTTAGGAATTAGAGCAATGAAGGTGGAATTAATGCTAGCTGGAATCCTGCCAACCTTTCTTGAATCTTCAACAAGCTGTAAAATATCTTCACCAATAATGTCATAAAGAGCGATAAAGAATTCAATTGTCCAACCATCAGGCCTTGGACTCTTATCCTTCTGAAAACTATTCAAAACTGCCTTCAGTTCATCCCCCGATATGGTGTCCATCAACTTCCTGTTGTCTTCTTCTTCTTCAACAAACTAAGGGAATCGATGAGCTACCCTGATGACCTCTTCAATGTTCACTCTGTCACCAGCTTTGAAAAGATTCTGAAAATGATTAACCCCAACACCAGCCAACCCTTCAAATGTAGATTGCGAAATACCATTTGAGTCCTCAAGGCTCCATATAGTATTGGCAGATCTCCTTCCTTTTGCATAGGCATGAAAAAATTTCAAATTTTCATCCCCACTTTCCAACCAAATGGCCCTGCTTTTCAATCTCCAAGTCTCTTCATTCTGCTGAAGTATACTATTCCTCTGGTCCACCAATTGAGCAAGATGCTCCTTCGATGTCGAAGAGCAATATCCACCTCCTATCCCTTTAGAAATAGAAGATATTTCATCTTCAATAGTCTTTAGAGCCCTATTGTCCCTACTCCTTTTTTCAGCAGCACACATTTTAATAGGTTCCTTGAGTGTTTTAATATTCTCAGCAAAGTGGAATGCTGCAGAGTGTACCGATCCTGGATGAAATGGGAGCCAATGCCTATGAAAAAGTTCAACAAAGGTAGGGTCCTCCAACCAAACCTTATTAAATTTTAAGGGAGCGGGAGGTTTTACAAGGCCTGCCTTCATCTCCAGAAAAATAGGTTCATGATCTGAGCATCCTCCAAACCCAATCCATTGTCTAACAAAGAAAAATGACTCCACAATCTGCTCAGAAAGCAGGAAACAATCCAACCGCTTCACCACACTATCCCAACCAATCCTCTTATTCCTCCACGATGGTTTCAAACAAACAGGATCCACATCAATCCAGTTTCCTTCTGAAAATTTACGAATAAAAAATTTTGTAAGGGGATCCACATGAGCATGTGGCCCCCAAACCTCAGCTTGACCCAGAGAAAAGTTGAGATCCCCCCCCCAAGATCACAGAATCCCCCTTGAGCAACTCTTTATCCAACAGAGAGTTCCAAAAAGGTTCCCTATCACAATAAGGTCCATAAATGTTTGCTATAGTGAAATCTCTGTCAAAATCCAGAGATCTACAAGTCATTCCTAATACCAAATTCATTCCCCAGAGAGAGGAAACACGAACCTTAGCTTCTTTCCAACCAATCAACAGTCCTCCGGAGCAACCCCTAGCATCCGAGGCCTCAAAACACCATCCCGGGAACCATGATTTTAACCTACCAATAGCTTCATCACCTCCACACATAGTTTCTTGTAACAACAAAACATCAGGATGTTCAAGTTCCAACATCCGCCGTCGTGCTGGTCTTTTGGAGGGACCAGGGAGACCCCTACAATTATAGGACATAACTTTCATTGGAACCCTTCCTTATGGGCATTCACTGCTCTAAGTTCCCTCTCAATAGATAGTTGTTTACCATTCCTAAGATCCGAGCAAGCTCGGGACTTAGCATGTGAAATGAAAGACTTCCGACCTCTGATCTTTGACAGTTTAGGATTCTCTTTCCCTACCCCCCCCCCCCCCCCCCCCGCTGCAGTCTTGTTCATAGAGCGCAGGTAATAACCAGACTCTATGGAGCCAGAGGGGGAAGAAGGCTCAGGTATAATAGGCTGAAGAATCGGGGAATCATCAGGAATTATAGCAGGGGAACATTCCAGTAAAAGAGTTTCAACAACAGGGGATGAATCAACAGAACATGGAGGAACCGAGAGAGATGACAACAATTGTGAGTATATATGTAAATTCTTAAACCCATCCACCCAATCAAAGCTTGGAAAATATAAGTTCTTAATAAAAATACTGAAGGAAGGGTTTGTGAAGAGAACAAAAGAAGTACCAGCTGCCATGTCCGGTGACCGAAGAAGTGTATGCTGAGGACCCTCCGGAGCAGTAACCAGTGGCTGAAAGGGTTCGTTCTCTGATGTGACCACGATAGCACCAGCATCCGGCAATGTTCCTTCCACCACCATGATTCCTGCATCCTCCACAGTGCCCGAAGGTACCACCAAATCAATACGTTCATTCTTAGGCTGACCTGAATTATCACATTCCAAGTCCACACAAGCCTCCTTCTCCACAATCCAGCATTTTAGTGAATTACCAAACTTCATACGAACCGGCAAAGAGCAATCGATAGTCGGATGCCCATATTCATGACATCGTCTACAACGGAATGGCACATTTTCGTAATCCAGGGTTTGTGCAAAGGTATATGGCCCCCATTTCAAATCCATGCCATCAAACAACCCCTCCCTTACATTAATACTCACCAGTATTCTCACAACCTTTTGAATCAATGTTGCCACAAAAGAGAAGTATGCATCCAGGTATGTTCCCAACAGGTTTCCAATCCTCTGAAAGTGTTCCTCGGCCCAGTAGTGTAATGGCAGTCCAGGAAGCCGCACCCAGAGCGGAATGGTGTCCATTCGTTCATGACTAGCATCGAATAATGGGTTCCATGGCTTAAGCAAGAGCGGAACCTTGAGAATAGACCAGTTCATACTTAATTCCCACTGTGCATGAGCGTCCGAGGAGAAATGGAAGGCGAACCCGGAACCATCCCCCTGAAAGACCCACCACACGAGGAACATATCCACAATAGCCAAACCAAGCCCCAGATGCCCACTGAATCACCATCTTCTGACTCACTGATCTTCGATAAACCCTACCCACCAACACCGACTTGACCATACCTACAATTTGCTGAAACCCAATATCTTCTCCTAGCGCGTAATTCAGATCCTTACCAGAATTTTTAATCCATTTTCTTCTATTCTTCGCGCGAGGAGCATTGGTCTTCAACCCCTTAGAACCCTCTTCACAACCATAATCCTTCTGCACCGAGTCCCCTGATGGACTAGAAAAACCTTGCTGCTCGGCAGTGTCCAAATTAGCTGCTACAAATCCCCCAGCGGAAGAAAAATGACAAAACCCTTCCTCCTTATAAACCCTAGCCACCGATTCATCACTGAAACCCTGAGCAGGTGAATCAATAAGAGAACCACCCGTAGAATTGAGAAAATCCGGAAAATCCCCTAACCTTGAATTTAACGCGTCCTGTGATAAGGTGGTGCTGAAACCCTTGATGCCCCAAATGTTATCACTTCGGACCTCCGGCACGAAACCAACATCAGAGCCATTCCAATGTGGAGAGTTCGACAGTAACGGCGAGGTAGTAGATTCCAGTGCAGTATTAGGTCCAAGGAAAGGAAAAACGACTGACGGCCGACAACCTCCAATACCACTGACCCCGTAGCTACCTTCTCCAGCAAATTCCCGAAAAATGCCAGCTGGCGAAACCTAGATGTCCTGATGCCGCAAGGTGTCGCTCCCATAATCCACCTCATCGAGTGGATCCATACTAGGAAAATCGAAGGGCCTTCCCGTGGGAAACTTAGGGCAAAACAAAAAAAACAGTAAAATAAAAATTAACCCACAGGTAAATGTTAAGCTAAAACTGTCTTCAAAAACCGCCTCAGGATCCGTGCAGCCCTACTGACAAGACTGACGGCATTGTTGCCGCCTGCAGTGGGTTGCACAGTAGCCTCCTCCCGCCGTTCATACCCTAACCTCCATTGCCTCCTTTCCAAGTATATGTTCATAAAACGTCAATGGTTTGTCCATATTGTTAATTGCAATAGCTACCATATAGATTGGAGTATAGATAGCATGAATTGCAATGGTAGTGGTAGGATACCCCTAGCGCAAGGGCGGGTCTTGTCCGACCGTTTTGCTTAACAATAACACACAACAAATACACGAATGTACTCATAAAGATTAGATATGAACTGGAATGCCAAGAAGTTGGCTTCTTTTATTAAACTTGAATCGAATTACAAATTTACATGCAATCTATCAAAGTAGTCGGCCTCAACCTATTACAATATACATAGGTAAATAATGTGTTTCTCTCTGTGTGTGGTCACTCATCGCTCTTTGACTCTTGCACTCAGCAGAGAAACGGGAGGAGGAGAGGAGTGCAATGGTAGTGATCGGTAGTTGACAATTATGAAAATTAAGTCATCATAAATTACTTGTTTAATTCCTGCTAATCAAAGATTGAGAATGAGAACCACAAGGAAAGGTATTAAATTGACCCCAAACTAATCATAAAGACATATTAATGAAATGAATGCACTAATTATGATTGATGAAAGGAATTGAGGATGAGAACCACAAGGAAAGGTATTAAACTGACACCAAACTAATCATAAAGGCATATTAATGAAATAAATGCACTAATTATGATTGAGGAAAGGAATTGCACTAATTCACTTTGTTTTTTATAATTTGTTTTTATTTTCTTTATTATTTTCATAATAATGATTAAGATTTTTTTTTTTTTAAAATTATAATTGGATTAAGAAATAAGGAGAATATTTCAACTTTGAAAATACTAATCATAAAGACATATTAATGAAATGAATGCACTACTAAATTGCACTAATTCATTTTGTTTTTTATAATTTGTTTTTATTTTATTTATTATTTTCATAATAATGATTAAGATTTTATTTTAAAATGTTATAATTGGATTAAGAAATAAGGAGAATATTTCAACTTTGAAAATACTAATCATAAAGACATATTAATAAAATGAATGCACTAATTATGATTGATGAAAGGAATTGCACTAATTCATTTTGTTTTTTATAATCTGTTTTTATTTTTTTTATTTTTTTTCATAATAATGATTAACATTTTATTTTAAAAAGTTATGATTGGATTAAGAAATAAGGAGAATATTTCAACTTTGAAAATACTAATTTTTTTTCCAAATCTTAAATTTTTATTTTTTATTTTTATCTTAGCACATCGATTACATGGATAAATGCAAATAAACTTAGAGTATTTAACATAATATATAAACAATACATGTTTAAAATATGTTCTAGTGGCAATTTTTTGTCATCATTGGATGTTGGGATTCTAGTTGTAACTTTCGCACATAATATAGTGAATTTTTTGACATCATTGGATGTTGGATTCTAGTTGTAACTTTCTCACATAATAGAGTAATAAACAATAGCGAACAATATTTGCATATCCAAGGCTTTGTTAAGTTGTGTTTCTATTTCTCAAAGTTCTTAGTTGGATTTCCCCGTCTATGAGTGGGGTTGGTTGAAGAGTGGCAACATCTTCTTTCTCAATGCTTCTACATATGAAATGCCAAGATTAAAGGGTGAGCTTAGAGGTGTGACTTATGCTATATCAAGTGTTGGAGGTATTTGAGATCCTTCCTTTTTTTCTAAGGTGGTTTTATGGGTGATTCTATGAAGATGGGTACAATTCTTTTTGGCCAAATATAGTGATGAAAAATGGAAATTTTACCTAAGTATTCAAATTGAAGCTTTCGAAACTCATATTTTCCATATGAATTTCGACATATGGTTAAAAAACGAAATGTAGAGAATTATGTTGGCTTTCCAATGATATTTTTTTAAATTATACCAATGTCATTTATTGTGTTAAATTTTTATTTAATGAAACGTGTGTCCTTAAAATTTTGAAAAGCAATTAACAAGTGGCTTGCGTGTGTGCAAAATAATTTAATGTTAAATTAATAATTTAAAAAAAATGAAATATGTGAACATGATCTAGACAGAATGAACTAGTGCGTACATATTTTTCTTTTAATTTTCCTTGAAAATTATAATAATTATTATTTTTCGAAACTGACTAGTGAATATTTCAACCGCATTTTGCACACGTGTGTGCGTCAAATCTTTTGATTGTTTACATAAATTGCAAAACTAAAAATACTCTTTTGAAGAGGACGCACTGATGTAGTGCTTGTATATTTTTTCAAATTTTTTGGATGTGTATTTTGAATGTTGTTGATTTATCTTTGAGCTCATTCGAAGTTGTCGACGGGTTTTTTTTAGGGTAGGAACCATGATTCCATTAAATTTGGACTTATTCCTAATTTAAATTGGATTTTAATAAGGTTAAGAAACATTTCCATGATGTTTGGTAGTATAAGATGGAATTTATCTCAATTGGGTATTATTTTATAGTATCGATCATCATAGAAATGATACTTAAGAATATTTAAAATCTAATTTGGACTAGGAATAAGTCCAAATTTAATGAAATTAGGGTTTAGTTTTTAGCATAAATTTTAAAAATAATGACATGCGAAGATAAAAACTCGTAAATTATGAGTCCATGGATAGAGGATTCGTTGACGAATCCAATGGTATCAAGTCCTCCCATTATTGTGCATTTAATGACATAGTTTAAGCCCCTGAAAGGCACACAAAATTTCATTTCTGAAAAGAAAAGGGCCATGGGCCTATTTTTAAGGCCCTCGATCGAGCTATTAGCTTGAACGAGGTTTTTAAGTAACATCGATCGAGGGCTTGAAAAGACCTTGATCAAGTTTTACGTGAAACCCTCGATCGAGGTCTTTTCAAGCCCTCAACCAAGGTAATTTCCCCGATCAAGGTTTAATAAAAAAATCTCGATCGAGGTTCTATCCGTGTAAACAAAAAAATAGAAAAGGGACCGGGAAATAGGTTGGAAAATTAATGTTGTTCAACCACCATTCCCATGCAAAAACAACAAACAACCTCTATATAACCACTAAACAATTGCCCAACAACACGTGTTTAAATTATTGTTAGTTTGATTTCAATTAGATGTATGTGAATTTCATGTTGTTCAAATATATTTCATTATACATGCATGAAGTTCTTTGTAGATCTACTTCAAATTCCATATTGACATATTGTTGTTTGTTATAACAATTGGAAGAAATCTTTGTTCATTGACATTCAAGCTTGATGGGGAATAAAAGAAAATGACAAAGGAAGCATGCTCGTGAACAAAACGACAATGAAGAGCGTGAAAAGAATAAATAAAGGATGATGCAACAAAGAGAAAGGTTGAGAGAAGAAGAAGATGCACCTTTGGTGCAACAAACTCCAATGGAAGACAACTATGGTAATTTTTGAATTACATGCTACCTAATTTAAATTTCATATTTTATATTTCTCTAATAATTAGTTATCTATTACTAACTTTTTTTTCATCTTAGCCTTACTATATTTTGTTTGTATTAAGATTGTTACAATTTGTTATTTATATTTCAAAATTTGAAACAGTTAAAAAAAAAACTATTTCTTAGGAATTTCTTAACTATTTTGTTTGTAATGAGATTCTTATTTATTTCTTAACTTTGTTATTTATATTTCAAAATTTGTAACAATTAAATGGAATTTCAATTCTTGTTTTGTTATTTGTTAAAAAATTATTTCTATAGCCTCATGTGAGCTCCAAGTCTCAACATTTGTTGATTGAAATAACTATTAATGTTTCATTTTAAAACCCTCATTTTATTTGAAATGAACATTGTGATAGTTATGCATTAATTAGAAAATTCAATTTGAAAACAAATGAAATGAACATTTTGATAGTTATGTAGTAGTAGTAAAATTCAATGACAACAAATAAAATCAACATTGTGATAATTATGTAGTAGTTGGAAAATTCAATGACATGATCAAATAAAATGAACATTGTGATAGTTGTGTAGTAGTTGGAAAATACAATGACAACAATAAAAATGAACATTGTGATAGTTATGTAATAGTTTGAAAATCAATGACAATTTAAAAGGGTTGTAGATTTTGTCAAAGCTCAAATTCTACCTACCATTGATCTAATTAGATTTGGTATGTGCTATGTGGTATGTGTATTTCATAATATCTTAAACATGCACTAAAAAAATCAAATCTTGTTCTTATAAATATACATAACACGGTGTAATAATTTGTAACAATTTTCAAGTCACTGACAATTTTCAATTTGTTCATTTCCACAACAAATTTCAAGTTACCAACAATTTTAAAGTTAAATGTACAACTATCAAGTTATTAACAATTATCAAGTTAAGTACATACTTGATTTTCAAACTTTAATAACAATTCTCAAGCAAAATGTACAATTTCAAGTTAAATACATATTTAGTTATTTTCAATTCAAGTTACAAACAATTATCTTGTTTTTAATGTATTTTCAATTCTTCTACCAACTTTTTCTATGCATGAATGTAGATATAAGTTATATTTTTTTTCCTTATAGTACCATAAAAAATGAATTATAAAAAAGTATTTGTATAGCATCACGTGACCTCCAAGTCTCAACATTTGTTAATTGAAATAACTATTAATGTCTCATTTTAAAACCATCATTTTAATTGAAATAAACATTGTGATAGTTATGTATTAGTTGGAAAATTCAATTTGAAAACAAATAAAATGAACTTTTTGATAGTTATGTGGTAGTTGTAAAATTAAATAACAACAAATAAAATCAACATTGTGATAGTTATGTAATAGTTTGAAAATTCAATGACAACAAAAGGGTTGTAGATTTTGTGAAATCTCAAATTCTGCCTACCATTGATATAATTAGATTTGGTATGTGCTATGTGGTATGTGTATATCATAATATCTTTAACACGCACTAAAAAAATCAAATCTTGTTTTTATAAATATACATAACAATGTGTAATAATTTGTAACAATTTTCAAGTTAAAATTGATAATTTTCAAGTCATTAGCAATTTTCAATTTGTTAATTTCCATGACAAATTTCAAGTTACTAGCAATTTTACAGTCAATTATCAATTTAAATACATACTTGATTTTCAAACTTTACTAACAATTCTCAAGCTAAATGTACAATTTCAAGTTAAATATATATTTAGTTATTTTCAATTCAAGTTATAAACAATTATCTTGTTTTTAATCTATTTTCAATTCTTCTACCAACTTTTTATATGCATGAATGTAGGGATAAGTTATATGTTTTCCTTATAGTACCATAATAATGAATTATAAAAAATTATTTGTATAGCCTAATGTGAGCTCCAAGTCTCAACATTTGTTGATTGAAATAACTATTAATGTCTCATTTTAGAACCCTCATTTTATTTGAAATGAACATTGTGATAGTTATGTATTAGTTGGAAAATTCAATTTGAAAACAAATAAAATGAACATTTTGATAGTTATGTAGTAGTTCTAAAATTCAATGACAAGAAATAAAATGAACATTGTGATAACTATGTAGTAGTTGGAATATTCAACGACATGATCAAATAAAATGAACATTGTGATAGTTGTGTAGTAGTTGGAAAATACAATGACAACAATAAAAATGAACATTGTGATAGTTATGTAATAGTTTGAAAATTCAATGACAACAAAAGGGTTGTAGATTTTGTTAAATCTCAAATTCTGCCTACCATTGATCTAATTAGATTTGGTATGTGCTATTTTTTTATGTGTATATCATAATATCTTAAACATGTACTAAAAAAATCAAATCTTGTTCTTATAAATATACATAACAATGTGTAATAATTTGTAACAATTTTCAAGTTAAATAGATCATTTTCAAGTCACTAACAATTTTCAATTTGTTAATTTCCACAACAAATTTCAAGTTTTGTTGTAGAGACAATAATATGGAGATCCTACGTGTTGTTTTTCAACTCTACTTACGTTTCAAACTCTGAGCTGAGTCTATCATCAGGAATGAAATGTCTCAATAGAATCTAGGGTTTGACTTTTTAAGCTTGGATGACATGTTTAGTTAAATGTACAACTATCAAGTTATTAAAGTTAAATGTACAACTAAAGTTATTATCAATTATCAAGTTAAATGCATACTTGATTTTCAAACTTTACTAACGATTCTCAAGCTAAATGTACAATTTCAAGTTAAATACATATTTAGTTATTTTCAATTCAAGTTACAAACAATTTTCTTTTTTTTTAATGTATTTTCAATTCTTGTACCAACTTTTTCTATGCATGAATGTAGGGATAAGTTATATTTTTTTTCCTTATAGTATCATAATAATGAATTATAATCTATTCGATAATCAAATCTAGGAGCTTACAAATCAAAGAATAATGAGTGTGTGTATTTATGCATATGAGTTAGTGCAACAATAATATAATAATGCTAATGTTATCACATTAATGCCATGCAATTCTACACTAACAATCAAATTTAAATATTATGATGATGGACAAATTAAATTCTTGAGTTGCATTTGTGTCTTTCACATTTCAAAACACTTCAATTTGGTGCTTTAAAATTAACCTCCTTGCATAGTGCATTTCTGATTGAAATTCCCTTCACATGAATTTTGATTATGCAGGGATAGATTATGGTCATCTGTCACATCATTATGATCAAAAATCACATGACCCTGTGCCCCCTCACAATATTGATCATCCATCACATGACACTTTTCCCTCTCACATGTCAAGTATAATTGGGAGTTGTAGTAGGGTTGCAAAGGGTGGAAATTGTCTAGAGGATTGTAAATTTGTTGTTGTACGAGAAGAGCTCAAGAACCCAATCCCTAGTCGGACAGCCAGAAAGCGTGTCAGTAACATAATCAAGTCGTATTTTGAATAACATTCAGTGATGGCACAAGCTCAAATCCTACATGCGTTGATAAAACACAAAAAAATGAAACATGCTACAAAGTTGTTGGGTTTTCAAGACGTTAAAACAAAAAAGACATACGAGAATGCAATAGAAAATGTACGAACTACATTATATTCGTTTGGAAAATCAACAAATGATGAAATCCGAGCTGCTTGTAGGGAAATTACAACGGCTGTTGTGGCACCAAGCACCTCAAGAAATCGAATGGTAGCAACAATGGCATCATTGCTCAATGTTTCAAAAAGAAAATTGTTCAAATATACTAAATTCAAGGTCCGGATAGATGAAAATGATGAAGCTTCTTCTTGGGATCGTATTTGTAGGGAACCCTATCGAGGCATGATGGCAGAGAGCATTAGAGAGAAGGTGATAGAGTTTTGGGACAACCATTCTTGTGCTATTCCAGATCGAAAGCATTTCTTGCGACAATGTTTATCTAGAGGCATTTATTAGGAGCACTGTGAGCATGTGATGGAGATGACAAGAGTTTCACATTACGAGGAATTCCAAGAAACCAATCCCGGTGTTCATATAGAATTCAGCATGTTCAATAAATTCAAACTGTGGTATATTAGGCCGAATACAATTAACGACACTTTTTGTTGTCGATACCATGTTGAATTCCAACTATATTATGACACATTTTTGGATTTTGGAAAAATGCACTGGAACGGTGAACCAACTCCTCACATAGTGCGAGATTTTATTTGTACGATACTATGCAACAAGAATCTTGAACAAGTGTTTTTCAATAATAGGCGTGTAGGTGGGAGAAGATTCCCTGAATGCGGTGATTTGGAATTGTTCCATAGGAAATTTCCTATCAATCCAACATACCTTGGATTGTCAGATATCGCAATTATGTGGAATAGGTACGAGTATGTATCCATGAATCCATCCTCTTCTTCATCTGTGCCATTTATGAGGATCTACTTGCTCGAAGATGAGATTCTTGTTTCATATTTCATGGAGAAGTTTCAAAGTCAAATTTATAAATACATAAAGCACTCCCATAGGTCTAGGTGGAAAGCTTCAGAATTCAAACATTCTCATGAGTTATTTGAGTTGGGCATAATCTTATCAGTGGTTGACTTTGCCGAAAACTACACATTTTCTCCTCGGAGAGAGATGCAGAGTGAGTACTATCACTCTGACCAGGTGTCTATCTGCGTACATGTATTGTACATAAATGCTTAGGAAAGCATTGATGGTAAGGATAGAACTCCTCAGTCACGTGAAGTGATCAAGAATTACCATTTTTATGTCAGTGACGATCATGAACATGACACATTGTTCATTCAAAATTTATTTGGGTTGATTTATGATTCATTCAGATAGAGAGATGTGTCATTTACTGAACATTGGGTTTGGTTAGATGGGTGTGCAGGGCAGTTCAAAGTAGCACACTTTTTTTGCTGGTTGAGTCACCTTCACAAAGAGACAGGAGTCTGACACGCCTGGAGCTTTTTTGAAACAGGGCATGGAAAGGGTGAACATGATGGTGCGGGTGTATGTGTGAAACAAGCACTTCGAAGGTACCAGATGAGTAATGGTGCAACCCGTCTCAAATGATCTGCAAAAGTAGTTGATTGGTGCACACGACATTTGGGACATCAAGGTCACGAACAAGCAAGTCCGGCGCACATGTAATAAAATCCAAACTTAATTAATAGGCTAATAACATTATATCATCATTTCCAAAAAAACACCTGCTCAGTAGGAATTTATATGACAAATTGAATTCCATGCAGGTCATTTTGGGATGTTTCCCTTGGTGATGTGAATTGTTCCATGCCGTGGTATTGTGAGACCATACCTGGTACGAGGGAATTACATTTTGTTCGGAGTAAAGACATGGGCGACATATTCGCCATTGAAACGAGGAACTATGCTTGTTTTTGGGATTTTTGGATTGATGCAAATGGATGTGGGCTTCATCACTCTGAAAATGATGTATATGTGAAACAATGGAAATATGTCCCTCTTAATTCAAAGGGCCCACATCCAATTCAGACATGGCAAGAGATGCACACTAACGAGGCAGTGGTCTCACTAGATCATGATCAAGTTTATGATGTGGTCAGGGAAGGTACAAGACTTCATTATTAATTAGTTCATTATATATTACACATATACAAATCCTATAGAAATGCACGTAGGACATTTGAATAATATTTGTAATTTCTCTTGCAGGTGATGTATTCGTTGTCATTGCACCCCCCCTGCAATCAAGAAAATGTGGCCTATTATTTGATGCAGTGCACACAAATTAAAAGCGGGTTGGTGCGATCCTATCAAGATGGAGAATTCACGTATCAAATTGGAGACCTAGTTCTGATGGGTACTTTTTTGAAAGAGTGAAAAAACAGGGTGCTTATATTATTTACAAAGATTTTATGCCTAAATATATATCATGCCAATACACTCATTTGGTGGTGGCAGCTCGGATACATCTAACAGAAATCAAGGTGAAGAGAGGTGAGCCAAAGAGATTGAAGATCCATGCAGAAGCTGGCCACGATCATATTATGGAGACTTGCATTCGTATAACCTATTGGCCAGATGAATAAATTACACATGCCACTTGTGACATTGACTTAGCTATCACGTTGACTTGTTGAATGCAATGTTGTAATAACAAGTTTCTAAAATTAACATGTACATCGTCCATTGCAAGTAACTCATGTATAGTCCTACATCGATTTGATTTTGTATCAAAATAACGCGAATGCATATGAGTATTATTTCTTAATTTGTCTTCATTTATCTATGTGCTTTTTGAATAATAAATTTTCATATAGACAATGATCCTCTATTCATTGTGAAGGTAAGTTCCCCATCAACTATGAAAAATTACCATTTCTAATATAATATGACAAATTACAAAATCATTGTAACATTTGAATATCAAGAATGTTAAAATACAAAACCATCTTACCTTATTAAATGGATAAACTTAGGAAATGAGTTTTTATTGGAGATATTTTTTGGAAGTTATTTTTTCCTCGTCTATATAGGTTTTTTTGCAAGGTGACCAATAGTTTTATAAATATATATTTTTTAGATGCTTTAAAATCAAGATTAAAGAAACTAGATGGGAGGTTTTTGTGAAAATTGGGTCATGGTGCTCCAATGTGACAAGCACATTGATACTTTGAATACACTTTAATGTACTAGTGCTCCATGAACTTCCTCCATAATAGTTTTATAAATATTTTTTTAGATGCTTTAAAATCAAAATTAAAGATACTAGATGGTTGAATATTATCAACATCTAGGATAAACATGTGTTAAAGAGTCGTAATCTCTAAAAATCAAGAATTATTAAAGTACAACCACCTAACCTTATAAAATGGGTAAATTTTATTTGATAGCACTTCTGGGAAACAAATTTTTATTGAAAGTTTATGTGGATGGATAGAAACTAAATCCTCCAAGAAAGATCCCTAAGTTGCATGTATCCATTCATGGAGTCACTTAAGGGAGGGTCATACGTCCTTAACTCTTCAAATAAAGTTTTTAGAGTTTTAACCGGGAGGAGGTTGTTTCAATGTTGAGAGATCCACCATGAAGATGAAGCAACAATGAAAGGGTTGAGTCCTTCAGTATGTTATACACAACCAAAGTAGCCATCTTCCATATGCTTACCAGTGAATATCAATCCTCACTAATGCATGGTTATTCCACCTTAACTTGAATTTAAATCTTTATAGTAACAAAACCATTATAATGTAAAAAAATTGCATGTATGTATCACTTCAATGCCTTGTCCACACTCCTAACAATTAAAGAATGCTTTGAATCCATCTTGACTTTATGAAAAGATGTTGAACCGTAGATGTTCCCACTTCTATAGAATGTTCCATACACATCACAAACTTCTATTTGATAGAAAGAAGGAGATGCAACACCTATACAACCTTAATATAATTGTAATTTAAAATACACCTATACAATGTAAAATTGTAATTTAAATTTTAAATTGTAATGTAATTGAATTTTAAATTTTGATTTTGCAATTGTAATGTAATTGAAATTGAACTTTTAAATTGTAATTACACATTGAATTTTCAATTGAAATTACACATTAAATTTTAAGATTTTAAAATGTAACTGAATTGCAATGTGTAAATTGTAATTGAATTGTAATGTGTAGACTGTAATGTAATTGTAATTTAAATTTTAAATTGTAATGTAATTGAATTTTGAATTTTGAATTTGCAACTGTAATGTAATTGAGATTGAACTTTTAAATTGTAACTACACATTGAATTTTCAATTGATATTACACATTAAATTTTATATTTTAAATTTTAAATTGTAATTGAATTGCAATGTGTAAAATGAAATTGAATTGTAATGTGTAGACCATAATGTAATTGTAATTTAAATTTTAAGTTGTAATGTAATTGAATTTTAAATTTTGAATTTGCAAGTGTAATGTAATTGAAATTGAACTTTTAAATTGTAACTACACATTGAATTTCAATTGAAATTACACATTAAATTTGAAATTTTAAATTGTAACTTAATTGCAATGTGTAAATTGTAAATGAATTGTAATTTAAATTTTAAATTGTACTGATTCCAATATGGAAGTATGGAAGTTGGAGGATGTGTATTGATTCCATATCCATCAACAAGATCATAATGAGGTCTAGATTCCATTTACCTTGCATGGATGATTTGATGGATTGTTTGAGTGGTGTAAGATACTTTTCAAAGATAGATCAAAAAAATCAGTATCATCATATTAGAATAAGAGAAGGGGATGAATGGAAAAATACATTTAAAACTAATGATGGATTGTATGAATGGTTATTTATGCTGTTTGGTTTGGCAAACACACAGAGTAATTTTATGGGATTGATTAATGAAGTACTTAAGGAATTTACTAGAAATTGTGTCATTGTATATCTTGATGTTATTATATTTATATTCAATCAAAGGAAGAGCACCTCAGACACCTGAGATTGGTTTTGAGTAAGTTGGAACAAGAAAAACTCTTAATCAATATGAAGAAATGTTCATTTCTAAAAACATAGCTAGTTTATTTAGGTTTTTTTATATCTCAAGTTGGCTTGAAGGTGGACCGGGAGAGGGTCAAATCCATAATAGGATGGCCTACTCCTAAGAGTGTTTTGAGGTAAGGAGAATTCATGGTTTGGATAGTTTCTATAGGAAATTTATATGATATTTTAGTGGGATTTGTACTCCAATTGTGAAGACAATTAAAGGGCATAAGCATCCATTCCAATGGAAAAAAACAACCGAGAAAGGTTTAGACCGCTTAAGAAGAAAATAATAGAGAAACTAATTCTAACATGACCAGATTGTAATAAACTCTTTCAGGTAAAGTGTGATGCTAGTGGGATCGCAATTGGTTTTGTTTGAGTTGGGATGAGAAACTGATTGCTTATTTTCGTGAGAAATTGTATGAATCGAAACAAAATTACTATTCATATGATAAGGAATTTTATTCAATTGTTCAAGAACCGAAGAACCAGAGACACTACTTAATGCCCAAAGAGTTTGTTTTGTATAATGATAACCATGCCCTACAGTTTATTAGCAACCAAACAAAGTCGAATCATAGGCATGTTAAGTGGGTTGATTTTTTACAGAACTCTACATTTGTTATCATGCATACAAGTGGGAAATCTAACAAAGTTGTAGATGTTTTAAGTAGGAGAAGTATGTTTTTGCGGGAAATACAAGTATGTGTCTTGGGATTTTACAATATGAAAGAGATGTACAAAGAAGATGCAAACTTTAAGGAGGCATATGCATAATGTGAGAATTCAATTAGGAGTGTCAGTGGATGAAACCAATATCTAGATCTACAATATCCTTCCTATATATCTCTCAACTAGACCCACGTGTTGCTTGTATGTGTTGGGAACCTAGGGGCGGATCCCCTGAGGAGAAAATTTCTAAACTCTTTTAGTATATTCTAGTTCCTTATGGAACCCTCATCTGCATTGCATAAAAGGGGAGTGACCCCCATAATTGTAACATAAGAGAGATAGAAGAAAGCATTTTAACTTGTTTTCTGAGTAATAAGAAAATATCAAATTTGGCATTGCACTGTAGTTTTACATGTGCACAAAAGCATTTCCATGTAAATCTCGTGGTCTATTGTTATTATTGTTTGCTTATTATTTTTATATATTTTACTAATATCTAGTATCAGATCCTGAAAACTCATAGGCATATGGTTTTTTTGCGAGTGGGAGCTGCAACAATGAGAAGATGTTTAATCAAGTTCGAGATTGAGAAGTTTGATGAAAATAACTTCTCCCTATGGAAGGAAAAGGTGGAGGATTTGTTGGTTCAAAATTACCAAGCCCTAGTCTTGAAAGGGGTTGCAAAAATATTGAGTGGCATGGAAGATGAGGACTGGATAATGCTCGACAGAAAGGTTGTTTCTATGATTCACCTTTTCCTAATGGCCTCTATATTTTCTAATGTTGCTGAAGAAAAAACCAGACAAATCATTTGGGATAAAATTAGGAATTTGTATGAGACTGAATTGACAACAAATAAGGTTTTCCTGTAAAAAATACAACCTTTTCATATGAGGATGAAGAAGGTTCAATTATGGAAGATCATCTGAATGATTTTAATACCTTAATCTACTCTCATTTGGCTTAAAGGTGGAGGATGAGGACAGGGCGATCATTTTATTATGTTCCCTCCCATATACTTGGGATCATACGGTGGTGACCATCACCAAATCATCATTAGGAACTTAAAATTTGATGATGTGGTAGTTGCTTTATTGGGAGAAGATCTCAGGAAAAAATTGCCTTTTGATCCATATACCAATTAACCCCTATCCATGAGAGGGCGATCTAGCGAAAGGGGTCAGCAAGGGAGATCACAGTCCAAATCTAAGTCCAGAAAAAATGAAAAAAAGGGAGGTGCCGGAATTGTGGAAATCCAGAGAACTTGAGGAAGGACTGTTGGTTTCTAAAGAAGGAAAAGAAGGATGAAAATCCAAATCAACCATCCGTTGAAGATAGTACAATAGATTTAGAAGAGATAACAACATTTGAGTTTTTTTGTCTCAATACCAACATATCTCTATTATATGCTTGGCTCTTAGACTTGGTGCATCCACATGTCTACTCATAGAGACTGGTTTGTCAATCATCAACCCTATAGTGGAGGAATGGTCTATTTGGGTGATGATAATCTTCTAGAAATTGTGGGAATAGGGGACATTAAGATCAAGTTGGACAATGGCAGAGAAAGGAATTTGTGTGATGTATGGCATTTTACCATATCTATAGAAGAATCATGTTATCAATCAAGAAGATGGATAAGTTGGGGTATTCTACTACCTTGGGTGAAAGTCGATGCAAAATTATGAAAAAACCCTTGTGGTAGCAAGAGGATAATTTTATGGGACCCTGTATTGTTTATGCGATGATACAATGACAAATCATGCAACAACAACATACTCAGGGAATGCTTTGGATGCAACGATGTTGTGGCGTCAATGACTTGGACATATGAGTGAAAAATGTTTGAAAATTTTGTATGATTGATGTATTCTTTGTGGGAATGAGTCCTGTGATTTAGAATTAGGTGAGCACTGTATTTTTGGTAAATAGATGAGAGTTTAGTTTACTACAATCTTTGGTAAAAGTTATGATCTTTTGCAACTTATTCATTTTGATATATTTGGATCAGTCCCCACTCTAACCATAAATAGTGCTAGATATTTTCTAACTTTTATAGATGATTATTCTAGAAGAAATGTCCTTGCAATTCCCAATTGGTAGTGTCGATAACCTATTAACCCATGTGAAATCCAGCTTTAAGAATAAATTTGAAATGATAGACTTAGGACACTTGCATTATTTTCTTGGCCTCCAAGTCTTGCAAACCAAAGAAGAATTTTTTCTTTCTTAGTCTAAGTATGCACGTGACCTTCTTTGTCGCTTTCACATGAATGATTGCAAACCAACCCCATCTCCCTTCTAGTTTAGATTCAAACTTACTACCACTTGCACTTCACCCGAATTAGATGCCACCTTGTATCATCAACTCATTAGTAGTCTCTTGTACTTGACTCATACCCATCCTAAAATTTCCTTTGTTGTTGGTCTTTTTGCCTGGTAAATACAAACGCCCCATGAAAGCCATTGGAAAGAAGCAAAAAGGATACTTTGGTATCATCAACTCATTAGTAGTCTCTTATACTTGACTCATGCCCATCCTGATATTTTCTTTGTCGTTGGTCTTGTTTCCTAGTATATGCAAACGCCCCATGAAAGCCATTGGAAAGAAGCAGAAAGGATTCTTTGGTATATTCAGGGTACATTTTAGTTTGGGATTCATTATAATTCTGGGGGAACTCCTTTCTTGTTTTGTTTCATTGATTCATATTAGGACAACGACCTCGATAAACAAAATTCTATTGCAGGTTATGTTTTCACTTTTAGTTCTGGAATTGCCAATTGGGGTTGTAAGAAACTACAAGCTCTTGCTCTTTCTTCAGTAGAAGCAAGCAGAGTATTGAGCTGCAGTTCATGCAAGTCAATAAGCCATGTGGCTTCGATAGATCCTTTCAAAGTTTGGATTCGAGTAGCATCATCTTACTACCCTTTGGTGTGAGAATCAGAGTGTCGTCAAGCTCACCAAAGATCTAGTTCAACATTAGTGTAGCAAACACATTCAGCTATAGATGCACTTCATTAGAAAGCATGTTATGGTCTGCATTCTCGAAGTTCTATTTTTCCCTATAGATTATCAAGTTGCAGAAATATTCAGAAAGTCTCTTACATAAGTGAATTTTTCTAAACTTTGATCTATGTTAGGAGTTTAGGAATTTATCATTAAGGGTTGATAGTCTCTAATGCCTCCTTCCTTTTCCTATAGTGTCACTTTTGTAAATCCTTCAATCATATCTTAAGTTGTTCTTATGGAGGGATGTTAGGATATTTAGACACTTAGGAGTTAGTTAAGATCAATTTGGTATACATATGTGTCTTTAGGTAAAGTTTGTTTCTTTAGTATGCATTTGTACTTATGTAATCGGATTTCCATGATATGTTCTAGACATAGAATGATTTGGCAGTTCATCTTCACCTCAATCTTAAGGGCTATTGATATGTGGCTTAGCAGCCGATTGGTCCATGATCTCTATTTAAAGAGCATGGAGGTTCATTTTCTCGATGATCGATTGTGAAAAAACCATATGTAACATTATTTTTCCTTTGCATAATATATTTCCTCAAGTAGCTATTTGGATGGGGACATGGACAGTTTCCCTCTTTGACAGTTTTAACCACATAAAAAACATTGATGTGTTGATATGTGATCTATTTGTGTGATCGGTTTCTCAAGGTGTTTGATCTTTTTAAAATATCATGTGTTAGTTGAACACTCCTTCCTTCCTCTTTTAATTTGTTTTTCTTGTATTGATTTGTTCAACTTTATTGTTACTTTGATATTGCAGTATTATTGAAGAAAGAATAAAAAATTACATTTTTGGAATTGTTCTTAATGCACAGATCTAGTTCATGGGTGTGGCCTAAGGAAGGCCCTTAAATTCATGTAAGGAGATCTAGGTTCAAATCCTGGAACCCATATATATCTTATTACTTAGTTTTTCCTTTGTATTAAAAGTCGATATTAATCTAAGATATGCATTATCCACATGTATGCATGCATAGGTTATTCTAGTTTCAATTAAGATCTACATTTTTAATGGAAAATTTATGTGGTAATGTAGTTCAAGTAGATTTTTTGCTTGTTTGCAAGTGATCTTCAAATCCCAACATTTACATACCATTATCCATTTCTATTGTCATTTTTTTCATTTTTATGTTAAGCTTCTGTAAATTCTAATTTACGCAAGCTTAGTCTAGTTCTAGTTCAAATCTGCACTTGTAATCGTGATTTTTTGTGAGAATGTAGCTCAAGTAGAGATCTTGTCTTTTGACAAGTGACCTGGGTTCAAATCCCAACATTTCATTACCACTTTTCATTTCCTTTTTTACTTATTTTGGTCAATTTTAATCTATAGACAGTTGGCAGTAAACCCAACACTAAAAAGGAAGCTAAACCCAAGCTAAAGAAGAAGTTAAATCTGGCACTAAAAAGGAAGCTAAACCTAACGCTAAAAAGAAAGTTAAACCCATCATGTGTATGCTTTGAAAGAAATGAATAAATAAAATATTTTAGGGCCCTTTTAAATTTTGTGTATAATATATGTGAATATGTGTGAAGTTTGAATGTGATTTACTACTTTTATATGGATTTGTTGAATCTTTGATGTAATGGTTTTATATTTCACAACTACTATTTGTCATTTATTTTCTTATATCAACAATGGTTAGATGTTAAATATGTTACATGAATCTAATTGTGCCACACACTAGGATTTCCCCCATCTTTCCATAGTCTTGGTTGCACTTTAGGTGAGATCTTCTTCTATTTGAGAGGATTGAAAATGGAAATGCATCTAGACTACAATGAACCTTTGTTGGCCCCTGCATGAGAATCCTAGTCTCAACCAATAGCCAACAAACACCAACAATGTCTTTGTGATCTTTATACACTACTAGATTAAATGTTGCTTAATAAGTGAGACAAAGCCTCATTAACCTCCTTAATTTAAATTACCCTAAAGACCCTTGATAAAAGGCCAAGAAAACAAATTAGAAGAAAATGCTCAAATAATCATGAAGATAATTAAATGAACATAAACACAAATACCATAATAGTTCCATGGATCTTCCTTCACATGAACACCAGTTTGATTAACAATTACTCCATGCATTCGATGTGATGATTTGTAAACAAAATTGACAAAGGGAAAGAATAAATTGTTACTCATTTCAACTCTTTGCCTCCCTTGGTCGTCTTCAGCTTGACAGACTTGCAGCTTGAACTCTTGACTCCTTTCTATCTACCTGCCAGAAATGGAGATTAGGCCAACAACTATCAGCTTCAATAAATCATTTAGAGAATAAATTGATGGAGACTGTGGAAGAAGAGTTGAATCGCTCAATTGAAGGAAGGCATATACCATATCATGAGAGCCTTTCGCACATATGTGTTTACTTATGTAAATTGATAGGCAATGGAGAAAAATTTAGCAATATGCTAGACGTCAGTACATGTGTTGCTTTTCTACTAGAGAGGTAGACGACAAATCTATACCAATGCCATATAACTAAATCTCAAAGAGAAATGCCTTTAGGGTAACAACAACACCATGTTGAGAAAGATGATGATATCACAATTATAACGCTCGAACATAATTAAGTTAAAATTCAAAATTTGATGATTCATTTCAAAGAAGGCTAAATGTTTTATGAATTTGAATTTTTTTGGTTTTCCATCACTGAAATTCAATCATGTAATATTTATCAAACTTCAGTTTCAAATTGATAAAATTGTTGTTTTTAATGGAAAAATTGTGTCGCCAATTTGAAATACACTATTGCACTTGGAATGTACCATACCAATATTTAATATATATAATTCCATCAATCCAAATTATTCTTGCCAAATTTTGATTGGAACAAATATCCATTCATATTATTTTGAATAACACGAAAAACACAAATTCTTATAACATTTAGACTATACCATTTATAACATGATTCTTTTGATGTGTTGAACATAACTAAATCATGAGGCAAGATAATTAATTACTTTTATTTTGTTTAATTATTATTTTAAATAAGATTTTAATAATTGAATCCAAAACTTGTTTTTTTTCAGCGAAAAAAATCTCTTATTGATATTCAAGGAGAATCAAGTAGTACAATGAAAGACTTGATTCAAGGACTGAATCATTTAAAGACATTCTGAACACTAGTTCATACTTAAACAGTCTACATCATTACATTCTTCTCAAAAAGAACCAAAACTGATAATCTACCAGCCTCTACAAAATGAAAGGAAGTTCCAGCATCCTAATCAAAAAAGTAGATATCATCACTATCCACAATGGCATTTTCCAGCCATTCTTCCCATATAAGATGACCTTTCGAGCCCTCCAAAGCCTGTTTTGAAAGTTTATCCATGATCGAGTTGTTATCTCTATAAATATGCTCAAAAGAGATATTGTGCTGTAATGAGATTTCTCTTTGAATGCGAATGCACCAGTGACGAAGGTTAGTGACGTTGAGCTTAAAGTGCCCCAATGCCCACTTAATTGTTACCCGCAAATCTCCATAGACTTTAAGATTCACTAAACCAAAAATGTTTGCCAATTTTAAGACACACCAAAGAGCCATAAATTCTGCTTTCATATTCGTTCCCACTCCACAATTAAATCCAAAACTTGTTGCCCAACCCTTCCATAGAGATGCCAGACCTCAACCTGTCGCCCCCGGAATTCGCCATGGCCATCGCAGCTGCTGTACAAGAGAAGAACGAAGACATAGTTCCACAAGGATAAGTTGTCAGTGAGAAGTGAGAATGCCGGGAAAGACACAATCCTTAGTATCTGATTATGAAAAAATTTCCAGGCATACTGAGGATAGTATCCATTTTAAAATTGCTGAATAAAAAGCAGGCTGAGTGATAACCAAGGGTATGGTATGCTTTCAATGAGAGTTGAACTGATAACCAAGGGTATGGTATGCTTTCAATGAGAGTTGAACTCATGACCTCCTCCCGCTTACAAAACGGTTGTTCTAACCAACTGAGCTATGAAAGCAGCAGATGTAATGCTTTTACGGGTTGTATGAATTTAACATTATTGACACAATACGATCAATCTATACGTCTTAATTACAACCAAGTTGAAATTAGCAAAAATGCTGAACAATGTGAAAAGCCAGTTCGTATATTCTTATATAAACAATCTGAATCCCAGAAAACCATAAAATAGTTTTATTTAAGCAATCTGAATCCCAGAAAAATTAAAAGCTGGATAACAGGATCCGAAACTGTGAGGACAAAAGACCAAAGACCACTCCAGCACGTCCATCTTGGTTATTGACTTTTTACAATTACTCTGATCCACTGGTAGTTGATTATTATATAAAAGCAGAAAAATTTAACTGACATGACAGCGCCTGTAGCTCAGTGGATAGAGCGTCTGTTTCCTAAGCAGAAAGTCGTAGGTTCGACCCCTACCTGGCGCGCATTGATAGTGGACGTTTCTGTTTTTATTAAAAATAAGCACTATATTTGCTTTTTATTATGTTACAGGCCTTTTCAGGGAGGAGAATGTATTAAAAATAAGCACTATATTTGCTTTTTATTATGTTACAGGCCTTTCCAGGGAGGAGAATGGAGAATTAATAGAGTTGCATTTTATTATGTTACAGGCCTTTTCAGGGAGGAGAATTAATAGAGATGAGAAACAAATAAGCTATATTTGCTTTTTATTATGTTACATGGCTTTTGAGAATTAATAGAGATGAGAAACAAATAAGCACTATATTTGCTTTTTATTATGTTACATGCCTTTTCAGGGAGGAGAATGGAGAATTAATAGAGATGAGAAACAAATAATTATGTTACATGCCTTTTCAGGGAGGAGAATGGAGAATTAATAGAGATGAGAAACAAATAATAAGCACTATATTTGCATTTTATTATGTTATAGGCGTTTTCAGGGAGGAGAATGGAGAATTAATAGAGATGAGAAACAAAGTGTTGGTTGGGCAGAGATGAGAAATAAAGTGTTGGTTGAGCTCAGGTTGAGAAGCCGCTGTAAATTATAGAGGTAATGGGTTCAATTCCTGGGTTTGTTGAGGTCAAGTTTATCCGCTGAGAGTAGCTAATTCCTGGACTAGTATTAACAAGGTTCTTTCCGATTTTTCAATCTATTTAATTTAGCCAAGAGAGTAGCTAATTCCTGGACTAGTATTAACAAGGTTCTTTCCGATTTTTCAATCTATTTAATTTAGCCAAGTATTGTTTGTGCACCTTTTAAAAAAAGAAAGGTAAGAAATGAAATTTTGATAATTAGTGTCAGCAGGATTTAATCATTAAGTTACAGACCTTTTTAAGGAGGAGAATTAATACAGATGAGCAAACAAATGGAAACTATTAATTTTTCATTCTATTTAATGTAGAATGTCTTGTTTGCGCACTTTTTCAAGACAAAATAAAGGTAAGAAATGGAATTTTGATAAGTAGTGTCGGTGGGAATTAAAATCATGGTTTTGGTTTACTTTACTTAATCTGGTTATGTAGGTTATGTTATATCAAGAATTAGCCTTGTTAAGTGAATATTGTTGTGTTTCTCTTAAGATCTTCTTGGAATGTGGATTCTCAATATCAAAATATATGCACGGTTCTGTCACTTAAGCCACTTAATTTGCATCTAGCTATATACCTGTAACTTTGTTGGTATCAAATCAAAGCCTGTAGAAGTTGTTTACAGAAGGAGATGATGGTGTTTTATGATGTTTCTACCAATTCATCAGTGAAGCATAGTAGAACAAAACCTCCAAAAGGGAGTTCTTGCTTAACATTTATGGGTTTGATTGGGTATAACTCTTGAATTCAATCGTTAAGAAGAGGGGAGGTTAAATGTTCCCATCCAAATGTGGAACTACAAATTGATTTGATGTGTTTCATTCCTCATTAGTCTTGGTTTCTTAACAACAACAAAAAGAGTTTTGTTTCCCTTCCAAAATAAGGTTAGACAAGCATTGTGCCACAATCTACACACATGATTGACCATGTGCATCTAGCAATGGCTTTACCTTTTATCAATGAGGGGAATTTTTCCAACATTAATGCTCGTAAGCAACAATGACATTTGCAAAAAACTCATAATACAAGGTTAAAACTACATTTTATAATGATCCCAGTAAAACCTAAGAAGCAAAACCCTTAAAATGCAACATTGACCCTAGTGTGAATAGGGCTTAGAAAGAATGTTGAGTTGGACAAATTTGAGCTCTCTAAAAATGGGGGGAGTCTTGTTGGGATCATAAATTTTTGCTTAGTACTATATTTTGGGCCTTCTTTATCTTATTGGAAAGAAAATTGGCAAATTGAGTCAAATCCCTAGGCATTATGTGTAATTGTCTTAAAAAGTGCATGTGAAGGCCCTAAACAATGTATTGAAAAACCATGAGTAAAAAAGTACTAGGTCAAGACCATTTTTTAGACGACATTGGATGGCCCCCTAAATTGAGCATTTCCCTTTGTCTTCTTGGCTTGTATCTTGCTATGGAATAGTTTAATCATCTATTTTTCTTCCTTGGGATGGATGGTGTTCCTATTCACCTCGCTCTGCATTATATTATAGACAATATTCTCGTCTACATCTAAGTTTCTCTCTACTTAGTTTCTCAAATCCATGCCCATAAGCTTCTTCTTCTTGTCCTGCTTCTTGGGGTTCTTTGGCTTCAACTTAAAATGTAGCATTTAACATTTATCTTCGATATAACCATATATGTTACAGTGGTTGTAGTGATTGTTTGGATCCTTGCATTTATATGCAATTACCATTTCCTTTCCACTTCTTCATTCCGTCCTTGGAACTGCCCTATTGACTTGTCTTCTCGGAACCACTTGGTTATCATGTCTTCTTGTCCATCTCTAGATATTGTACTTGCACACATGCATCATAAATGGTCTTCTTTTTAAAGAGCATAATTACTCAAATACTTGAGGATTACACCCAAGGTCTTGAAAGATATTCTCAATAGAATGGTATGTTTGCTAAACTTGGTATTGTACTCTTTCACACTTCATCCTTGTTTTTATCAATAGTAATGCCAATGAAGCTATTGGTCCTCTTTGTACACAATAGGGTAAAAATGGGACTTGAAGAGAAATCTATGGTTCTCTTTGTACACAATAAGGTAAAAATGATACTGGAAGAGAAATCTAAAAACCTTCCATTTAGTTACCGATGGATCACACTCCATTGTAATTGTCTCCATATAGCCTTCCCACCAAGTTTCATTGTAACTGTCTCCATATAGCCTTCCCACCAAGTTTCGTTGTGACCCTGTAGCTTTAGTAAGGCAAATGATATCTTTTGTTCTTCTCCTATGCTATGCACATTGAAGTAAATTTCTAGTTGTTGCAATTATTTATCAACTTCGCAATGTCACTTCTGATGTCCACTTTTGCTTTCACTTTGAAGAAAGCTTAGGAAAATGTGATGTTGAAACTTCATCTCTCTTTCTCTTTCTTTAGCTCTTCAGGTTCCCATTTATGATCCGCTATGAAATTGAGATGGAGTTGTCTAAATGATCTACGATTTCGTCCAGAAATCCTTTCTCCCACGAAATAAGGATCTACGATTTCGTCCGAAAAAAGATTTCCGACGAAATCGTAAATGATTCAGACAACTCCAATTGAAATTGGCACGAAGGCTGTTCAGTGTCACAATTCGCATAAAAACATCTCGGAGGATTCTAACCTGCGCAGGAAAAGCCAACCGGATCTAAGAAAAATAATCATAATCATTTCGTGGACGGCAGGATTCGAACCTGCGCGGGCAAAGCCCACATGATTTCTAGTCATGCCCGATAACCACTCCGGCACGTCCACATTTGTTTCATATTTTACCTAGCTTACTTTGACTGATAATCCTGCTTTAAATATCTCGTTTTTTGTTATTTTGAGACTATTGTTTCCAAGCTAATTGAAACCATCTTTGAATTATCAAGAACTCAACAAGTTTTACATGACACTTTTGGGAATTTTTTTGGGATAAAGATTGGAGAATAATATTACTTTACTATATTAGTATGTGATTATATTAGATAGGTTAACTTTGGCATGAATAAAGTGGCGTTATTTGTTTTATTTTTATATTAAGAGTGAAAAGAAGTTATAAGCATGTTATTTTGTTATTATTCTTAAGAAATATGTTTCACTTCCCTCGGTGTTAAGCATAGTAATTATAGTTTATGATTTATTTGTTTACCCTCTGTGATTTATAAATAATTAATTAGTGAGTTTTCTGTCAGTTTTTTTTTTTTAAATTGATCAAAATTACAGAATAATAATGTGGTTATGATTATTAGTATGCAATCCTATTATAGTGGGTTTGGCATGGAACAAAGTGGTTGCTTTTTTTTATCAAAAATGAAACATTATAAGCATCTTACTTTGTCATCACTTTCAAAAGGATATATCCTTCTCTCAATGTTAGGTGTAGTACTCAATGTAGATATTTTATCCATTTACCATCCGTGAATCAATAACAAAGTAATCACCAAGTTTCCACAAGGTTTTTATTAGGATTTTTTTTAATAAAAATTGTAGAATAATAATGTGATTATGATGATTAGTATGCGATTATATTATAGATGTTAACTTTGGCATGGATCAAATTGGTTTCTTATTTTTATCAAAAGTGAAAAGTTATAAGCATCCTACTTTATCATCACCTTCAAAAGGATGCATTGTTTCCCTCAATGTTAGGGAAACAAGAGATTGCTCATGACTTAAGACCCTTGTTATAAATTCTTTCTTAGAATACTTTTCATTAGAGTAAGGCCAACATATTCCCACAATAGTTCTATGTTTATTGGGCACTTGGTGTGGATCATGCAATTTGAAGCATTATTGTTTGAGCTTATATTTGTCTATTTGCTACACTTTCATTTGTGCAAACACAACATTAGGCAAACCACAAACTCCTATGAAGATAGGGTATGTTAGGTGGCCCTTTTCAATTTAGCAAGAGGTGGAAGCTTTTTTCTTGTTTATAGTTGTAGCTTCCACTATGGAAACATTTGAAAGAACATTGTTTACATGTTTCACTTCCAAGACCTTGTTTTCGAGAGCTTGCTCATAGCTTATGACCCTTCTTTAAATTCTTCCTTCGAATAGTTTTCATTTAAAGTAAGGGCAATGCATTCCCACCATAGTTTTGTGTTTCTTGACCACTAGGTATGGATCATGCATTTTGAAGCATTCTTCTTTAAGTTTATATTTGTTTGTTTTCTCTACTTCCATTGGTGCAAACACAACAATGGGAAAGACATACACTCCAATGAAGGTGGGGTATGTTGAGTGACCATTTTCTTCTTTTGGGCCAATGCATCATTAAATCCAAAGTTGATGGTTTCATATGTGATCTCTCTTGACACTAGTCTCTCGCAGACATGTTTAGGCAAAGTGTGATGATATTGACTGACACCATACATCTTGATGTCATTAGTGTCCTTGTCCATATACCATGTCCCCCATTGTTTCCAAGACCCTTAAAGTTGCTTTGGACTACCAAGAACACTTCATGTAAAAAAACAGCCCATATAAGGGAGCTAGGGATGCATCACATATCTTTGCATAATGTACAGGTATGTTGGCTTGAATTAGTAGGCCAAGGTTCACACGGTTGTCCAACAAAGAAGTTACAGTCTAGCATATATTGTATTCGATATATATCGTAGTCAGGGTTTCCGTGAGGCAGTATATATTGTATTCGATATCTATTAACTACATATTACTTTCTCTATTGACCATAAATTTTTAACTTTTATCTCTTTACATTGTTGCTAATTTTTTTTAGTTTCTTAATTTTTTTTAGAATTGATTTATGCATCATTTTATTGGTTCTCAACTTGAAGTGTTATTGTCAGGTGATTGCCTTTGATACACAAGTTTTCCTAAGTTTTTCATTGAGTTTTCCTAATTTTTTCATCACTCTGGAAGCATTTACTAAATGCATGTACTACCACCGCCATATTGTCAGGTGATTGCCTTTGATACGCAAGTTTTCCTAAATTTTTCATCGCTCTAGAAGCATTTACTAAATGCATTTAATACCACCACCATTTGTCACTGCATCTGTCACCTCTTATATAGTGTATATTGCCTTGTTCTCTAGCATCAAACAGTAAAACTTGAAGCATTAAGGCTTTGTGACCATCGCCTTGACCGCCACCTATTCCCACCTCCCATTGACTTCATTCCCATCCCCCACCGCCTTAACCATTCTTACTGCTTTACCCTTTGCATATCACATTGCACACCCTGTTGCATATCGCATTGCGTTGTCCCGCAGAACCAAAAATTGTTGTCATGAGATGCTTGCAAAATATGAAGGCAAGACAAACCATAAGGACTTGTAATTTCTATTGTTCATATTGATGAGGTACAGGACATTTAACTTACCATGTTGTTGCCTCTAATAGGTTCAGATAGTAGGAACCGAACCGATGCATCCGGCTGCTCAACACATTTCGTTGCCTTCCAGGTATCTGGAGCGTACAGGTAAAGTTCAAACTTCAATTGCACTGGATACTTGTAATTTCCATGAACATTCTTGAAATTAAACTATTTTTCATTTCAATAAGATGTACTTACCTTTCTCTCACAACTTTCTTATCCGCTTGAAACTCAATAGGAAGCAGCCACTCTGGATTTGGATTTTGATCGCTAAAACGGGGACAATAACATAGTACAAAACCTCCAGCAGGTTCCCACTTTTTTTTATGTGGCAATTTGAATTCTCGGCACACAAGCCTTAGCAAGCTGTCGAGCCTCTCCTCTGCCTTGGCTTTAGAACCCAACTGCAGCTCCAAGATAGAAATAGTGGCAATTGATTTTCGAGCATTATCAGATCTCTGACAACAGAATTGTGGGCAGAGCTCGTGCCATTCGAATCTAAAACCCGTCCCAGTTGCTTGATGTCCGACCGGTAGCTTTGGTCGACATGTGTGACATAGAACTGCAAACACTCGAGAAGGAAATTAAAGATGCGTCTAGAGCCATGAACCTTTGATTTTTTTTTAAATATGCGAGTAGCTGCTAGTTTGTAGCACTCCATATCAGAAAGCTCAGGTCTCAGGTGGTGACAGGGGCCGATTGAAATACACTAAGGAATGTACGCTTCGAGCTTCTTCGTCAACAACTCTTTCAACACATTAAAGACCTACACACACAACTCCCATAATGGCAGACAATTTATTGTCATAGGATCAAGATGTCGATCGCCAAAGATGTCACGCTCTAGAAGCCCCCGTCACTTTATTTGGTTCGAGGTCCATTCCTTACTCTTCATTTTTTGTTATTGAGACAGGCACCTCAGACAATGGTGATAGATCTACAGAATCAACCAGAGTTCCTGTGTCATCATGGCATATATCCATCTGCAAATCCCAATCTTAGTAGGAGCGTAGCATTTGTTTCAACGCATATTTCTACCTTGGTTACTTGCTTACCACCTTGCATATATGGATGCACCGGGTTGACTTTGGTCCATGCCCCTTGGATGGAGGGAATCAGCAATCGAAATAAGCTCAGGCTTATGCCGGCAATCCTTATCTCGATTGCTGATTCCCTCCATCCAACGGGCATGGAGCAAAGTCAAAGGTGACTTTGCTCCATGCCCGTTGGATGGAGGGAATCAGCAATCGAGATAAGGATTGCCGGCATAAGCCTGAGCTTATTTCGATTGCTGATTCCCTCCATCCAAGGGGCATGGAGCAAAGTCAATCTTGCATGGAGCAAAGTCAAAGGTTGACTTTGCTCCATGCCCATTGGATAGAGGGAATCAGCAATCGAGATAAGCTCAGGATTCTAGTCTCAAGTGGTTGATGGAACTTTGACATTAACAGGGATTGCACCCAAAAAGGTTGATGCATTCTAGTAATAGCTACGTGGTAAGAAGGAGGCCTAACAATAGCATGAATCACACATTGCAGATGACTCTCATGGCAGCTAAACGAGCTCTTATTAAATGGCATAGGAGTTTACATATAATAATTGAAAATGCAAAACCAAATATCTATCCACCACTAGAATTGTAAGTTGTATATACATGTTTTCATAAGGGACCAATAGGAATACAAATGACTTCCATTTGAAACCCAAATTTTAAAAATGACTTCCATTTGAAACCCAAATTGAAGTGAGATTGATTTCTTAAGCTAAAGCAATTTTTTCTCCTTGCAACCAACCTTGACTATTTTATATTGTATTTTAACATTAATACTAATATAGCTTGAGTTTGCAATGGAAATCGTGTCATATACAGTTTTATAGAAGTGCATTTATATTCTATATTCCTAATAATTTACTAGTTGGACCTTAGCCTTGATTTTTGTATTAAGGATCCATATGAACTTTTTTACTATTTGTATATAACCTAATTCAATGCATTCAAAAGTCAAAACTAAGACAATACACAGAACTCCTATTCTCTTATTCAAATCCTTAAACTTAGATTAATTTGTTTTTTAAAAATTAAAATAATCTAGTTCTTTTTATTATTTTTTGTAGGGTTATTCCTTACTCACACAGAAAACTTTAAATGTATTATTGAGTTCCTCACAAAAGATTCAATTCCCAAAATACTTACAAATGCATATGAACAACAAATTGCAATCTTATTTTGACTCATTTTTGCTTACAGGAAAATGATGATAAGAGAATTCGCTAATATGAATTTACATAAGGTAATCCTATCACTCTTTATCAATCAAAAGCAATGAATTGGAAAGCAAAAAAATCCGCATTAATACAAGTCATGATGTTTTCTTTCTCAACACATTTTTTTCAAAATGTCTATGCAAAAAACCGTATGCAAATAAATGAAACTTTTTCCACTTTTCTAAAAATGAGAATCATGTAATGTTAGTTCAATCCCATGCAAGTAAGGCCAAGAAAATAGTTGTACTTCAAACAACAACCGAATTTAAATAAAAAAACTATGTTTCCATAAAACTAAAAAAAGATTTCATTTATGTATATTTATAAAAAAAATGAAAAATAAGAAACAAGAAATACTTCAAAACTTCCATAATAAGACTCACAAAAACACCTACAATGTCAAAGACAAGTTATAGATGTACTGGACAACTCTAGGGAGAAAATAGCGTTTGCAAGCCCAATCATGAGAAAATAACTAAGGGTCACGATCAAATCATGGAAGACCTTTGTCAATCCCGATTTCATCACAAGTATCAAGCTAAAAGTTGTGATCACATCCCCAAATTCTTATAAATAAAGGACTTTTAATATAAAAACACATTGATATCAAAAGATCTAAAATCTATACTAAACCAACAAACAAAAAAGTCCTAAAAGTTATGGAAAAATGGGAAACCAACCATAAATAGCAACCATTTGTTAGAATAATCCCCAACCAAAGTTGCTAATTTTGATACATGAAATATTCCACAAACTATCCATGGTTATTTCCCCTTAGGTTGTTCGCTAAACCTAAGACAAATCAAATATATATGTTATATGTTTCCCCAATTAAATTCAACTTCAAGTGAGAGCACAAGTAGGAAGAAAGACTAAACAAGAAGAGAACCTATCGTAATGCTTTGTAATGAAGATGAATTTGTATCACTAATCACATGATTAGGAGAAGAGGTAATTCAATGACTCCAAAATCCAAGATACTTTCTTCACACACATAAATGTATACCACCTTAAGCAATATGATGGCACTAACATCTTTCTTCAAATGCAAAATAACTAATTACTTGCCATAGTTGAAACCACACCTAGGAAAGTAAATGAATTCACATTGATTAATATAACAACAATCAATTATTAGAATGGAAATTAAAACATATATTTTAGACACAAAATAGGAGGGAGAGAAGAGAGATCTTGATTATTGCATAAATGATAATAATATTGCATGATACCCAAGAAAGTGTCATGGATGACCTTCTCACGAAAGCAAAGGCTCATCTTCATTGATTTCCTTTGGTTTCAACCTTTCGAAGTTGCAACACTCTCACATGGATTTCAATGAGTAAAGAAATGCTCAGTTCTAAAGCCCTGAATCTCAATGAGGAGATTTTCGACAATATAATCTTATCAAATTTTGAAGGTTCTTACATTGTTGTTCACATCCTATTTTTATGGGAGAAACCATGTTTTGGGAGAGAATAATTTTCATGGTAAGGCTTGATGTGTAGCCATACATGTGGCATCATCATATATATGTTCCTCCGAACCCAAAAGTCTTGAGATTTTGTATTGTTTCCTTCATTTTAGGGAAAATTGCAATGTTTGAACCCTTCTAATCAATCATGATCTTAATCATAGGTTTGATGAAAAAAACTATAATGAATAACTCAACTAAGATTTTTAAGGAAAAGTAATCTATGGCAATCACTTAAGATGAGTTCAAGGTTTCATTAGTATAGGGTGACCAATTTTAGGACATAATATCTTCATCCCTTTCACTAATATTCATAGTTAAAATGGTCATTATAACCTCTAAACGTGCGTTAAGGTGTCAAAGGAATGAAGACATCCCTTATGCGTTATTCAAACTATAAAAGATCTCCTTGACCATGTACGTACCTACATATCCCTTCATGATAAACCGATTGTGACACCACCAAATCTAGTAGACGAGAGAACAACCTCCATTACGAACATTAGAGGATTGGTCATCAAAACATCATTTCATTGCTAAAGCCGTAATTTTGTGTGCATTTTGTATATCGATGAAATGAGTAGGGTGTATGGATGATAAGACATGCTTTATCCAAAGTATCATTAATCTCAATACATGATAAGAACCAAAGCCTATACCCTTGGGCCCTTTTATTTAGTTTATTTATGTAAATGAGAGGTTATTGTGTTTTGAGATTTGAACCCAGTGCCACATGGGAGTGGTTGATTGGTCCATGCATGTACCAACAAGTATGTCCTAATCTCAAAATGGCTAAAGGTTCTTTGTTGTTTTTTACCCATGTGTGTCCCTTCTTTAATATGCTCAATATGCACTTTACCCATTGCTCGATGCATAACTTTTAAGCGTGAAGACTCATCAATATTGTTGACAGGATCCGATCAATTTAATCATCTTAATTACACCAAAGTTAAAATTAATAAATAAAACTGAACATTGTGAAAAGAAGAGCCATAAAGAGTAAGCTATATATAAGCAATCTAAATGCGAGAAAAATTAAAACCTGGACAACAGGATTCGAAACTGTGAGGGAAAAGCCCGATTAACACTCCGGCACGTCAATCTTGCCAATTGACTTTTTCCATTACTCTGATCTACTGGTAGTTTATTATTATATAAACACTACAAATACTTGGCAAAATATTTAAATGACAGCGCCTGTAGCTCAGTGGATAGAGCGTCTGTTTCCTAAGCAGAAAGTCGTAGGTTCGACCCCTACCTGGCGCGTTACGATAATGACTTTAATTTTCTTCTTTTTGAGAAGACCATTCTATTTTGCGCACCTTTCCAAGAGAAAAAAGGGAAGAAATTTTTATAATTAGTGAGAATGTTGTGATTGTAGGATTTAAATCATGATTTTGGTTTAGATACTTTGATAATGAGTGAGCATGTTCTAATGGTAGGATTTAAATTATGTTTTTGGTTTATTTAATTTAATTGTTTAGGTGGTGTATTAAGAATTAATTTTGTTGGTAGTTTAGTGATCTTTTTGGAATGTTGATTTTTAATTTCAAAAAATATATTTACCTTGGTTTGTACCAAATCAATGCCTCAAGAAGTTGTTTATGAAAAAAACATTGATCGTGGTTCATGATGCTTCTACCCATTCACAAGTGAAGCATGGTGGAACTAAGCCTCCAAAATAGAGTTCCCTCATGGTGGAACTAAGCCTCCAAAATAGAGTTCTCTCTTAACATCTATGAGTTTGATAGGGTGTAACCCCTGGAATCGTTTGTTAAGAAGAGGGGAGGTTAATGTTCCCATCCAAATGTAGAACTACAAATTGGTTTGGTGTGTTTCATTCCTTCTTATTATTAGTTTATTGACAAAAAATAGGTTTTTGTTTCCCTTCCCAAAAAATGTTAGACAAACATCGTGCTATAATCGACACACGTGATTGACCATTTATTTTTTCTCGAAAAAAGTTCGCATGATATTAATTTAAATATAATCCATTTTACATAGACTTAAGCAGCCTTGTCTTCTCTTCATAAGTAAGAGGACATTTCACTTAATAATACCAGCATTTGTATCAGCTTTGCATATTTTCTATTTGGTTTGACCAAAAAAACTGTGACCTTTCTCCCAAAAATAGCCATCTAAAAATTGTGTTCAATTAACAGATTTTCTTTTCATTTGAACATGTATGGACTTCCTCCCTATTTAGGGGAGGATGGGTTCTATTTCCCCAATGGGTCTTGGGTCATACTCTAGTAGGAAATCCTCCATCTTCTCCCAACGTCTCCACGATCCCTCTGGTTCATTTAGCCCCAGCTTTGACAAATGATCAACTTCCCCATTCCTTTCATAGTAAATATGATTGAAATCAATTTCCTGGAAAGAATCAGCAAGACAAAGGAATTCTTCACTTATGGATTCTAGGAGAATATTGACAGACTTCAACTTCTTCTTCATACAATTCACCACTAGCATGGAATCTTCGAAGACTTGAATCTTCTTGATGTCTTTTGAGCTGGCGATCTTGAGTGCCAACCTTGGAGTTGAGAATTCAGAAAAATTATTGGTGCATTCACCCAGTCCCACTGCAAAGGAAGAAAAGGTCGATACAGATTGGTGAATGATGTCTCTTGCGCCGCCTCTTGTAGTATTATTTGATGCCACTCCATCAAAGAAAATCCTTGCCTTTGATCTATCAATATGCTCAATGGAAACCAGACGAGACTGAATCGATCTAGAGATCCCCTAAAAGTAATACTGCTGTGCCATGACTTTGTGAGGAACCTCCAACAATTAATTAATGAAAATGCATGATATATCAGAAATAACAGAACACAAAATAGATTTATTGATCGCAAGCCACTTCAAGGGGGGAACCTCCTTCGAGCAAGCTCAATACAAATAACTTCATGGTGCCTTCATTAGCTTCAACACGTACTTATATACTAATTATATGCACCAATACTATGGATCAATACCATGGAACATATAATACTACGGGACGACTTACAAAGCATATGCGTCCAATACTGTGGATCAATACCATGGAACATATAATACTATGGGCTAATACAAAAGGATCAATACAATGGAACATATAATACTACGGCACGACTTACAAAGCATATGTGTCCAACAACAATATACTAACAAAGTAAAGAGAAGGGTTGACACAGGTTCCTAACATCCCCTCCCCCTTAGAAAAAGCTTTGTCCTCAAAGCTTTAGATGTGCAAATTGACGTTGAATCTGAAGGAGTGGTTCCCATGTAGCATCCTTTGGTTGCATTCAATGCCACTGAATTAATACCCATGTGATAGGTCGAGAGCGAAGCTAGCGAGTGCACCTATTGAGGATGGCCTCCGACTCCAAAAGGATGGATCCTTCATTATCCAGTTTGGGTAAAATAGTTGGTTCTCTAATCTTGGTGCCAAGAAATTTCATTAGACAAGAGACATGAAATACTGGATGAATGCAGGAAGAAGGAGGAAGTTCCAATTTATAAGCAACGGACCCATTATTCTGAAGAACCTTATAGGGCCCATAGAACTTTGGAGCGAGCTTATGACGCCCTTTGAGTTTCAGGGAGGATTGTTTGGATGGTTGTAGACGAAGAAAAACCATATCACCTGCTTGAAAAGTGCGCTCAGAACGATGTTGATCGGTTTGTTGTTGCATTCAAATTCGTGCCATGTGAAGATTGTCCTGCAAAATGCGAAGAATCTGATCGCGGTTTTGAAGAACCGAGTCAACTGCCTAAACTGGTGAACTGTTGAGCGTGTATGGAAGAATAATTGGTGGTGCTTCATATGGAGTCATTTTAGATGTAGAATGGTACCACTGGAGCCCTTCAATGAAATCCATAGAAATATTTGTCCAAATCCGTGTAGGGATGGGCAAGGGTTCAAGCAATCCCGGAAGGAGTGTTGTTTCACCCTTGTTGACCTGGTAAGTATCACATTTAGCCACCATCTGTTGAATTGTCATTTTCATTCCCTACCAAAAGAATTTACACTGTGTCCGCTCATACATTTTGAGGAACCCAGAGTTCCATGTCGATGGAGAAGCATGGAGTTCATAGAAGACATAGCCCTGTTGAACAGATTGCAACCAATTTGGAACAAGCATAGAAATAGTTGAAAGAGAAACTTGGTCATCAAATGTGCGAGAAAGAGCATCCACCACCAAATTGTCTTTACCTTTCTTGTAAGTGATCTCATAGGCATAACCCATGAGTTTGCTAACCTTTAGTTGTGTTGGGGAGGAGACCCATTGTTCCAGGAAATTTTTCAGACTCTGGTGATCATTCTTGATGCAGAAATAATTCCCTAATAGGTATGGTTGCCACTTATGTACTGCATGCAAAATAACCATCATTTCCTTCTCAGATGTAGAGGCGGATAAATTCTTACCGGAAAGGTCTCGTGAAGGCGGCAATCCCACTGGTTCAGCAAAGACACCTGCATATCTATCCAAAATGTGTTGTAGATCCTAGGGAGTAGTGGAGACTGTTGAAGGGTGCGTCTGAATGGAATGGAGCTGAGCGATGACACCATGTGAATTCTTCTTAAGGATCTTTTCTAGGCAATGTGAACTGATGATGCGGAGAGACCCTGGTTGTAAGCCTGTAAATGTGTGTTTTTTCCCGATGACTAAAAATTGCATCCAAAGTTCAGCAAAATCCCATAAGATGGGGGCAAGTGTACGTAACCATTGAGCGCCCAAAACCACATCACATCCGCCTAAGGACAAGGCAAACATGTCAGAGGGCAGGTTATAATATTCCATAGAGATATGCACATTGCGACACTTCCCCTTGCAAGGTAAGGTGCCCCCATTGGCAATCATGACTTCAAAGTTGGAGCAAGGATGGATAAAAAAATCAGCATGTTTGGTGATCCGAGGGTCAATGAAGTTATGAATGCTACCAAAATCAATGAGTATTGTAAGAGGGAGTTCTGACCCGCATTGTTTGTGGGGTGGTAACTCCGGCTAAAGCATGGAGAGATATCTTTGGGTGGTCGCCCGGAGACGGAGGGTCAACAAGCGGTTGTTGAATGTCGACCTAATCATTTATTGTATCTGGAGCTTCTTCACCAAGTTAAGAGGTAGGCGGAGAATCCACATCCAAGAGATAGAGTTGTTGCTCAACACATCTATGTTCCCGAGTGAATTTCTCATCACAATTATAATAAATCCCGTTTTCTTTACGTGCCCGCATATCTGCTTCAGACAAATGCTTGATAGGAGTTGGTCGAGGAGCTGGCATGATGGGAGGTCATTGGGAAACCATATTTCTGAATGGAACAAAAGTGGATTTGTAGAGTTGTTGGGTTGTGATCTTGTCCTCCGCCAACTTAGCCAACCCAAGGACTTCCATCATTGTGTTGGGACATAACATTTTAACCTCTGAGCGGATTTCATCTTTGAGACCACTAATAAAACAAATCATGTAGAATTCATCAGACAATCCTTATGTGTGATTACTGATTGGCCATTTTCTCAAATTTTGTCTGATACTCTCTCACAGTGCCAATTTGGTGAAGTTTAGTGAGTGCTCCTATGAAGTCATTAAAAGCACTAGGACCAAATCGTTGCCAAAGGAGTTGGAAAAAATCTGTCAATTTTGGCTCGTCATGAGCCTTTATGTACCAATGATACCATTGAAGGACTTCATGTTCCAAATGAAAGAATGCAAGTGGAACTTTGTGGACATCAAAAGTATTATGCAAACTGAAATATTGTTATGCCCGGTACATCCATCTAGTCAGATCAATACCATTGAAGCGAGGAAAATCAAGCTTCGACCCACTAAAATTGCTGGCAGAAGAGAACCCAGTGTCTACAGAAGATTCTTGCTGTCGTTTAGTGTTCATGGTTGAATGTTGAAGATGGAGGCTGAGAAATTTTTCATCCAGATCTTGGAGTTTGGTTTTGAGGGCTGCAAGTTCTTCCTCCATGATTTTTGCTCTTGCGCGGGTGACAACCATAAACAAGAGTTTTTTTTTATGAATGGGTAGAAAAACAAAAAACAGAAGCTTCTTTAGTAAAGGGAAATTTGGATTTGGGAAAAATTCGGACGGGTAATTGGGGTTTGACTAGGTTTTGGAAACTTTCTAATGGACAGGGAAGCAGAAAATGGGGATTTCAAAAGCGGGGTGAAAAAATAAGAAAATTTGTTAAAGAGGGACAAAGAAGCAGAATTAGGAAATGAACAGTATGGCAAAATTTGAAGGCGATTGGGTGAAAATCGAAGAAGTTATGGCAAACCCTAAAAATAGACAAATGTGAGATTTATGGCTTCACGAAGTGGAATTTGGGATAGGGTCCTCGGGAATGAAATATGCAGAATGTGATTGCAGGGGTTTCAGTGAAGTTTCAAGGGAAACAGAGTTAAAACAAAGAAGATATGACGAAAAAACATTTTTTTTTTATTTTTTTCCGGAATGGATCTGTAACGACGCGGAAGTGATCGGCAATAATTCTGGAGAGATGTAATCTGCGATTTATCAGCTGGAAATAGATATGGACCCCCGGTATGTGTGGATTTCTAAAGGTTCGAGGGATTCACTCAACAACCAATTTTGTCTAACGGCTTGCATATTGGGGCAGCACCCCTCACTCCACGGCTCAGGTAAAATTGATAACCGCTTTGCCAAAAACGACAGCGCTTAGTTTACCTCACGGGTGGGAACTAGTCAATCAGGTAGGGGTCATTTCCCTTTTCGCTGGCAGGTCCTCTCAATGGGACAGCTACTTCGGGGTTCCTGTGGTACTCCTCACAATGATTTTTAGGGTTATGCCCAAGTACTTCCCTCAATTAAGTGAATATGGATGATTCCCGGATCCGAACCTACAATTGATAGGAACAAATATAGATGCGGAAAAAAAAATTGGCAGAAAATCCACCCAACGAGCCCAAGAAATTGTTTTGATACCATATGTGAGCAACCTCCAACAATTAATTAATGAAAATGCACAATATATCATAAATAATAGAACACATAATAGATTTATTGATCGCGGGCCACTTCGAGGGGGTAACCTCCTTTGAGCAAGATCAATACAAATAACTTCTTGGCACCTTCATTAGCCTCAACACGTACTTATATACAAATTCTATGCATCAATACTATGGATAAATACCATGGAACATATAATACTACAAGACGACTTACAAAGCATATGCATCCAATACTATGGATCAATACCATGGAACATATAATACTATGGGTTAATACAAACTAAGGATCAATACCATGAAACATATAATACTACGGGACGCCTTACAAAGCATATGCGTCCAACAACAATATACTAACAAAGTAAAGAGAAGGGTTGGCAGAGGTTCCTAACAGACTTTGTCACCCATCAGCTCCAGAGATAAAAGGATGTATGCAAATACCGCTCGGTTACGAGCTATGCATATATAACATAAGACGAAAATCAGGAGGGCTTCATATTCCTTGAAAGTACTTAAGAGCAACATGTGCATCTGAACCATACTAGAAAAAATGTTTTCCTTTGAGGGACGATAAGTGACTCCATAAGTTGATGGAATCAGAGCATGCGATAAAAAGATGTTCTATGGATTCCTCCTACGACCTGCATAATGGGCATCTACTTGGGCCAATCCATAAATGATGCTTCATGGGTTCCCAAATAGGGATAGCATTTGTCAAAACCATCCATACAAAACATTTTGTCTCCAGTGGATCGTTTAAGGAACAAATTAAATTATTCCACCAAGGGGGTGCTAGACGATCTTCAGCATTGATAAGAGACATATAACCATGTTTGGGTTTATACTCACCTCCTTCAATATTTTTTATCCATACTCGTTCATATTCTCTCCCAACAAGGTTGGTATGCATTGTGTTCATCTCCTGAGTATACCTTTCCCATGCCTCTTTGTCATCACCTATGAAGGATAGTTCATCCACTGTCATCCATCATTGACTACCAGGTAGTTGGTGAGGACCAGTAGAAACCTAGTAGACACCCAACATGATCCCAACGCTGATAGATGTTGGGTCATATGTCCCTGAAGTCTGTAGAATTGAGAGCACCCAATCCACGGGTCTTGGCCAATGAGAAGCTTCCGTCCATTACATATCCTCCACGCTAAACCCCCGCCAATAATATCAAAGACTTTAACCAGTGGTCTCCAAGAAATGGACATATCACGTTGTGTCTTGTCTCTACTTCGAATCCATTCTATGATTGAAAAAGGATGTATGTATTTCCAAATGATAACCTTGGCCCACAGTCCCTCTTCTTTGATGACTCTCCATACACCTTTTGCAATCATGGATTTAGCGAACAATCTCGGATTCTTAAATCCCCATCCCCCCATTTCTTTCGACAGGGCCAACTTCTCCCATGAATTTCATGCGTACGATCCTTCCTAGTGGGAGTTTTTCCATAGGAAATGGTAGGATAGTTTGTGTCGTATGTCTAATTCCCCTGTAGGGACTTGCATCATATGGATCCAATATACTATAAATCCCTCCAATACATATTTAATTAGTACCATCCTTCCCCCTCGACTAAGCCATCGGTTACACCATAAGTGCAGCTTTGATTCCACTTTTCTGATTAACCACCCCCAATCTCGCTTATTATAATTATTTGGCTTTATGAAAAACCCCAAATAACACATCCCTTCATCTATTTCCTCTAATGGAAAAGCAAAGGCTGCAGTCAAACCCTGAAGAGATTCATTTGATAGATTAAAATGATAAACAATGGACTTCCTGTCGTTAATTACCATGCCCGTTGCTAGAGAGAATCTGCGCAAGATAGGTCTTAAAGTAGATAAATCCTTGCACGATGCATCTATAAATAGTAAGATGTCATCCACAAAAAACATATGGGATAAACCCAATCTGTCTGATATGGGGAAACCCTTAAGAGAACCTCTTCTTTGAGTCGATGTTAAGGCTGTGAAATTCTAGAACACAACAGATCATAGAGCTTAGAATACCTCACAGTGAAAAGAATGAGCAGAAAAGATGAATTACAGTGAAATGAGTAGTAAAATTAATAATGCATTAGAACTCAGATGGAAACAGAAATGTGTGTTATGATCCATTAGTCATTATAGTCAACATATATTGTACAATGGGGAGAATTCGATTATCCTAACAGAACTCAAATCTATGTCAGTCTAGCATAGGAATTGTCACCACTAGAGTGCTCCGGAAGTCCCAAACTCAACTCAACTCAACCAAAACTCAGTTAACTGAAGCTTCTGCCAGTTAACTGACCAAGGAGGGTGCATTAGTGAGTTATGCATGCAAAGTAGGTGAAAAAGGGCGCATTAGATCACAATCAATGGTGATTGGATCTAAAACCCCCCATTAGAGTTCAGGGACTTAGGTGGAGTGAACTAGAACACAGAGTTAGCTCCTAAAATGTAGGGAACTAACTCTGGTGGGCCTAAAATCATGCATGCAGGGTGCATTAGGTGGCTAATGGGTCCTATATGACATCTGAACACCACTAGGGGGAAAATAACATCATCAACTAATAGGAAAAGGTAAATAATGCTAAGTAGGAAAAGGATGGAGTATTAATTATCCTAACACCCCCCCCTTAATCCAAACTTGGGCATCCTCGGCCCTGGTTATTGAGACCAAAGGTCACCTATACAATCAAATAAATGATAAAAAAGAATTGTTCATGAAACTAAGGAAATGGGGAAAAACCTCATGGGAAAAATACCCCCCCTCAAAAAAGAACAAGAGGGAACTCAAGCAGCTTTCACATGTGTAAAAACTTGGTAAAAATTTATGCAGTCATCTCCTCTGTGGGACAATAATGCAATGCGTTGGTCCTATTGTGCACTAGTTCCCTGATGTAGTGCATGTGAACCTCAGTATGCCATCTTGGATCATGGAAATTCTCTATGAAGGATTGTGGATCAGACCCCGTCATCATGTAGCACCTCTTAGATGGAAGTGGATCTGTATGACATAGTGCAAGGTTTGCAACTTGATACTGAGATATGGTTCTCCTGATGTCAGGTGGATCCCCAGCTACACTCCCAGCAACTTCAAGGAGTTTGTTAGCCCGTTTTGGCCTTGGACAGGGATTGGGGGTAAGTGTTGGTTCTGGACCTAGATATGCATGATCTTCATTCTCAACATCAAAATATGATTCAACTTGGTCCTCATTAGAAGAGACATCATCTTGATCTTCATCAGGTGCAAATGGAGTAGGAAGATTAGATCTACCTTGGTCTTCAACTGGTTGTAGATATTGCCATGGATCTTCATTGAACCTAACAGTTCTTTCAATAAAGCATCTTTTGGTTGCAATCTCCATCATCTTGTATGATTTTGCATCTTCTGCATATCCCAGTAGAATGCATTCGCTACTTTGGGGTTGAAGATATTTTTGTTTGTCAGATGGGATTCTGGCCCATGCCTGGGATCCAAAAACCCTCAGATGAGAGACATCGAGTTTGTGCCCCTTCAGTGCTTCGAATGGAGTGACCCCATACACATATTTGTGGGGCAACCTATTCTGAATGTATGTAGAACACATTTCATTGCTTCTGCCCAGAGATATGGTGGAAGACCCCTTGCTTCAGCAAGTAGGTAGCCATCTCTTTCAATGACCTATTCTTCCTCTCAGCTACATCATTTGATGTGGTGTGTATGGGACAGAATGTTGCATTTGGATGCCCTCAGAAGCACAAAACTGCTACAACTCCCTCTTGATGTACTCTCCTCCATTGTCTGATCTAAGTGCTTTGATATTCTTTCCAGCAGTGTTCTCAACTAATGCCTTGAAAACTTTGAAAGTTTCGAATACCTCATACTTTTGCTTGAGAAAGTAGATCCAACATAACCTAGAGTAATCATCTATGAAGGTCAGAAGGTATATGGATCCATTCATAGAATTTGTGGGCATTGGTGCTGAGACATCACTGTGTATCATATAAAGTGTGGAGGAATCTCTCCTTGCCTTCCCAACATCATACTTCCGCTATGGATGCTTCCCTACCAAGCAACCTTTGCAGATCCCTTGAGAGAACTTTATGTGGGACAATTCTTCAACCATCTCTTCCTTGTGAAACTGCTGCAAGTACTTGAAGTTTAGGTGTCTGAATATTTCATGCTAGAGTCTACTTGTCTCATTTGCATGAGCCAAGGAGCACTTTGATGTGAATATGACAAAAAATGTGAGAACTCGTATGCCTTTGAGGCATGTTTTAAAACACCTTCAGCTATTATATTCCTAGATGAGATCTCTATAATCTCCACTGTGTCGGGTCCAAAAACAACTTTCTTCGGTGAACCAGTGTGTCTCATCTGGTAAACAGACAACAAGTTCGCTTCCAAAGAAGGCACATACAAAACATTATTGAACTTTCCATGATCCACATGTATTATGTCTTTCCATTCAACAGATATCTGAGAATCATCTCCCATGTGAATACTAGGACCATCGCTAAGATCTAGAGAAGAAAAAGATTCTGTAGAGGCCACCGTGTGGTTGGAGGCTCCAGAATCAATGAGGAAGGGTTGTGATTGTGAGAATCTAACCTTCAGTCCATGGCATCTCTCATGATCATATGTCTCACTTCCAGAATCATTCTTCCTTGTGACTTCTGGGAGGGAAATGTTGTGTTGTTCAAGAAGTTTGGTCATTTGATCTATCTTCTTCTTCATGCAAGATCTCTCTGGGTGGTTTCCTTTCTTCCAATAGGAACACTTGGTCTTCTCAAACCCCTTTTACTTATCCTTATTGGAGTTGGAGGCTCCTAATGGATTAGACTTCTCCTTCTTCTTGGATTCAAATTGCTTCTTTTCTTTCCCTTTTTGCTTCCCTTTAGCATTCATACTTTTTTACTCTCCAGCCATAAGAGCTTGATTTTTGGAGGCCTTCAAGGCACCCATCTGAATCAATTTGTCTTGTTCTTGGATGAGAGATTCAATGAATGCATCTAAGGAAGAAATTTCCAGTTGGAGATTGACAATCTCCCAGAATGGAAGGTAGAAACAAATATTGAAAATTCCAGACCAAGCTTGCTTAGGATGGATAGCACCAGCTGCTCATCCTTCTTCTCAATGCCACATTGTTTGCACTGCATAACCAAGGATTTGAATTTAGAAGAGAATTGTTGTATGGTTTTGAAACTGCTGGGTTGAAGAGCAATTAATTCATTCTTTGGAATATGGCCTCTCAGCTCATCTTGCTCGCCTAATAGGGTCTCAAGCTTCAACCAAACCTCTCTTGGATTCTTCAATCCATTAAGGTGGAAGAGCAAATATCTGGAAATATGAATACACATGAAACCAAACGCTTCATCTAATATGTTCAGGTACTTGGATTTCTCAATAGCTTCCCGAGGTTCAACCTCCTTTCCTATTGTGACCTTGTACATACTCTTGTTTTGCAACACCATTTGAATATCATCCCTCCGATCAAGATCATTGAAGGGTGTCAGTATCCTTGGAGACAAAGGAACATTTGAATTCTCCATGTGAAAATGCTAGAATGAATACAAACTGAAATTGTTGCTACTGCTACACTGAAAAACCTTCAAAATCCGGCAAAAAAATCTCAATTTTGGAGATAAAAATCTACTGAGCACTGCTTTAGGACAATAAGAACTTTTATCCAGATCCTTCACACTTGGCTAGACCTCAAAGGATTTCTCCAATGAATTCAATGCAATGGCACCAAGATTTGTTATGGAGATCCATAGGAAACTGATGCACTAGTGAAATCAACTCCTCAACCTACACTCTATGAGATCTAATACCATGTGAAATTATAGAACATAGCAGATCATAGAGCTGAGAATACCTCATAGTGAAAAGAATGAGCAAAAAAGATGAATTACAGGGAAAATTGCAGTGAAATGAGCAGTAAAATTAATCATGCATTGGAACTCAGATGGAAACAGAAATGTGTTTTATGATACATTAATCAGTATAGTTAACAAATATGTTACAATGGAGAGAATTTGATTATCCTAGGAGAATTTGAATCCATGTCAGTATAGCATAGGAATTGTCACTAGTAGAGTGCTCTGGAAGTCCCAAACTCAACTCAACTCAACCAAAACTCAATTAATTGAAGCGACTATCAGTTAACTTACCAAGGAGGGAGAATTAGTGAGTTCGACATGCAAAGTAGGTGAAAAAAGGTGCATTAGATCACAATTAGTGGTGATCAGAGCTAAAACCCCCAGTAGATTTTAAGGACTAGGGTGGACAGAACTAGAACACAGATTTAGCTCCTAAAATGAAGGGTAATGACTCTGGTGGGCCTAAAATCATACATGCAGGGCGCATTAGGTGGCCACTGGGTCCTATATGACATCTACACACCACTAGGGGGGAAATAACATCATCAACTACTAGGAAAAGGTAAATAATTCTAAGTAGGACAAGAATGGAGTATTAATTATCCTAACAAAGGCTCTGTTGAGCCCATCCATAATAAGAATGAAGAGAAGGTGGGGTAGAGGCCACCCCTATCCTAACACATGATTGACCATGTCCATCTAGCAATGGATTTACCTTTTATCGGTGAGGGTATTTTTTCCACATGCATCAAGGCATGCTCATTCATGCTCGTAAGCAAGAATAAAATTTGCAAAAATCTTATAGTAAAATTTTAAACTACATTTTATAATGATGCCAATAAAACCTAAGAAGCAAAACCCTAAAACATAACCCTAACCCTAGTGTGATTATGGCTAAGATGGAATGTTGAGTTGGACAAATTTGAGCTCTACAAAAAAAAGGGGGAGCCTTGTTGAGATCATAATGTTTTGCTAATTGACTTTTTTATCAATGGTCTTATGTTTAAAGAGCATAATTTTCCTTCTTATGCATACCACTCAATTACTTCAGGAATACATCCAAGGTTTTGAAATATATTACCAATAGAATGGTATATTTTCTAAACTTGGTATTGTACTCTTTCACAATTCATCCTCGTTTTTATCAATAGTAGTGCCAACAAATACATTAGTCCTATTTGTACACAATAGGGTAAAAATGGGAATTGAAAGAATTTTAAATAGTACCTCCCATTTAGTTACCAATGGATCACCCCCTTTAGTCTAAATATCTATATATAGATTTCCCACCAAGTTTGGGTGTGGCCCTCTAGCTTTAGTGGGGAAAATTATATAGTTTGTTCTTCTCCTATGCTATGCTCATTGAAGTCAATTTCTAGTTGTTCCAACTATTTATTTTCAACTTCGCAATGTCAAATTCACTTTAATAGGGCTTGATGTCCACTTTTGCTTCCATTTTGAACAAAGCTCAAGAAGATGTGATGTTGGAACTTCATCTCCCTTTCTTTGTGATTCTCTTTCTTTAGCTCTTCGAGCTTACTACTAGAGGAAACATTCAAGTTAAAGTTTCCAAGCTCATCGAAAGGTCCAAAGTTGATCTCTACTGATAAAATTAATATCGCCATATTGCGAGAGATATCAAAGACTTACACTTACAATCTTGCAAATCTCTACTTCGGGTCATCCTTTGAACACATGTTGTTGTATTATGATTTGCCATGGCTAGGGTTTGAGAGTGTTTTATTTACATCAATTAATTGTTCCTGCAATATTCCATAGAATCCCCAAATAAAATTGGTATAATACCAATATGATATGTAAATTATTGTGGATATTTCACTAGAAGATCATCACAACAAATCTTAAATGTTATACACTGATGTTATATTCTATTGTGCAATGATTGCTTATAAAAAAAAATTAATATTACAACACTCAAAATATTGAAATGAACCGAGAAGATATAAGAGAAAAGTTACATGAGAAAAATAAGCACACCATCAACATAATGACCATAAATTTAAAAAAATAATATATAAACTAAATGTGGAAAATCCCAACAAAAAATAACATCTACTCCTCCAACTAACTTAGAAAATAAGAGACAATCTAGATCAATTTATGAGTTAATATAAGTTTTGAAAAATAAAGTGTTTTAAGTTTTTTTCTTTAGAAGATATAGATTTTGGGATTAGACCGCTTGCAAATGGGAAAGCTAAGGACATCGAAGGCTACCAAGAAAAAAACCTAAAAATTGGGGGTTTTTTCCTGATCGCTCACATCCACAAGCTCTTCAATCTAGCAGTCAAGCAAGGCTTCCCTAAACCTTGGACTCAGAACCTTATTGTACCCATTTTTAAAAGTGGCGATAAAAATAACCCCTCTAATTATAGGACCATTATGATTAACCCTCTCTTAGCAAAGTTATACGGTGTTATTTTGGAAAATAAGATCAACATATGGCTAGAAATTCAAGGTAAAAGGGATAAAGGACAAGTTGGTTTTAGAAGGATCCTTCCACCATAGTCCACCTCATTACTCTCAAGATCATTGCGGGAGAATGTCACAATAATAATCTCAATCTCCTTTGTTATTTTGTGGACTTTAGGAAATCTTTTGATACAGTGCATATAAATAACTTGTGGAAAAGATTACAAGAGTTAAAGGTTCCTTTCGAGTTGAGAGTCATTGTAATAAGGTTGTACGAGTATGCATTTCCAAGTTTAAGAACACTAAGGGTTGGTCGAAAGATATTAATTGTAATATAGGAGTTAAGCAATTTTGCTCCCTCTCCCGTGTCGACAAACCCTAACTCGCAGCACCGACGACTTCAGGCGTGATCATTGTTTCTCGTTGGCTCCTCTTGTGTTGGCCAATCCTTTCGTATCTTGGATCTCTCGAGTTCTGCGATGGACTCTCCTCCGGATCCGAATTTGGAGGAACGACGACGGCGGTTGGATGAAGCCTTATGTGCCCTGGTAGCCTCCACACCCCCAATCTCTTCATCGGTGGATTCCAGTGATGCTAGCTTCATCAAGAGAGCGACCGCCCCACGAATCCATATCTTGTCGGCAGCTTCAAGACTGAAATCCCTTGCCTTGAGCAAAAGGGTTCTGATTGGGAAGTTCACTGGAATCTGGCCTTCGCCTAAATCCATGGATGCATGGATTAATAAGAGCTGGATTCCCCTGATCTTCGGGGTTTTGCAACATTGCTTATGTGGTAAGGGGTTCTTCACCTTCTGATTTGAATTTAAAGTTGATAGGGACCTTATCTTCAGAAGTGGCTTGTATTTCATGGGCCCCCGTGGTTTGTATCTAAATCGATGGAGTTTATCATTCGATCCAGAGAAGGATGTACCCTCTATTGTCTCGGTTTGGGTCCACCTACCCCATTTTCCGCTGCACTGCTGGAATGATGAAACCCTGCAAGCTATTGGAAACTCCCTTGAAAAATACATTGACAAAGTAGAGCCAAAAGGGCCTATGTTCTCCTTTGAAAGAATCTGTGTAGAAGTAGACCTAGAAAAAGGCTTACCTGAAGCAGTTAATTTGTATATGGATGGATGGGAGCACATGAACAAAATAGATTATGAACAGCTATCATTTAAGTGCAATAAGTGCCATGAATATGGCCACTTCGTTAAAAACTATCCAAAAATAGCCCAAGAAGCCCCATAAAAGAATCAAGAAGAAGGATGGCAACAAATAAAAAAAGGAAGGAAAATACTTTAGCAACGCACCCATCAAATGGGCCACAACCAAGAAAAAACAAAGAAAATACTCAAGAGGTAAAGGAAGCTTGTTGTTGCAGCAACACCCCCCCAAAATCTTGTACATATTGGGGCCCCTCCTTTCCTTTCATTTTTTGTAGAAAGTTTGCCTTAAGAAGCCATCCCAGCTGTTATCTTTGTTTTTCAACAAAAAATCTTGTTTCTCAACAGAAATCTTTTCTATGAAGTCTTCCTGAAAAGTCGCAGAATTATTTGATAAAGCCCCGTAGTGGCGGAAGCCTTTGTTTAAACTCCCGAAAGAAGACTTAGAAAATTTCGATTGGAAAGTCGCGGAAACCATTGGGCAATCCTTCCCGAAACGGTGGAGTTCTTCGTTCAAACCTTCCGCAACCGCGAAAGCTTTCAATATTTCCCCCCGAAACGGCAGGAGCTGTTTGTCTAAAACCTCTCGAAAAGAACTTGAAACATTTTCCCAAAAGGTTGCGGAAGAATTTAAGGGAACCGCCCGAAACTTGCGGAGGCCACTCGCGTAAGCTTCCAGAAACCGCGGAGGAATTCACGAATTCCTTCTGAAACTTTGAAGAGACTTAGGAGTTTCCTTTTGCGGAGTTGTTGGACTTTCCATCCCGAAACTGCGGAGCCGTTCATTTTATCCTTCCGAAACTATGGAAGCATTCGTCATAAGTCTCTCGAAAAGACTTCGAAATTATTGTCGAAAAGGTCGCGGAAGCGTTTGACCAATTCCTCCCGAAACGGCGGAAGAATTCAAGGAAGCCGCCCGAAACTTTCGGATGAAATTCGCCAACCTTCCCTGAATCCGCCAAGTAACTTAGTCTTTTCGAAAATCTTTGAGTCTTGAAGTTGCGGAAGCGTTAGCGGTATTCTTCCCGAGCCTTCGCGGAAGCGTTGGCGATATTCCTTCCGAAACCCCGCGGAGCCTTGGAATTTTTGGTTCGAGTTGCGGACGTCTTCATTTTAGTCTTCCGAAACAGCGGGGCCATTTGTTGTTTCCTTCCGAAATGGCAGAAGCAAATCGCGAGAGCTTTTCGCAACGTCAGAAGCGAGAGCGGCCGAAACTTAGAGAAATTCTCGATTTCGCGATGGCCTTTTGCGGAAGCATTGGCGGAAGTCTTCCGAAACGGCGGAAGCCATTGGCAAAAGCTCTCCACAATTTCGGAAGCCTTCGCGATATCACCCCGAAAAGTGCCGCCGAAGGAATCAACCATTCACGTCCTTTTTGCGGAAGCCATTCGTTAATGCCTCCCGAAACGGCGGGGAGTTCGGTGGAAACCTTCGTTCTATCGTTCCGCAACAGCGGGTGAGGGTCGCGAGTTCATCCCGCGGGTGGCGGTCGCACGCATACCGAGGTGGTTTGTTTTGACGCCAACGTACGTATATTTAAGTCGCGCTTTAAATGCGCCACCCACCAAATTTAAGTGTCACACGTGCCCAGTTCATTTAAATGGACGGTAGGGGTTCAAACCAAAACATTGTCATTTTGTTGATTGGCAAAACCATTGGACGCCGCGCGACCGTTCCAGCTCAGATTGCTCGACCACGTTCACGGCCACCTCAGTCAATTATCCTCGTCGGTGCCAGGTAGGATCTTAACCATTAAATCTGTCCCTTCTACGCGTCAATTTTCTATTGGGTTGTTTTTTTTTTTTGAAAACGATAGGCATTGGTTGAATTCGATGGGCAAAATGTCCGTCATAGGCTATTTTGCACGTCAAATACGGCTTTTTTTTTTCATTTGTTCCGTCATACAAAACATAGAAATCTTAAAATGTTAGACCGTCAATGTGCAAGCCACATACGTCGTTGTTTTTCGCATTCGAAGTCACCAAACCCCGTGAATGTTTAAACTACACTAGCCGAAACCCGAAACTATGACCGCCCGAACCTTTTCGTCAGTCTTTCTCCGGGCGCCATCACCCTCGCTCGAACTCAAACCAACCGTAGGACGCTCCGTCAAATATTATAAATAACAATAGCATCTGGGCTAAAACCTCTCGCCTGTGTGTCAACACGGAGGGTCATCCCTGGTCTAGTTTTTAAATTGGTTTCGACCTCAGACTTGCCCGCCACTAATCATTAAAAGCACCGTGACGAAGGTCACCCTTTCCCCCTGGCAGCCGGGCCGAGAGCAAGTGGCTCCCGCAACACACCTACCCTCTCGGGAGCATTCCGAACCTGCTCCTTTAAAGAATTAGGATGGCTAAAATTTATAATTATGTTCCTGTTGAAACGAAGATCACCATTTCTCCTAGGGCCATCCCGAGAGCGGATTGTTCCACGACATACCTATCCTCTCGGGAGCATTCCAAATTTATCCCTTTAAAAGATTCAAATGTTTTAATTTGTATTTCATGTTGAAATGGTGTATTTTGCTTCCTAAACATACAACTTCACATTGCTTTTTATCTCATCACATATTAAAACAATGATGCTCTCTGTTAAAATCTCACAGTATGTTGCTCAATTTCATGATGACTTGTATATGGGTGCTATCAAGGATAAGTCAAAATGCCGAAAGCCGGTAAGAAGAAGGCTAAAATGACAGAAAAGAAGCCTGCGCCACTTAAAACTGAGACCTCACTCCAGGATACTAGGTGCACCACTGGTGTTCCTCCAAAAATCAGATGGGGTGACATTTACAGGATGATCCGAGACTAGGATGTCCCGGACATGTTGTTAGAAGAGGGGCCAATTTATCTAAATATCAAAGCCTCAGGCATAACCAGAGCTGCTACCCGCCCTGAACTATTCCCTTGTGCTGAAGTTATCGGATGGATACTCCAACATGCCGATGCTGAAGGAAGAGTGATAAATGACAGCGGGAAAGTGGCCATTGCCTCAATTCAACCCGCATATCTTGCGGCAGCCTACAAATTTCCCCACGTCCAACAATCTCTGACTGATGAATGGCTGAGCCAGATGAATAACGTCGAGATGGCCAAGAAGCTACTAATGGCAGGCAAACATTTGAGAAAGAAGGGAAATGATGAATATGACGTACAGAATCTGAGATCTCCTTTCAGATTGATCGCCCTGATGCTGTGCAGAATATTTGGCATGCCCGATGGCACCGTGTATAAGATTCAATGGGTCCCTATTATTCACTTTGTGGCGTTTAAAGGAACTGTATTTGACTGGGCCACTCTCTTATCAGATAGCTTGGCCTCAATGATAGTAGCGGCAAGAGAAGGACTAGCCTTGAAGAAGGCAAAATTTTTCATGTCCTCATATCTGATGGATTGTGTGTTGACCAAGGTGGAATTCCCCAAATTGGGTTGTACATGGGATAAGGCCACCACCCCGGTTTATACCGCTTTTAGGATGATGTGGGCTCAGAATTACAAGCCCAGCTACAAACTCATCTGTGAGGGGTTCATCATGCCCCTATATGAGAAGTTATTCAAGGAGGAGCCCAACTGCCTGTCAAAGAACGTTGTGGAAGTCCTTGAGGATTACGGGGATTTTTGCTTTTCAGAGCAAGGCACCTACCTCATAATGTTTGGAGGGACTAAGCCCCCATACATTTTTCCACAGTATGCCACGGATTATGTGGTCCTCAAGGAGGCAGTAAGACAAATCTTCCTGGATGGAATTGGAGCAATGCTCCACAAACAGCATAAGGCTTCCTTTCCCCCTCTACCTTTCTGCATAGGTGCTTACAAGTTCTCGGGGGTTGCCTCGGCCGATGAATTTGTTCAAGAGCTGAAAGCCTTCCACTTCGGTGAGGTAATCTTCCACAGGAATGACAGGAAGGGAAAAGTTGTTGAGCACTGTAAGGAGATTTATGCTCACTTCGAGTACTCTCACTATCCTGATGCTGAGGAAGAGGCATTCAGAGGCATCAGCAACATGGCTGAGCTACGGGTCTGTCGCCAAGGCACTGGAGCAAGCTCTAGCTCAACCAAGGTCCAGAAGACCAGCCAGTAGAAGGAGAAAGAAGCTGAGGATGCCCGAGCTCAGGAAGAGCTCAAATTAAGAGAAGAAGCAAGGTTACTCCAGGAAGCTGAGGAAGCCAGACTGCAGCGGGAAGCTGAGGAAGCCAGGTGGCAGCAAGAAGCTGAAATAGCAAGAAAGCAGCAGGAAGCTGAAGTGGCAAGAATGCAACAAGAAGCTGAAAATGAAAGCCTGCGGAAAGAGGCTGAGGAAGCCCAGAAGCAGAAAGAGGCTGAAGCTGAGCAAGCTGAGGCAGACAGGAAGGCGGAAGAAGAGTTGAAAGTAGGGGAAGATGCCCAAGCAAGTGGATCCGGGGTCCAAGACATGGAAATAGATGCATCTCAAGCAGGTGGCTCTAGTACCCAAAATAAAGGATTAGACCCAGCTCAGGAAGTCCGGACCCCACCTGCGGAGGAAGAAATAGACATTATGGACCGCCCAATTGTCCCGTACACGCCATCGGGAAAACATACGGTGTCCAGGTGGAATGAGTTTGTCTATGACAAGAAAAGGAAAGCAATGGTCCTCAAATCAGAAGAAAGGATCAAAAGTCCCTTCCATGAAGACATTGTTACCCACCGAGAGGTCACTGTAATGAAGAATACAGATCAGGATCCCTTTGCTATGGCATCCGTAGCTGTAGAAACAGCAAAAGCCTCACTGGATAATGTAGGGGTTATAGTTAGAGAAAATGTTTTGACAAAGAAGAGAGCTCGTTCTCTACAACAGACTGTGGCTAATGAGCAAGCCCATAGGGATCTGGTGGTGAACAAGTATAATTGCTTGTACGCCAAACATAAGGAGCTGTCAAGCAAGTATAGCCAGCTGGAGGAGGAAAAGGACCAGCTAACACTCCAAATGATGATTGTGGAAGTAGAGAAAAATGGAGCGGAAGATAAAGCATCCCAGCTAGAAGCGGACAAGCGAGCATTAGCTGAGCAGTTAGAGCAGGCTGAGGGTAGAACAATGGACATGTCTCCCTTCCATGAGTTGTCATGCAACATCCTGAAGCAAGTGTATGACACTCAGGAGCTAATCACTAATGAGGTTTACAAGCTCAAGGCCATGGTAGTCAAGTTAAAAGAAATTAATGCGGAGGCCCATAGGCTCAAAGCTAAGAATACTCGTGTCAAGGCAAATATCATAAGTCAGATGGCATGGAGAGAAGGAAAGGGGGGTTTCCCCACGCATCTCCCATTTAAATCTGTGGACGATTTTAATGAGGACATAGCCTTGTTGGAGTTTGGCAGGAACTGTGCCAGTAAGCTGATAGCCAGTGTGCAAAGAACAAGGGATAAGATCAGCAGTCTGTATCAAAGGCTCCAAGGGGTGCATGACAAATGCAAATTGGACTTCCCTCAAACCCTGGAGGATTTTCCAGAAAAGGAGCAACGTTTGTCTCAATTAAAGGAAGAGTTGGGCATTCAAACGGAGTATGTGAAGAGGATTTATGTCTTGGCTATTGATGACCTCCAACATTATATTGGGTTGTCATCACTCCACAACCATTTGCTGAAAGAAATACATCAAGCTGCAGTAGCAGAGGTTCCAAACATTGGAGCAGAGCTAGGGAAGAATGTGACTTCTCAGAAAATCTTGTTCCCTGCTGCAGCAAACATAGTCATAAGGGACACAGGTGTGTGGTATAACTACATAGCGGAAGAGGAAAAGAAAGCTGCAGTAGTAGCAAGAGCATCAGCAGATCCAGAATCTTCTCTCCCAGCAGCCATTCCAGCAATTTTTAGCAGCATCAATTGACTTGGGTGATCCTCTCCCAGCTGAAGCTCACGCACAAGAATGACAGCACGATATTAGAACATTATTTCTGCTATGTTTATTTTGTTAAACTCTCAAATGTATACAGCGTGACCTAAGGGACAGCTTTCCATTCTCTTTTGTTAAATATTTTGTAAGAGAAGTAGTCATTTTTTGGTCTGTAATAGAAGAAATTCCTGTAAGTGACAGGTGGAAGAGGCTAGGTGGAATCCCAAAGGGCGATTTTGTAATTATAAATAGGAGCTAGGAATAATAGGAGAGGACTTTTGGCAGGGAATGAAATTGAGAAACCTTTATGAGCTATCTTGTATCGTTTCTATAAAATCAAATTTTCTAATAAAAGCCAAGGAGATGGACGTTTTGCATGGGAATGTTGGACGGATGTATGTTGGACTATTCTAATGACTTCCGTACTGTAATGTGAGATCATTCTTACTATCTGAACTATTTCTTTGTGTTAATGAATTTTGCTCCTTCCTGTGCATACGATTTTCTCTATTTTGTGAACAATGAATGCGTTTCATATTAAATCAGGAGCTAGCTACTGATATCTTTACCATTGCTGTAGAGTTCTCTTTTAGATTAAATGGCTAACTGTTCTTTCTTCAAGATAACTCATATAGCTCATTGTTCATGCCTTTAATTTGCTCCTTGCAGGGATCTTTTAATTTAATTTCAGTTTGTTTACATTTAGATCTGTTTATTCGTTCTTTCCATTTAGATTAGATATATTTGCTTCTTTCTTTGTTTCATGAGCAATAGATGCGTTTTACATTAAACTAGAAGCTATCTTCTAAGATCCTTTTATCTGGCTGTAGCTTTACCTGTAAGAATTGACAGCTATCTGTTCTTTCTTTATGTTATCTGTTATAGCTCATTGCTCATCCTTTAAACGTGTTCTCTACAAGGATAGGTAGATTTACTTCAGTTTCTAGACTTAGATCTGTTTTAGTTGCATCTAGATCAAGTATAAACTAGGCACTTGCATCTCATTAAAAAACATAAAATCCAAAAAGAAAGGTGGATCGGGCCATAACCGGTAGAATCGGATTTAAACTCCAAACCCACGGTTGCCAGAACCGCTAACCGGACGGATTCCCTACACCAAACGGGAGATAATCTAATTGGGATCATCTCTCGAGGAGAATCCCTTTCTGATTGATGCTACGATATCCAAGGCATCAACAAAGCTTCAACCAGCAATAGATTTCATGATTTGTCCCTAGAAGATGGACAAATTCCATCCTCAGAACCTACCCCAACGAAAAAAGAGACGGAAGAAACTCCCATCCCTGCAAGTTCTCCTCCCTCTTCTCCCAAAGAGGAGCATATCTTCACTACTTTGGGTGGATCCAGTACACATGGAATCTCTTGGGAAGATAAGGTAAAGCATAACAAAATCATTCCGCAGAATCTGTCCCCAGACAACTCGATCTCAACTGAAACCCTGGAAGTGCACAATGTGGTTCTGCCGCCAAATACTAGAGGAAGAAAATCACAAAGATACCATAGAGAGTTGGAGGCAGAAAGAGAGTTAGAGTTGGGAAGACAAAAAATTCTAGAGGAAATGAATCTCCTTTACAACACCAAAACACGAGGTGGGGTCAAATCGGATGGAAAATCGCGAGCAGGATCTCAATCAGTTAAGAAGTAATGAAATCAGTCTCTTCGAACTGCAGGGGTTTGGGTGGGTCGAATAAAGTTGAAGCAATAAAAGACATGATAAAATATGAAAAACTTGATATGCTGCTAATGCAAGAGACTAAAATGAAGGACGTGGAGGTCATGGCACTCTCACATCTACTCTGGAAGGATTGCCATGGAAAATCTCTCAGTGCTCACGAAGCATCGGGGGGAAATGTTACCCTTATATCTAGCAAGTTCTCGTTAAATTCATCCAGGGGAAGTCATCATTGGCTACTAACTGAAATCCAGGAGAAAGAAAGCAACAAACTCTTCTTTATTTGCAATGTCTATGGACCAACTCATTACAGGGATAAGGCATTGTTTTGGGAGGACCTTCTCAAGTTAAAGGAGGACCTGAGAGGGAAAGACCTTATCATAGCTGGATATTTTAATGCTACCAAATATCAACAAGAAAAGCGTGGTGGTACTTTGGTCAGGGACCCATTTGGTGAAAAAATGGAAGATCTAATTGCAGATATGGATATGTTGGACATACCTTTGAAAAATGGAAAGTATACTTGGAATAATAGAAGAACTGGAGTAGGACATATCGCGGCAAGGTTGGATCGTTTCCTAGCAAGCTCTTCTTTTTTCCACTATGATCTCCTTTCATTCTCTCAAACTATCCCTTTTTCCATTTCAGATCATAAACCCATTGTTATGTCCCTCTTCTCACCGGAAAACCTTGGACCAATACCATTCTGGTTCAATCCGCTTTGGGTGCATGATGATATTTTCTTTGGTCTAGTCCAAAATTCCTAGAACATGTGAATCGTTGAGTTTCCCAGCTACGTATGGGAGTCCAAGCTTAGAGTCGTGAGGTATGCGCTCAAAAGTTGGGCCAAGACCTCCTACAAGAAGCTTGGCCATGTCAAAAATATCCTTCAATTGGAGCTAGCCATTCTTCATTCGAGAATGGAGCATGAAGAGGTAACACCCTCCACTCTTTGTCAAGAAAAGGAGTTAAATCTAAAAATCCTCAATGCTGCCAGGCATGAAGAAGAAACATGGAGAATAAAGTCAAGACATACGTGGATAAAGGGAGGGGACAACAATACTGATTATTTCCACAAACAAACTAAGGTTCGTCTCAGCTGCAATGCCATTAAAGAGCTGAAAGATCAAAATGCAGACAAGATAAATGGGCAGGAGGAACTAAAGCTCCACATCTTCAACCATTTCCGTGATCTCTATACTAATAATGAAGAAACATATTTGGATGCATAAGCAGATCTTCTCTGAGGTATCCCTACGCTTATTTTGGTTTCAAAAAATAGAGAGCTATTTAGGCCAATCATGGAATATGAAATAAAAAATGATATCTAGTCTCTTCACACCGACAAAGCGCCTAGTCCAGACGGGTTTACTTTAATTTTTTTCAAGGTTGCATGGGAGATTATCAAAGAGGATCTGAAATGAACGCTTTACTGGACCAGGAAGAAATACCAAATTGGTGGGGCCACCAACTCATCCTTCTTGGCTTTAATCCCAAAAGAAAAAACTCCTAGCTCTATCCACTGATTCAGACCAATTTCTCTTTGTAATACCTCCTATAAAATCCTTTCAAAGATCCTTGCAACCAGAATGAAAAAACATTATGAGCCACCTCATCTCAGACTGTCAAGGAGGATTCATTGCAGGACTCTAGATCCTTGATAATATCATTATTGTGCAGGAAGTTATTCATTCCAGCATTGAAAAAAAGCTACCAGGTATGGCCATCAAGCTTGACATGGCTAATGCTTTCGATAGAGTTAATCATCCTTTTCTTTTTGAAGTTATGAATAAGTTTGGCTTCTACAAAAGATTTGTAATATGGGTAAAATATTGCATTATCAGCCCTTGGATAGTTCCCCTTGTTAATGACAAACCCACTAACTTTTTTCAAGCTTCAAGGGGACTTCGTCAAGGCTGCCCCATGTTCCCTTTCCTTTATCTCTTGGTAGCATAGTCGATGAGCAGGAAGCTTCAACAACTGCAAGAGTTGGGTGACTTAAAAGGTTTAAATATAGTCAGAGGAGTCAAAGTTGTCAATCATGCTCAATTTGCAGATGACACTATCCTTCTTGGGGGTGCATCTCTTATCATTGCCAAGATATTTAACAATGTATTGACCACCTTCTTAAAATATTCAGATGACAAATTTAACTCCACTAATTCTAAGGTTTATGGTTGGAACAACTCATTCCAGAATATAATGCTCTTCTACCCTTGTTTCACAGATCACTCCCTGTTCACAAAAAATTGAATGATATAAGAGGATGGGTAAAATCGGGCGCATACTCTATCAAGGAGGGATATAGTTTTGTGGACATTCTAAAAATTGTCGAAGTAAGGATACAAAGTGGAGTAAAGTCTGGGGAAAGGATGGGATCCCGAAATCAACTCCTTCACTTGGATTCTTGCACATCGAAAGACACCGCAGAGAATCTTAGAAAAAGGGGAATCAAAGGACCTGCAAGATGCATCCTTTGCAAGGAAGCCGAAGAAACCATCGAGCATCTCTTTCTGGAGTGCAATTTTTCTCAGAAAGTTTGATTTGACTTCCAAAAATCAATTCATTTCCCAATGTATGCTATATAAATGTAAATGCTAAGAAGTGGAATAAAAGAACAACCTCAATCCAGACGTTTGATGAAGATCCTTGTTGAGATTTCGAATCAACACACTTGAACTTGTAGCTTAGTCTCAACAATAAACACAAGCAAGTGCATATGGTATATGAAATATGTTAGCACATACAATAGCATAGTCCATGATATACATAAGTAAATGTACCCAATGATAATAAACAACCATTCACAATATCAATTGGATGAGAAAATGAGTATTTCTATTAATATGAACAAGAAGTACATGATACGACCTCCTGTCAGCAACTCATCTGAACCAAGAACTAGGTCCCTCCACTTGTGCCTCCACCACTTCAATCTCCTATGCAATGGAAAACTCACGAGTAAAGGAGTAAATCCCTCACAAGATATGGAAGAGTTTGGTAGGTGAACATAAGAGGTTCACAACAACCAGGATCAATGGATGTAGACTCAAGCTATGGAAAAATTCCAATAGAGTTCCGATGCTCTTCTCTTCCTCCTCCCCCCCTTCCATGCATAATGGCTCAATATAATCCATGTAAGTGTCTTAATATATGTTGCTGGTTGATATAAGTAGCATGGTCGTAATCTCTCCTACCGTCTACTACGTCCACTCATAGCTGAAGAAATTAATTAAAAAAGCCACATGTCGATCAACCAGGAGCAAGATGAGCAATGAATCTCATTTTTTTTTGTTGAAAGCAATCAACAGGTAGTCGACCAAATATAAGGAAGGTCTTCCTCGGGTGTCGAGCAAAATAGGTCGACGCGTGGCATCTTGGAAACCCCCATCTTGAAAGCCTTGGTATGGTCCACGCATAGGGTTGATTTAAAATTTGCTCAACCTCCGACGAGTTACACATTTGGTCGACCTCATTTTACTTATGTTGAAGCCGGGGTTGCTGCTCGATGTAGGAGAATAATGGAACCATTGGTTAAACACCACTGACACCAAATGACCATCAAAATTGCTTGTCGACTTGCTATTTTGGCACTTGCTATTTAACCGACTGGTTCTTTGACAGTTAGTCTGTCGACCTGAACAATTACGCCAAATAAAGGGATAGGAGGCCGAGCCCTATTTTTTTCCACCATATATACTACGATCATCAAGTTTAAAGTTGTCTACAAAGTGGATGGTGACAAATTACTTTTTTTTATATACATTTTGTAATCGATGTAAGTGTCTTAATATATGTTACTGGTTGATATAAGTATCATGGTCGGACTCAAAACTTTAGTTGGTCGACGCTGACGACAATTTATGGTCGATGACTAATTTCACTTGATATCATTTATATGCTCGATGTGGGTTGTGTCACTATGCTTTTCTATATTTGTGGGCCAAGTGTGTTTGTAAAGGTCTAGTCGAAGCATTATAAGTCATCTTCACAAACAACAATTTAGATCACATCCATAATGACTAAGGACTGGATGAGTAAAGCTAATAAGAGCAAGGATCAGTAGGAAAGAAGACCAGTGAACGTATGCCGACATGATAGACGCCATGAGTATAGAGACAGTCGAAGAAGAATAGATGAACATATTCCTTAGAAGCGACAGCTTAGCCATAACAGACATGATCAGACAAAAGATAGAAGGTGACAACCTTTCGACATAAATGAAAAAAGTAGTCGGAACCGGCATGCACTTGATGAGGCACGGATACCCTGTCAATCAAAATTAACTCCATTGTCAAATCAGTATTTATTACAGCCATCTCCTTCGCAGTCACACATGCCGATCTTGTCTTCTTTGAATCTCGACCTCGAGGATTCCTGGACACTTTTCTGTCAAGAACTGGAAAACCAGACTTCAGAAATACCAGAAAACCTCTACGATCGTGAGAATTGCATACAAGCCATGGCGCCCAAGAGGGTTCAGACAACCACTCGTTTAGTTGCAGCTAAAGTTAGTGAGTTAGAGAAATCCCAAACACCATTGGAAACCCGCTTGGAGTAGGTTCTAAATGCTAAGGTACAGGAGTGACATTGGCGAAGAACTTGGAAAGACATTCTAATTTGGGGAAAAGATTCAGAAGGCCGTTGGAGAGAAGAAGCTCAAAAATTGCAGGCTTCTACAGTTTTGTAGTACATGCAAGCACCTCTGCTTGAATCATTTGGCGGACTTAAGGATATTATTGCTCAATTCATAGTTAATAGATTTCATAATGGGAAATTTTATTTTGATACCCCGATTGAAATAAATGGTGCACTTATTTACAAGATTACAGGGTTGTCAAATAAAGGCGAAGAGGTGCCCGTTCGACATAAGCCAGAGTTGATTAAAGAATTTATAGAGCACCCAGCTGGAAAAAATTCTCGAGGGTTAGTAGTAAGTCAGATGAAATATGAAAATTTTAAGATAGCTGCCCGAATCGTTTCGACCGCTTTATCAACTTCTGGTCGCGGTACTGAACATGGCAGTGAGTGGAAAAACATATAACTGGGTGGACTACTTAGCCGACATTATCCGGACGATATGCTTCAAATGTCAACATGATGGAGCGGCCATTTGGTACCCATCTCTAATTATCTGCATTACCATGACGCATCTGAGACCATCTGGAAATAAAAACTTTGCTCTGCAAAGACCCATGTTAATGCAAAACTTCCAGTGTTTTACATTTGGATCAAGTCGGCTAGGCCCCACAACAATGAAAATATAGCTAGAACTCTGGTTTCAAAACCTAAAAACTATGTCGACCAGATGGAGAGTACCTCAGAATGTTCGACGAAGTCTGCCTCCATCGGCCCACATCCAACTTGAGCTGGATCACACATCGGTCTGGCACCTGTAGGGCATAGTTGGCGCCGTGGAACCTCTCAAATTTTACCCTTCAGTTGACGAAATATTCAATGAGCTCAGCAGGAAATCCAATACAAAACTAACAATTCCTGCTAAGGCGCGAGAGGTCGGTGTCCCCACAGTTGAACCTCTAACAGATGCAGAAAAAGAGGAAGAGTATGTAGGCCACATATATATGAACACCTTTGCATTTGAAGTTGACCCTGTGGTCGCACTGCAAACTCTAGCACTTACTCTTACACCACATGAAGACTCTCCGGATACAGCCAAAAATTCAGATGAAGAAACTCACTCCGACAACCCAGAATATGATTTGAAGAGCGACAACATTGAACAAGTGGTCGACAAGTTAGTAGAAGCTTGACAAGCACTAAATGTACAATTGCATGGGAAGGGAAAAAGAAAAATGATCATAGAGGAGCCGATTGAGGAAGACCAGATAGAACTATTCGACAATGCAACAAAAATACTCGAGGATGCAGCTAAAAATAAAGTACCAATCGACGAGCAGTTTAAGATATTTTTGGAAGCTGAGCAAGCTCGTAGCCGACCACAACCCAGAAAGAAAGTTCAGCTTATGATTGAGGATTCTATCGACTTGACTGTAAGTTCACCCCCAATGTCTCTGACTATTGTGACGGAAGACACTGTTTTCTCTACACTTGTATGTACTCCACTTGCACCTTTAGCATTACCTCAGTTTTCAAATCTTGTACAATCCCTTCCTCTCCCTCTTCGTCAAACGTTTCAAACTGAACAAGACGTGACGCAGTTCATAACCAATCTTCCCACTATGTTCCTAGACTGGCGAAATTTAGTGACCAAGAAACCTGTCTTCATCGACAATAACCCATCGATTGATTATGCCCCTCTTGGTGCTGACCCAACTAAACTATTGAACCCTCCGAATACTTTAGCACCACAAGCAATTGGTATGCGTCATACTCATCTTTAGTGTAATCTGGACCCCACCAGTCCCATTTTTGTCGAAGAAATTTCACAGTTTATCCCTTTTCCAGTCAACCCGTCGATGGAAGCCCATTCACCTCCCCGACATGTCGTCAATCCACCATAACAGCCCCCACACCTTGAAGTTTTGGATTCATTCGAACCATTCATACCACAAGTCTTGTATCTTGTCGTCAGTCAGGAACCGTCTCACAACTCCATTTCCATCCCTCCTCCCCGAGTCGAAGACACACCAACTATTAATGTGTCGTTCCCTACCCCTGTCGACAGAACCACTACTCCATTTGAAGTAATTCAAAAACAAGAAGCATCAGCTCAAGAAATCTTGGAAGCAGCAGTCGAACTAGCAGCACAAATCACTGAAGCAGCCATCGAAGCAGCAGAACAAGACAATCAAGCAATCATCTCATAAGCACTCCCGACAAATACAACAGCCGTACCAAATAGCTCAATACAAGAAGAACAAAACATTGTCAAATCAAAAGTAGAAGCACAACACTCAGCCGAAGCAACCGAGACACTCAAAGACTCATAACAACAAATAGATCCTCCAAAATATCAAGGGAAGTCCAAGAAAAAGCAGCATAAAGACAAATGACGCCAAGATAGAGAGCTTCAGCAGCAGCAGCAGCATCTGGATCATATCTCTCAGCTGGGTAGATTATCTATACATCTCGACCAATTCGGGCCCATCTCGACATACAAGCCACAAGAAGCAACACAAGCAGAGCTCGACTTACTGGCTGATGCAATTAATCGAGAGCAACGACATCGACGACTAAAAGCCGAAGACCGCATTCACTGGTTCCAGGAGGACCAAAATGTATTTTTGGATAAGTGTCAGGACTTAGCGCAACAAGTCGTCCCTCTACCAACCAACCCAAACACGACTAGCACACTTGATAAATCTCTTCAATTATTCCAAACAGTCGTGTCGACATTGCGCGATGAACTCATCAGGGACCGACAGGAACAGGCCACAGTAACAACATCCCTGATGTCGACACAATATGAAGCATTTAATTCAGCATATGATCAGCTCAACCAATATAATGACCAAGCAACTACTGTCATTGATGTTCTCCGTAATTGGTACAAACACTATGGCAATGTATTCACAGAAATGTGGACGACACGTGACTTGATTGATAAGCTTCATCAACAACACCAAGTAGCTGACGACACCATCAACAGAACCATTGAAGATCAAATTGTGATAGAAAACGGGAAATTGGAGAAATTTAAAAAAAGTGAAGACCAGTGGTTGAGCCAAGCCCAGAACAACCTCTTGAAAGTGGAACTTCAACCACATCTCCAAACCTGCTTACAACTGCTAATAAGAAAACTGAGCTATTTGGTCCCGACTTAATTCATCTGCACGGCAAGACAACAAAGAAAAAGATGATTGATTTATCAAGGCTAACAACACTTACCATTGACATCCAAAAATCATTGCGCCATTGGGAGGACTTCCAGCACCATCTATCTGTCTCGGCTGAAGCAATTGTTCAGCTCTGTGAACAACAACATCCAGCAACCAATTCCAGTCATAAATAAACAATACCAACTACATCTATCAAGTTTGCACAGTTATCCATCTTTTGTTCAGTTATTTCACATCTCCTCATTTATTCGAGGAGCCTGCGTCGGCATATCGACTAGGCCCTCTGCCCGACCATTTGCAATGTAAATCGACAAACTGTATCGACCACTCGGGATATGTCGGTCGGTTGTGTCGACCATACTATTATACAACTGAATGTGACCAGGAATATTTCACACATTCGATTTGCAAGATCCTGAGTTATTTCTCTTTGGTTTTAAAGATTCCTTTTTGAAGATTCTATGCTAAATCAAACTGAAGTCTGATTTTATTGTGTCTAATTGCATACAGACTTGACATTATTGTTGTAGGTTAAAATTGACATAGACAATTTTCATTAAGTGCTGAGTGCTTAACTTGAATGATAAAAATTGATGGTTTCCAGTATTTACTTCACCTACTTGAACTGGGTCATAACAAATCATGCAAAAGGGTTACAACAACTCTGATTACAAATAATACTACTTTATTGGTGAAGGACACAAATTATCGCATTGTTCGCTCACTCTCTACTTTTGCTATAAAATCGATCAACTGGGGTTACATACATATCTGAAAGTTATATATTGATGTTGGTAAAATATTGAATAGTGTTGAGTGTTATTGCCATGATCCTTTCAAGCTAGTTGTTGATATTTAATTAATGATCTTTGCATATCTACTTGCCATATCTATTTGTAATTTTGTGCTACACTTAGTTGATACTTTATTGGTAAATGAATTATTTCCCCTTCGATTGTCTCTTACATTTCCCCTTTGTTTCTTTTCGACTACATCATTGTTGTGCGCTATTGAAAATGTATTGTCAAAATGGTTCAAATTGTATTAAATTGTTTACAATGGTCATCATGGTCGACAAAGTATCCAAATATTTTTTTTTAGTCGGAGTTCGAAGTTTCTGAACAAGTCGCGTAAAAGTACGTGTCAATATTTTGGAGAGACAAGTCGATATGTTTTGGTCAAAGTTCGACATGTACAAGTGTAAATGCTTTTTGGTCGAAGTTCGATATGTACAAGTTATAATGTTTTTTGGTCGAATTTCGACTTCCATCTTAAGCCATTATAAATTATGGTGAACATGTACTCGCTGCCTGTGCCTACGTTTTTGTTCCTTCTAACTTTCCTCTTTTCCTACCAACGTTCATTTTTGGGGCAAATGCTAGTAGATAAGTCTCATTAATTGTGGCATAATTACTGTGTACAACCAAGAAGAGATTCAAGGCTAATTCAATAAGCAAATTCAGAAATAAGAATGACATAGAAATTCCAAAAGTTAAGTGAGACCATAATAACTTCAACAGCAAGAGGCCATTAATGCAGTTTAAATGCGGTGAGCGTGGATCAAACACGTGACCTTCAGATCTTCAGTCTGACGCTCTCCCAACTGAGCTATCCCCGCAGTCAAACATCCATTAAGGATTGTCCATAAAATAATGTGAATATGTTGCATTTGATTTATCATCTCTAGCGCTAACACTTTGTCTTTCCAGGGAAACGCAGTACTTCCAGAATTTGCGGTCCTTCTCACAACACAACAACGAAGCCATTAACAAAAACGGGATACGAGGATAGCTCGAACTCCACAAAAATGGGATACGAGGATAGCTCGAACTCCACAAAAATGGATAAGTAACATCAAGTATTGCTTTCAATGAGAGTTGAACTCATGACCTCCCGCTTACTAAACGGGTGCTCTAACCAACTGAGCTATGAAAGCAATCAATGCATTACATTTCAGGGTGAAAAGTGTTCACATTTTGACATCTCCATTACATCCAAGTTGAAATTACCAAATAAGGCTGAACAATGTAGAAGCCAGTTTGTATATATACAATCCGAAAAGAAAAGCCATAAAGACTAAGTTATATATAAGCTATCTGAATCCCGGAAAAATTAAAACCTGTGAGGGAAAAGCCCGATTAACACTCCGGTACGTCCATCTTGCTAATTGACTTTTTTCAGTTACCCTGGTCTCCTGGTAGTTGATTATTACATGAAAGCAGAAACAATTTAGCACAAGTTGATTGTGTCGGTGCCTGTAGCTCAGTGGATAGAGCGTCTGTTTCCTAAGCAGAAAGTCGTAGGTTCGACCCCTACCTGGCGCGTTTCGAAGATGCATTTTTAGCAGTTCTTTGTGAAAAGACCATTCTTTTTGCTTTTTATCATGTCAAAGGCCTTTTAGGGAAGGGAATCGATACAGACAAGCAAACAAATTGAAACCATCCAGTTTTTTATTCTATTTCATTTAGCTAACGATAGAGTCTTGTTTCTGCACTTTTGAAGAGAAAAAAATGCAAGAAAAATCTTATAATTAGTGAGAATGTTGTTATTGTACGATTCAAATCATGGTTTTGGTTTGGAATTATTTTATGATTCGTGAGAAAGTTGTGATGGTAGAATTTAAATTATGGTTTTGGTTTTAGTTTCCAGAAGATTGGTAGGAGTTAAATTATGGTTTTGGTTTATTTAATTTGGTTTTTAAGGATATGTATCAAGGATTAGTTTAGTTGATATTTAGTTTTTTTTTGGAATATGGATTTTTTATCTAAAAAAATATACATATTTTTTCACTTTGGTTACTTAGCTTGTGTCTATATATATATATATATATATATCTTTGTTTGCACCAAATAAAAGCCTAGTTGTTTGTGAAAGGAGATGATGGTGTTTAATGAGAGTTCGCTCTTAACATTCGTGGATTTGATTAGGTATAACCCCTGAATTTGATTCGTAAGTTGAGGGGGGGTTAAATGTTCTCATCCAAATGTGGAACTAGAAATTGATTTGATGTGTTTCGTTCTTCCTTATTCCTAGTTTCTTGACAAAAAAATAGGGTTTTGTTTCCCTTCCAAAAAAAGGTTAGACAAACATTATGCCACAATCGATACACATGATTCACCATGCACATCTAGCAATGGATTTATCTTTTCTCATTCGGAGGGATTTTTCCCACATGCATCAAGGCATGATCCTTCATGCTCATAAGTAAGAATGAAATTTGCAAACAAAACTTGTAATACAAGCTTAAACTACATCTACAGTGATGAAAATAAAACCTAAGAAGCAAAACCCTAAAGCACAACCCTAACCCTAGTGTAATTAGGGCTAAGAAGGAATGTTGAGTTGGACAAATTTGAGCTCTCCAAAAAAAAGGGGAAGCCTTGTTGGGATCATAATTTTTTGCTTAGTACTGCATTTTGGGCCTTCTTCATCTTATTGGAAAGAAAATTGGAAAAATGAGGCAAATCACTAGGCATTGTGTGTAAAACTGTCTTGAAAAGTGCAATTGAAGGCCCTGAAAAAAGTGTTGAAAAATCATGAGTTAAAAGCTATTGGGGTTGGGACCATTTTTTAGACAACACTGGATGACCACCTAAATTGGGCATTTACCTTTGTCTTCATGACTTGTATCTTGATATGGAATAGTGTAATCATCTCCTTTTCTTCCTTGGGATGGATGATGTCCCTATTCACCTTCCTCTACTCTATATAATAGACAATCTTCGTATTTACATCTATGTCCCTCTCTACTTGGTTACCAAGTTGCTCTCTACTTGGTTACCTAAATCCATGCCCAAAAGGTTCTTCTTCTTAGCCTCCTTCTTGGGGTTCTTTGGATTCAACTTAAAATGTAGTGTCCAACATTTATCTTCAATAGAACCATATGTGTTACAATGGTTGCAATGATAATTTGTTTGGATCCTTGCATTATGTGCAAATACCCTTTCTTTTCTACTTCTTCATTCCTTCCTCGGAAGTGCCCTATTCACTTGTCTTCTTGGAACAACTTCGTTACCCTTTCTTCTTGTTTATATCTCGATATTGTACTTGCACACATGCCTCATCAATGGTCTTATGTTTAAAGAGCATAGTTTTCCTTCTTAGATGACTATGTAGACCACTCAATTACTTCAAGAATACATCCAAGGTTTTGAAAGATATTCTCGAATGGTATCTTTGTTAAACTTCGTATTGTACTCTTTCACAGTTCATCCTTGTTTTTATCAATAGTAGTGCCAACAAATCCATTGGCCCTATTTGTACACAATAGGGTAAAAATGGGAATTGAAGAGAATTTTAAACACCTCCCATGCAATTACCAATAGATCACCCCCTCCAGTCTAACTATCTCTATATAGATTTCGCACCAACTTTGGGTGTAACCCTCTAGCTTTAGTGGGGCAAATGATATATTTTGTTCTTCTCCTATGCTATGCAAATTGAAGTAAATTTCTACTTGTTGCAACTATTTATTATCAGCTTTGCAATGTTAATTTCTCCCTAATAGGTCTTGATTTTTTTCAATGTGGTTCACCTCCCTATAGCTCACTACGTGGGGCCCACCCGAAGGGGCCACACCCCTGTCGGCATTACTTCGATGCCTAACCCCGAAGGACCCAAATAATTGAACCCCCGACCTCGACCTTGTGTCATTTTGGTCCTGGAAGATCCAACCAACTGAGCTACCCCTTGGGGCTTCTTTAATAGGCCCTTGATGTCCACTTTTGCTTCCATTTTGAAGAAAGCTCACGAAGATGCAATGTTGGAACTTCATATGTCTTTCTCCATGATTATTTGGGTACCCACACAAAGCTGGTACAAAAAAAAGCCGCAATAGGAGCACACAAGCGAAAAAAAAACAGGGGCGCGCACGCGTCCCTGCTTCGGCAATGCCGAACGTCCACGTTGTTGAGTCGACGTGGACAAAAGGTGGCCACACGTGTTATTAACGCGTACGCAAATATATGCGCGCACGCGTTATTAACGCGTGCGCGCCCCTGTTTTTTTATAATAAAAAAAGCAGAGCACGGGTATGTCATTGTTCAACAAACCCGTGAGCGCATAGCAACCAAACAACCACCCCGCGAACGCGTTGTGGAGCACCCAAATCCTCTTCAACGGCATCAATTCGAACCTCCACCACGTTGTTGACCCACGTTGCTGACGTTGCCTCCAAGTAGGTGCTCAACGAACCATGTTTTTGTTGTTTTTTGTTTGTTTTCCATTTCAATTTTAATTTAAAAAAAAATTACTATCAATTAAAAAACCCAAAAATTGTCATTGCAGATTAACTACACCTAACAAGATGAAAAATATACTAGAACCATCAGATGAAACCAATGAAACCGAACCATCAAAAGACAACATCAACATTGGAACGGACAATGAACCATCTGAAAACCCGGAAGATCAATTACACCAAGATTTAAATGAATTAAGGGTATTAAGCAATGAATTCAAGAGCACCAAGAAACCCTCTCGAGCTTCATCATTGTAAAACATCATTGAATCCATCAACATTGCCCACAGTGAGATCACAAATATGAGCCAATACAAGGCTCGAATGAGGGAGCACTACTCCACTAGGATATCCAAAGAACATATTAAAGACCTCAACATCACCAAAGCCTAGTTGTACAACAAATTCATAGATCCCAGGACAAGACAGCCTCCAGATGTGAGGAAGAGACGGGTTTGCATGGACTGGTGTATTTACCAGCCATGGAGAGATAACTGGAGAAAGAGATGGTTTATGGTGTTTGACAGCCCCCCATGCAATAATTTGGAGGTCCCACAGTATTTCCTTCGAAAATTGTGGGCTGAGTTTGAGCTAGGCTACCATGTCAACTATTTTGACATCACTAAGTTTCAGGGTGTCGATCTTAGCTCTGCCCAAAATTGACCCCAAGCCCGCCGCAACCCACTTAGAGGACCTCCTTCACCCAAGAGAGAGCCAAACCCCCCTCCTTAGCCACCCGGGTTTGGTAGCGTCCTAGATGAGATTGATGACTCAGTTAGACGTGCCACACGTCATTTTATTAGACATACCACAATTGTGGCTATGTCTTCACAGAGCTAGGAGGACATCGATGAGACACACACAGCTGCACGGTCTATGGGTGGTGGTCAGGACATGCCAGGTATAGGTGGAACCCAAGCGGGGCCATCTAGTTCTACTGGAACAACGGAACATCGTTGTTCTCACTCTGGTCATTCTTTCCATGGTCCTACGCAGTAGCATGCCATAGAGAGCTACATGGAGCATGTTGGCTATTGTTTTCTTTAATGTTAAAGTATTTATTGTATTTTATTTGATATCATATTGTTTAATATATTTAACCTTGAATTACACATTTTTGACTTTATTTGTTTTAATGTACAATTATTTAGGGCCGAGTCTCCATCCTCTAGGTGGGAGGACATCAGTTCCTTTGACCTAGACCGAGCCATGGCAGCAGTAGAGGAGATTGCGGCACCATACACATAGGTAACTTCTTTACTTTGAATAATTAGATCCATTTATGAGTTATTTGTGTTCAGTAATTTCAAATTAATTAGCACTAAGTAATTACCATATTATCATCAGATTTTACAGTTGTGTTTATCATATTGTCTAAATTATTTGAGAGCTATAAATTCATATAATCCAACCAAACAAAAATGAAACCTAAGAAAACTAGACACATGTGTTCATGTTCACTTTAGGCATCCTAGACCTCTAATGATTATAGAAATGGGAGAGAAATTTCCAAAATCTATCACTCTTACTTGACCAATGATGAGAGAAATTTCCATCATCAATTTGTTGTAGGTGACATTGTCGTCATTATGTCCATCAGCAATTTGTCCATAAGTTGATCATCTTCATTCTGTTTAATAGCATGTCCTCATTCTATCCCCAAACATATCTTCATGTCCATGGTCATGTTGTCATTAATCTACCACTGTTGCTGCCTTAGTGAAGCCCAAAAGATTAGAGATAAAAAAGTAGTTTACTGCTGCACCACTGCTCCTGCTATTGCTGCTACTTCACCGAACCTTCCTTAGTCATCCTAACCCCCAAAATCAGAGCTCTCCTCAATCTCACGAAATCTTCACACATTGCTTCCTTAAAAATGAAACTTGTCTTCTATTTATACTCTTGCATTCTATGAAACCTGTCTTCTATTTATAGTTTTATCATTAAGATGATTAAATAAATCAAATATGATTTATTTAATTATCGCTATGCCATGTTACCTTCTATCCTTTCAGAATATTAAATGTGAGACACACATATGCCCTTAAGATGCCCGCAATGCACTCTTAAAAATGCCCGCAGTGGGCTCCACTTTGATGCCCGCAAGGGCCATCAACACATGCATGTATTGGTCTTGGATTATGCACGCAATGGTCTCATGTAAATTCCTGCAGGCCCTTATCAATATGTGTGCAATACACCACAAATTCCCGCAGTGGGTGCTTCAAAGAATGCCCGCGGGGTCCTTTTGATTATGCCCGCAGTGGTGCTTTGAAATGCCCGCAAGGGGCCTTCCAAATGCCCGCACATCTTCCTTGTCCACCTCATCATCTTGTCTTTGTCCTCTAATCTTATGTTTTCCAATTCATCGTCCTCCATGTCACCAAGTTATCAATCCTTCTTGTCATCAAGCATGTCCTCCTTGTCATGTTCCATGTCATCAAACACCATGCTTAACAAGTCATCAAGCTTGCTTGCTTGTCACTTGCCTTTGTCTTGTCCTTAGCTTGTCATGTCCTTCTTCCATGCTTGTCATAAACACTTATCATGCTTTCCATGTTTGTCATACTTGTCACCTTTGCCATTCCTCAAGCCATGTCACCATCTCCATTGTGCTTGCCATAATGTGTATGCTCCATGTTCTTAACTCTTCCATGTCTTTGTCATTAATGTATTGTCATCAATGTCAGTATCAATTCCTTGTGATCAATCCTTTTTCATGTCTTCACTTTGTCAAGTCTTCTACACTTGTCATTCTTGCTTGCCACTTGTCAAGTCATCAAAGCTTGTCATGTTTATCATTTGTCCAGTCAAGTCTTTTCCATGTCATCACTTTGACCTTTGTCATTAATGTGTTGTCATCAATGACAACTTTGGCCATCAAACACTTCAAGCATAAATTTTCAATCTTCTTTGCCACATTATCTTCAATGAATGACCACATAATGGGTCATTTGTTCCTATCATGGGCCCAATCCATTGTGGGTCAAAGGACACGATCCCCGCAACCATGTTCTTTACCAAGTCTTGAACAAATGGACTGTACCAAGACAATAAAAACTTTATATAATATGCAAAGCCCATCAAACCACTATCATCTAACTTGAATCTAAATTAATTGTAGTCATTTTTTTAAGTACTATCGTTGTTATTCTCATTGGCATTGTGTTTAATATTGTTAATATTGTTTTTATAAATTCAATCTAAAAATTGTAATGTTCGCACAGGTGTCCGCAGGCTCCAACGACCAGCCATCTCCACCGGGGATCAGCAGATCTCCACGTGTGCAAGTATCGTTTGTATTAAAGTATAAATTTAATTTCAAATATGATGACTTGTATGTGTATATTTATATTTTTCTATATTAAACTATAGAGACGGGAATTGATAGAGATGGGCAAACAACCCAATTTTTTATTCAATTCACTTTAGCCAACGATAAATTATTGATTGTGCACATTTTCAAGAAGAAAAAGGGGAAGAAATTATTATAATTAGTGAAAATGTTGTGATTGTTGGATTCAAATCATGGTTTTGGTTTATAAATTTTGATAATGAGTGAAAAAAACTTAATGGTAATATTTAAATTATGTTTTTGGTTTATTTAATTTAATTCTTTAGGTTATGTATTAATGATTAGCTTTCTTGATATTTAGTGATTTTCTTGGAATGTTGATTTTTAATTTCAAAAGATATCCTTAATATTTCCTCTAGGTTGAACATATCTTATGTCTAAATATACACCTCTATCTTTGTTTGCGCCAAATCAAAGCCTCTAGAAGTTGTTTGTGAAAGGAGATGATGGTGTCTGATGATGCTTCTACCAATTCATAAGTGAAGCATGGTAGAACAAAGCCTCCAAATGAGATTTCTCTCTTAACATATGTGGGTTTGATTGGGTATAACCCCTGAACTCGATTATTAAGAAGAGGGGAGGTTAAATGTTCCCATCCAAATTTGGAACTACAAATTGATTTGTTGTATTTCATTCTTCATTATTCCTAGTTTCTTCACAAAAAAATAGGGTTTTGTTTCCCTTCCAAAAAATGGCTAGACGAAAATCGTGCCACAAATGGCACATGTGATTGACCATGCACATATAGAAATGGCTTTACCTTTTATCATGCGGGGATTTGAGGGGATTTTTACCACATGCATCAAGGAACAATCCTTCATGCTCGTAAGTGAGAATGAAATATGCAAAAATCTTATAGTACAAGCTTAAACTACATTTTATAATGATGCCAATAAAACCTAAGAAGCAAAACCCTAAAAAACAACCCTAACCCTAGTATGATTAGGGCTAAGAAGGAATGTTGAGTTGGATAAATTTGAGCTCTCCAAAAAGAAAGGGGAGCCTTGTTGGGATCATAATTTTTTGCTTAGCAATACAATTTGGGCCTTCTTTATCTTATTGGAAATAAAAATAGCAAATTGATGCAAATCACTACTAGGCATTGTGTGTAAGATTGTCTTGAAAAGTGCATGTGAAGGCCCTAAAAAATTGTTGAAAAATCACGAGTCAAAAACTACTAGGGTTGGGACCATTTTTTAGACGACGTTGGATGACCACCTAAATTGAGCATCTACCTTTGTCTTATTGGCTTGTATCTTGATATGGAATAGTTTAATCATCTCCTTTTATTCCTTGGGATGGATGATGTTCCTATTCACCTACATTTGCACTATATTATAGTCAATATTCTCATTTACATCTAAGTTCATCTCTACTTGGTTACCAAGTTGCTTTGTACTTGGTTACCTGAATCCATGCACAGAAAGTTCTTCTTATTGGCCTCCTTCTTCAGATTATTTGCATTCAACTTAAAATGTATCATCCAACATTTATCTTTAATATAACAACTCTTCCTTCAACATAAAGAACAACTAAAAAATATTTATGACTAGGATTGAATAACGATTTGCTTTAAAATAAATAAAAAATAATAATTTTTTACAAATAACTTTAATTTTTATACATTTTTATAATAATATAATATAATTAAATTAAATTTTTAATGAATATATTTACTTTCACTACTTTCCTTCACCTTTATACAACTAAAATAATAAAAATAATCCTTTCTACTAACATTGATCAATACTATATTTAATCTAATAAATAAAGCCTTCAAATAATTTTACATTTATAAAAACCTCCATTTGTGTGTCCCATACTTATTTTGTTGGTCATCCTACATGCCATGTTCATATTCTTCATAGCAATTAAATCTTATGTTCTTACTAATACTGAAGCGGAAACCTAACTTGTATTTTGCAAACATCAAGGTACACCATTGCAATAATTCAAAATAAAATACAAATCCTCTATAATTAGCCAAAACACATTTATGTAAAATAACACACTATAATTCAAAATAAAATGCAAATCCTTTATAATTAGACAAAACACGATTATGTAAAACAACACACTATCAATATAGTAGATAACAAATCTCCTATAAATAATCAAGTAGTTTCATACATAATTAAGTCCAATAAACTTCTATTCAAACATAATTAAGTTCAATAAACTTATATATTCAAACATAATTAAGTTCAATAAACTTATATTCAATATAATAGACAACAAATCTCCTATAAATAACCAAGTAGTATTATACATAATTAAGTTCAATAAACTTAGTTTTATACATAATTAAGTTCAATAAACTTCTATTCAATATAATAGACAACAAATATCTTATAAATCATCAAGTAGTTGTATACATAATTAAGTTGGAGTGGCTATGCAAGAGCATGATTGTAAACATGCAATTGAAATTTGTATTTTATGAGTAGTTGTTAGGACGCCTTCATTTGATAGTAAATTTGTTTTGAGTTGTTTAGATTAATTGAGTGTATACAATAATTTAAACATCATTGTGTTTGTGTTTTGATTGTTCCACATTAATTAATGTTATTAAAGTATATCAAATATTAGGATTTTTTATTAGAAGATCTCAATGTTTAATGAGCAAACCAAATCCACTACTTCAAGTTGAAAGATCATTAATGTTTCAAAAAGAAATTGTTCGAACATAATTAGGTAAACCAAATCGAGTACTTCAAGGTGAAAGAGCAAAAAAAATTGTTGTTGTGAGAGTGGATTCAAAATAAATAGAGTATAAGTTAAATGACTAAAAAGGATGTTGTGAATTCTAAAAGTGGTTATAGCTAACTTATGAAAAGCTTAACTAGTGGACTGAGAAGAATTAAAAACAAGCCCTCTAAGAGCTTTGGCAATTTCGCTATGTTTTAAAGCCCTTTTCGTAATGAATTTTGTTTAGAGTTGTGGCAATTTCACTATGTTTTAAAGCCTCTTTTGTAATGAATTTTGTTTAGGAGAGAGATAGATGTATAATGGAGCTAACTTGCTATGATTTCTAAACTTTTATTGTCTTTAAATCTTAATGATAAGGAAATTGTTCAATTTTTACTACTATCTTTTGAGTATGCACATCTTGTGAAATTATATTTAATATAAACTTTAATCTAAATTAAAAATATTATGTTTATGTGATAATTTTAAATCAAACCATAGTACATACATCTAAAACACATGTATATAGAATGAGAAAGGTTACATCAAATAAAAACCTATTTATTACACATGTGCTTATAAGATTGAGATTGCCATGATTTCCAAATTTCTATTTGAGCATGCAAATTTTGTGAAATTATATTTAATATAAATTTTAATTCAAATTAAAAAATATTATATTTATGTAATAATTTTAAATCAAGCAATAGTACATACATCTAAAACACATGTATATAAAACAAGAAAAATAGTTGCAAAGCAGCTAAGTCCCTGCTTATGGTGAATGCATTGTTTTGTATTATTCAAGTAGCAGGTTCACAGTTACTTCAAGCACATGCCTTTCACTGATGTCAATGCACATATCTCCTCACATTTATCTAGTTAACATTTTCCATGAATTAAAAAACTAGGCGCTTATCTAGTTAGCACCTTCCATGAAATCAAAAAATGATTTTCTATTTGAAATTTCTAACATCTAAACATGTAAGTCCACCTTTGCTTGAATTTATTGCCTTCTATTACACATTCATAACTAGAACCATTTTCGTAAACCTTTAAGACATAGCTGAAATATTCGAATCACACGGAAACTCAAAATCATCGGTCCAAATGACTTAACAATCTAAAGTTGCAGGGTCGGAGCACCAAGGAAAAATGAAGATAATTCGAGATTCTCCCCAAAAATGAGGATTAAGGCACTCTACGATGATGGACATGAAGAAATGGAAGTCTAATATTAAGTTAATTTTGGTTTTTCTCTTATTTGCATATATCTCCTCATATTGGGTTGGATAAATTGGATTAGTCCCAAAATCAAGCTATGTAAGCATTACAAAAAAAAATTATTTTCTTTATGAATGTTTGGTTAATAATTGTAGGCTCCGATGGATGTTTAAATGTAATTGTTTTTTAGTGAAAAAAATGTTTGTTTTCCTGTTGCAAATGGTCGTGGCGAGGAAACTCTTTATGGAACTGTAACTTTGGAAGCTCGAACTATTCTCCCAAACCATCCATTGAAAATCAAGAAAGACAGATCTTTGAGTCCAAATTGAAACCGCAACCCTGCAACGTAGGATGTTCTTCTTTCATTGACGGTTAAAAAAAAACATTTATTACATAAGATGAATTTGAAAGCAATTTAAGTATGATGATGGCACTAATTTGAGCATATTAATTCTCCTTTGCTTTAACAAGTGTTGGTTTAGAAAAATATAATAAAAAATTGGAGGAATGCCACATAAGTTTGTGCTGCAATCGGTCACAATTTTAGACAAACATATGTTATTTGAGCATGGATGTGTGAACCCACTCTCAATCTTCTTATCTTTTCCTTTACACCCAAGATAACAACTCTACTAGAGAGGAGAAAATCATACCATATACATGCAAATAGGAGAGCAATACTATGAGCATGATTGATAATGAAAATTAGCAACAAAACTCATGTCAAGTGTAGCACTCATGTCTATCCTCAAAGAAGTCTGTTCAATATAATTCCATTCATTTCACTAAAGACCTGAATAATTTTAGTATTAACTAAAATTATGAAGAAAGGGGAGTAGAAACGAGTAAGAAACCTGGTACTGGGAACTCTTCTGACTCTCAAGCTTGAACTCGACCGAAAACCCCAGGAATCCATTGAAACGGTCCAAAGTCACATGTGCAACATGCCTTACATTGTTTGGCCAACTTAACTCTATGTTTGAAGGCTCTTCTCAATTTGCACAACATGCAACTAAAGAGTGCATGAAAGTTTGATTAGATGAAAATTTGTCATTATCATATCTATATGAAGTTAGTGAAATTTGTTGGCATTTGGAGAATGTCACATAAATATATACTAGTACATCCAGTTAACTTGTGGTCGATGAACATCAATAAGCGTTATTGGTTATTTTTTATTTATATTTTATAATTTGGAACGACTACCATAAAATCAATCTAGATAGTACAATTGTCTCATCCTTGTACAATCTATGAAAATCATAGATGCTCGTCCACTCCAAATTCTAAGATATGAACACTTATCAATGTAAGAACTAAATATATATTTTATTCTTCCATAATTAAAAATACATATTTTAATAATTAAATTCATTTCAATTATACTTTATTATAAAGTTTGTTCTATTGAGTTTTCAAACCACCCATAAAATAATGAATAAAAATACATATTTTTAATAATTAAATTCATTTCAATTATACTTTGTTATAAACCATTAAAGTTTGGTTCATTGAGGTTTATAGCCACCCATAAAATAATGAAAGATAAAATGTGAAATTATAAACTTTTTTACCTCGTGAAAAGTAAAATGTGAAAATACAAATATTTGAAAGATAAAATGTGAAATTATAAACTTTTTTACCTCATGAAAAGTAAAATGTAAAAATACAAATATTTTTTCACATTGTGGTTTAGAATGATAACGATGAAAAATGAGATACGAAATTATAAACATTTTTTTACATAATGAAAAGTAAAATGTGAAAATACAAATAAATATATTTTGAGAGAGTCGTTTAGAATGATAGCATGAGACGTGTTGTGCAAGGGGTTGTCGTAATCTTCTATGCAGCTTTCCTCATTTCAACATGATGATGATGGGGAATATAATATATTATAATGAACATGGTAATTCGGGTATACAACAGTCGGTATCTTCGTACATAGTCCTTAGCTATTGATTTAATGTTTTTGTCTTACGTACTTTGTTTGTTGACGAGGTGTTACATTTTTTAATTTCATTTTTTTAAAATAATTTTTATGTAAAAAAATAGAAAGGATTTATGCCAAATCTAAATGATATTTTACTAATAAAAAAATTTGATTTTAAATTTTTAAATTTAAAATATATTTTCAAATTTTCAAAAATTCAAGTTAATAAGTATTTTCTTGCCAACATTACAAAATTTTAAAATAAAAGTATAAAAATTTCAGATTAATGCAAAATCAAAAGACTTTGACTTCTAAATGAAAAGTATATCCCTACTTTAACAAAGACTAATAAAAAATATTACATCAAATAAAAACCTTTTCATTCCACGTGTGCTTATAAGATTGAGAATCACATAAAATGTTTTTTTATAAAAATTCCTCTCAGTATAAAAATTCAAAAATATATTTCAAATATACATCATCTTACATATAAAACACAACACAAAACTAATGCATTGCGCCTAAATAAATTTTAGACGAGCTATAATTATAAGAGTACAACTCTTAAATCCAAACTTATGCTCAACCAATAATACACTTTACATTTAATTAAAAGTGATTCACTTGTAATTTAGTTGAATGATGTCACTCATAAATGATATCCCTAAAAAAGCATGGCAAGGCTCTTCTTCAAGGATCGCATGTAGGGCTTTATTTACCAAATCAAATTAAAATGTGTGGTGAAAAGATTCAATAAATTAAAATTAAAATGTGTGGTGAAAAGATTCAATAAATTAAAGTTAAAGAAAATAAATTTGCAAATTGAATCACAGTAAACCTATCAAGTAAATAAATTTGCAACTTGAATCACAGTAAACTTATCAAACTAAATGAAAAATTTAAACAAATTCTCTTTTAGTAGATACAGACCCACAAAATAAAGTTAATAGATAAGTCTCATTAATTGTGGCATAATTACCCTGTACAAGCAAGAAATTCCAGGCTAATTCAATAAGCAAATTCAGAAATAAAAATGACATAGAAATTCCAAATGTTAAATTTTTACAGTTGTGTGTTATTATTTTTTATATTTGTAATGATTTGCATTTCATTTAAGTTATTCAAAAATATGTAAATAATAAAACTATAGTGTGTTATTATTTTTTATATTTGTAATGATTTGCAATTCATTTAAGTTATTCAAAAATATGTAAATAATAAAACTAGTTGAAATCTATCACTAAAATATCTATATAGATCAGCTTGTTGCATTTCCAATGCTACCTAATGTAGAACTCCTTGTTCTTGAAATTCATTGCAAAATAAGCTTCCACGAAAGCTTTGAGGTAAAGTGGTTTTATGCTATGAAATGAAGTTAGAAAAATCAGTAAAATGAAAAAAATTCTTTATTATTTTTATCATTTATATATATAAAAATGACTAAGTTTGGCATGCAGTCGGGTGAGAATTGACAATCGGCAACAAAGTCTCCGCCATCTATACAACCTAGCAAATTAAACGTTCCTTGATAAGAGAGACACGGCCTCATTATCCAGCTAAATTTAAAATACCGCTAAATAACAGCAAGAGACCATTACGTTCCTTGATAAGAGAGACACGGCCTCATTATCCAGCTAAATTTAAAATACCGCTAAATAACAGCAAGAGACCATTAATGCAGATTAAATGCGGTGAGCGTGGATCGAACACGCGACCTTCAGATCTTCAGTCTGACGCTCTCCCAACTGAGCTATCCCCGCAAGCTCTCCCTACTGATCTATCCCCGCAATCCAACATACAGTAAAGCTTGTCCAGAAAACAGAAGACGTGATCGTTGCAAATATGCTGCAATTTGTGGTCCTTCTCACAACAACGAAGCCAATAACAAAAACGAGATAAGAGGATAACTCCAATTCCATTTTTTTTCGAAGAAAAATTTAACTTACTATTAATAATGCGAAATAGTAAATGTTCCACATGACATGAAATATAACAGTCACACTGTTCATCCTAAGTAGCAGTAGAATATTACAACCCACGGGCACAGAGTAAGCCTATCCCATAAAAACAAGTGACATATCTGTCATAAATAACGGAGATATCAACATGAAAGATCTAACAATGTCAAGATAAAACTGTGCATACATATCTGCACATAGCCTAGTCTCCTCACGACCATAAGATAATATCACCACCCGTCACAAGGTGGCACGTCCCAAAGATCAAATCCATCATATAGCACATCAAAAACTGTCATCTACACAGGTGCAATGACCAAAAGATATATAACCCATAATGTAAATAGAGCCGCAAACCAATCCGGATCAACAAGTTGTTGATGAAGATACACCCTGTAGACCTGCACAATAATATATCAAAGCAAATAAAATATATATAACCCACCAGCAGAAACAAAAAAACCACCAAAAAACGGTAACCGTGCCAAAGGAGTCAAGTCCAAAGCATGTCAATAGTGCCACAGGAGAAAAAGTGGTCCCCTTACCACTCCTCCCACCGAATGATGCCCACCGGAGATGATAAGGCCAACTTAGAGAGCAGATCAGCCTCCTTGTTAACCTCTCGAAAAATATGACAAAAGTGAGTATGATCAAATACCCGGATCAACTTCCTGACCGCCGCCAACCAAAAAGAGAGTAACAATACCTTGAGGGGGGAATTACCCAATGCCCAGGAGATGATTGATAAGGAGTCACCAAGAATCACAAGCGAAGTAATCTGCCTGGAGCGAGCAAAAAACAGGAGATGCCAAAGAGCACACAACTCACTACGAGTGTTGGATCCAGGCCCCAGATTAAGCCAAATGCGATAATTAACAATCTGTAGACAAGTAAGGCATTGCACCGGCCCCACACACACTAGGGCATCCAGCAACAGCCCCATCAAAAAACCCACAGGGGTAAACCAAGACCGAAGGGGTCAGACGACGGTCAGGATTCATCTGGTAATTATGTGGACGACCCCAGTCATGATCAGTATGTGTAACAAATTCCTTATAGGCAGCCATGATACGACCACTAAGCCACTCCAAATGTGGACAATTACCTTCAAAAAGTACGGAGTTACGGGCCTTCCACACCTCCCACAACATAAAACACGGTAACTCCAACTTAGAGGAGGAAAGTCGAATCCAGGATCCAAGACAGTCAATAAGAGTAGTGGGGGACCATAATAACTGTAAACCAGAGGAGGAAGCAATAATTCTCCAAAGATCCTGAATAAATGAGCATGAAGCGAATAAGTGATGCAGTGATTCACCATGACTTCAACAGAAAGGACACCATTCAGGACCAATGAACCCACGCCGACACAGATTATCCCATGTGAGTATGCAGTTGTTCAAAGCAAGCCAGATGAAACATTTAATTTTAAAGGGGAGAGTGAGTTTCCAAATCTTTTGATGCCACCAATGATTCTCAGGATAGAAATCAGCAAATAAAGAATCATACGCAAGCTTTGCAGACACAAACCCATGTGCCACATCCCACGACCAGACCAGCCGATCGGGCGTCTCAGAGAGTTGGATATAAGGAAGACAAAATGAGTTAATATAATAGTGGATAAGTAACAGAAAATTAAATGTTGCTTTCAATGAAAGTTGAACTCATGACCTCCTGCAAATAAAGAATCATACGCAAGCTTTGCAGACACAAACCCATGTGCCACATCCCACGACCAGACCAGAAAATTAAATGTTGCTTTCAATGAAAGTTGAACTCATGACCTCCCGCAAATAAAGAATCATACGCAAGCTTTGCAGACACAAACCCATGTGCCACATCCCACGACCAGACCAGCCGATCGGGCGTCTCAGAGAGTTGGATATAAGGAAGACAAAATGAGTTAATATAATAGTGGATAAGTAACAGAAAATTAAATGTTGCTTTCAATGAGAGTTGAACTCATGACCTCCCGCTTACTAAACGGGTGCTCTAACCAACTGAGCTATGAAAGCAGCCGATGCAATACATTTCAGGGTGAAAATTCTTCAACATATCGACATGATCCGATCAATCTTGACATCTCCATTACATCCAAGTTGAAATTAGCAAATAAGGCTGAACAATGTCAGAAGCCAGTTTGTATATATACAATCTGAAAAGAAAAGCCATAAAGACAAAGTTATATATAAGCTTATCTGAATCCGAGAAAAATTAAAACCTGTACAACAAGATTCGAAACTGTGAGGAAAAGCCCGATTAACACTCCGGTACGTCCATCTTGCTAATTGACTTTTTTCATTTACCCTGGTCTACTGGTAGTTCATTATTACATAAACATAGGAACATTTAGCACACGATGATTGTGCCAGCGCCTGTAGCTCAGTGGATAGAGCGTCTGTTTCCTAAGCAGAAAGTCGTAGGTTCGACCCCTACCTGGCGCGTTTAGATTATTCTTTTAGTTTTTCTTCGTGAAAAGACCATTCTTTTTGCTTTTTATTATGTGAAAGGCCTTTCAGGGAGCGGAATCGATACAGACAGGCAAACAAATTGAAACCATCCAGTTTTTTATTCTATTTCATTTAGCTAACGATAGAGTCTTGTTTCTGCTCTTTTGAAGAGAAAAATATGCAAGAAAAATCTTATAATTAGTGAGAATGTTGTTATTGTACGACTCAAATCATGGTTTTGGTTTGGAATTTTTTTATGATTAGTGAGAAAGTTCTGATGGTAGAATTTAAATTATGGTTTTGGTTTTAGTTTCGAGAATATTGGTAGGATTTAAATTATGGTTTTGGTTTTAGTTTCGAGAATATTGGTAGGATTTAAATTATGGTTTTGGTTTATTTAATTTGGTTTTTAAGGATATGTATCAAGGATTAGTTTAGTTGATATTTAGTTATTTTTTTGGAATATTGATTTCTTATCTAAAATAATATTCATATTATTTCACTTCGGTTACTTAGCTTGTGTCTAAATATATATCTATGTCTTTGTTTGCACCAAATCAAAGCTTAGTTGTTTGTGAAAGGAGATGATGGTGTTTGATGAGAGTTCATTCTTAATATTTGTGGATTTGATTAGGTATAACCACCTCCGAATTAGATTTAATTGTTAAATAGAGAGGAGGTTAAATGTTCCCATCCAAATGTGGAACTACAAATTGATTTGATGTCTTTTATTCCTCCTTATTCCTAGTTTTTTGACAAAAAAAACTAGGGTTTTGTTTCCCTTCCACAAAACTGTTAGACAAACATTGTGCCACAATCGATACACATGATTCACCATGCACATCTAGCAATTGATTTACCTTTTATCATTGAGAGGGATTTTTCCCACATGCATCAAGGCATGATCCTTCATGCTCATAAGCAAGAATGAAATTTGCAAACAAAACTTGTAATACAAGCTTAAACTACATCTACAATGATGAAAATAAAACCTAAGAAGCAAAACCCTAAAGCACAACCCTAACCCTAGTGTAATTAGAGCTAGGAAGGAATGTTGAGTTGGACAAATTTGAGCTCTCCAAAAAATAAAGGGGAAGCCTTGTTGGGATCATAATTTTTTGCCTAGTACTACATTTTGGGCCTTCTTCATCTTATTGGAAAGAAATTTGGAAAATTGAGGCAAATCACTGGGCATTGTGTGTAAAATTGTCTTGAAAAGTGCACGTGAAGGCCCTGAAAAATGTATTAAAAAATCACGAGTTAAAAGCTACTGGGGTTGGGACAATTTTTTAGACAACACTGGATGGCCACCTAAATTGAGCATTTACCTTTGTCTTCGTGACTTGTATCTTGATATGGAATAGTGTAATCATCTCCTTTTCTTCCTTGGGATGGATGATGTCCCTATTCACCTTCCTCTACTCTATATAATAGGCAATCTTTGTATTTACATCTATGTCCCTCTCTACTTGGTTACCAAGTTGCTCTCTACTTGGCTACCTAAATCCATGCCCAAAAGGTTCTTCTTCTTAGCCTCCTTCTTGGGGTTCTTTGGATTCAACTTAAAATGTAGTGTCCAACATTTATCTTCAATATAACCATATGTGTTACAATGGTTGCAATGATAATTTGTTTGGATCCTTGCATTATGTGCAAATACCCTTTCTTTTCTACTTCTTCATTCCATCCTCGGAAGTGCCCTATTCACTTGTCTTCTTGGAACCACTTAGTTACCCTTTCTTCTTGTTTATATCTCGATATTGTACTTGCACACATGCCTCATCAATGGTCTTATGTTTAAAGAGCATAGTTTTCCTTCTTAGATGACTATGTAGACCACTCAATTACTTCAAGAATACATCCAAGGTTTTGAAAGATATTCTCGAATGGTATGTTTGCTAAACTTCGTATTGTACTCTTTCACAGTTCATCCTTGTTTTTATCAATACTAGTGCCAACAAATCCATTGGCCCTATTTGTACACAATAGGGTAAAAATGGGAATTGAAGAGAATTTTAAACACCTCCCATGCAGTTACCAATAGATCACCCCCTCCAGTCTAACTATCTCTATATAGATTTCACACCAACTTTGGGTGTAACCCTCTAGCTTTAGTGGGGCAAATGATATATTTCTTCTTCTCCTACGCTACGCAAATTGAAGTAAATTTCTAGTTGTTGCAACTATTTATTATCAACTTTGCAATGTTAATTTCCCCTTAATAGGTCTTGATTTTTTTCAATGTGGTTCATGGCCCTAGAGCTCACTATGTGGGGCCCACATGAAGGGGCCACACTCATGTCCGCATTATTTCGATGCCTAACCCCAAAGGACCCAAAGAATTGAACCCCCGACCTTGACCTTGTGTCGTCTTGGTCCTGGAAGATCCAACCAACTGAGCTACCCCTTGGGGCTTCCTTAATAGGCCCTTGATGTCTACTTTTGCTTCCATTTTGAAGAAAGCTCACGAAGATGCAATGTTGGAACTTCATATGTCTTTCTCCATGATTATCTTTCTTTAGCTCTTCAAGGTTCCTACTAGAGACAACACTCAAGTTAAAGTTTCCAAGCCCATCGAAAGGTCCAAAGTTGATCTCTAGTGATAACATTAATATCGCCATATTGTGAGAGATATCAAGACTTGCACTTCCGATCTTGCAAATCTTTCCTCCAAATTATCCTTTTGACACTTTGCTTTTGTACTATGATTTGTCATAACTAGGGTTTGGGAGTGTTTTATTTACATCAATTAATTATCCATGCAATTTTCCATAAAATCCCCAAATAAATTACTTTAATACCAATATGATATAATTATTATGAATATTTCACTAACAATTCATCACAACAAATCTTAAATACTATTGCAAACACTAAGGTTATATTCTATTATGCAATGATTGCTTATAAAAATTAATATTACAATACTCAAAATATTGGAATGAATCAAGATATAAGAGAAAAGTTCCCTGTCTGAGACGAAGCAGGTTCAGAAAGCGGTAATCACTTCCATTCAAGTTCACCCCATCTTTATGAAGGTGGTCGTGAACCGTGGACGGCAGGATTCGAACCTGCGCGGGCAAAGCCCACATGATTTCTAGTCATGCCCGATAACCACTCTGGCACGTCCACATTTGTTTTTAATTTTGATAATTAATGAAAATGATTAAAGTAATAAAAAAGTAGTAGGTAGTATAGGTTATATAAGTTCCACTCAAACATGGCTTTAAGAAAATTAAGAATTAAAAATCCCACTCTAACCTGGCTTTAAATATCTCGCTTTGGAAAGTATTCCCACGACCCAATTTTTTTGCTATTTTGAGACCATAGTTAATTGAGATGACGTGCTTTATTTTGAGAATATTGTTTCAAAGCTCATTGAGACAATCTGTGAATTATTAATAAGTACTAACATTTTTTCTATTGGGAATATTTCAATAAGTAATTAATAATTTTTCAATCGGGAATTTTTTTTTATAGAGATCGTAAAATAATAATACAGTATCAATGATTAGTATGTGATTATATTTTAGTGGTTAACTTTGGCATGGAGGGCACTTTCTTTTTATTAAAAAAAATATTAATTCTATTGATTGTTAAGTGTAAGTGTAAGATGTATTAATTCCCTTAAGACATTAAATATAGTAATTGTGTTTGATGGTTTACTCAGTTTATTATTTTTGAATCACTAAGAAATAATCAACAAAAAATTTGTAAATTTTTTTTTTAAGAAAAAAATGATAAAAATTTATAAAATAATAATATGATTATGATCATTTGTATGTGATCATATTATAGTGGTTAACTTTGACATGGAACAAAGTGCTTGTTCTTTTTATCAAAAGTCAAACATTATAAAAGCATGCTATTTTATCATCACCTTAAAAAGGATGTGATCATATTATAGTGGTTAACTTTGACATGGAACAAAGTGCTTTTTTTATTATCAAAAGTCAAACATTATAAGCATGCTACTTTATCATCACCTTCAAAAGGATGTAGATCTCTTCCTTGGATATTAGGCATAGTAATAAATATAGATGGTTCACCCATTTACCATCCATTAATCACCAAAAAGAAATCAAGAAGTTTCCACAAGATTTTTCTTAGGAAAAAATATTGATAAAAATGTAGAATAATAATGTGATTTTGATTATTGGTATGAGATCATATTATAGAGGTTAACTTTGGGGAAAATATCCATTAATCACCAAAAAGAAATCAAGAAGTTTCCACAAGATTTTTCTTAGGAAAAAATATTGATAAAATGTAGAATAATAATGTGATTTGATCAGTGGTATGAGATCATATTATAGAGGTTAACTTTGGGGGGAATTTTAGGGGCAAAATTTATCCCATGGGCTAATGTTTTAGGATTTTTCCAAAAAGAATTTGTCATTTTCCCTTTTTTCCAATATGATTCACCAAATTCCAATAGGATTACAATTTTTTACTCTAAAAATCGCCAAAATTATCCAAAAACCATATAACACCCTTATAAAATTGAATATTTTTAAAAGCATATCGTCAAATATTTGATGGTTGGAAATTCGATGATTAGTAAGGTTTTCCAAGGTTTCTACACTTTAACAAAATTATGGATCCTTAAAGTTTTATCTAGTTAACTTTGGCATGGATCAAAGTGGCTTCTTCTTTTTATCAAAATTGAAAAGTTATAAGCATCCTACTTTATCATCACCTTCAGAAGATTGCATTGCTTCCCTAAATGTTAGGTATAGTAATCAGTGTTGATGGTTTACCCATTTACCATCCTTAAGTCACTGAGAAGTATTCAACAAGTTTTTTGGGTCATTTTCCTTGCAAAAACAAAATTAATAACGATTGTAGAATAATAATGTGATTCTAACCATTAGTTGCGATCATAGTATATAGTGATTAACTTTGGCAAGGATCAAAGTGACTTATTTTCTTATCAAAAGTGAAAAGCTATAAGCATGCTACTTTATCATTGCCTTTTGAATGATGCATCCCGTCAAAACATTGTTGAAAGTTGGGATTATTCTAAAAGGGTGTAGAATTAGTTTATCATCCTTAATCCATGGCAATGTATGTCGTAAGAGTCTCCTTAATGTTGGAGCCTAGTTCTTGTTGCTCTTTGGATTGCAAAGTTGATGTCTTTGGAATGTTTAATTGTCTCCTCCATATTTTTGAAAGGTTGATCGTCGTGTATTCATGGTGATTAGATCCATGTTTGTCTTGGACTTGTGATTCTTCGGACTGTGTTGATAGTCGATTTGCTTCAATAGAATGTGGGGAGGGGGGTTTCTTATCTATAGTTGTAACTTCAACTACAACAATATTTGAAAGTACATTGTTTACTTGCTTCACTTTGAAGGCCTTCTTGTTTTCAAGATCTTGCTCATAACTTAGAACCCTTCTTTTAAATTCTTCCTTGGAATACTTTACTTTAGAGTAAGGCCAACATATTCCCACCATAGTTCTATGTTTCTTAATCACTTGGTGTGGACAATGCATTTTGAAGCATTCTTCTATGAGATTATATCTGTCTATTTTCCTCCACTTTCAATGTTCAAACACAACATTGGGTAAACCACACACTCCTAGAAGTGGTGTATGTTAGGTGACCCTTTTCAATAAAGCGAGACGTGGAAGCTTTTTTCTTGTCTATAGTTGTAGCTTCCATTATGACAACATTCAAAAGCACATTGTTTAATTGTTTCACTTCATACACCTTCTTATTTTTGAGAGCTTTCCCATAGCTTAAGACAAAGCTTCTTTTAAATTCTTCCTTAGAATACTTTTCATTAGAGTAAGGCCAACACATTCCCACCATAGTTCTATGTTTCTTGACCACTCGGTGTGTATCATGCAGTTTGAAGCATTCTTTTTTAAGCTTATATTTGTTTATTTTCTCTACTTCCAATTGTGCAAACACAACATTGGGCAAGCCATACACTCCTATGAAGGTGGGGTAGGTTGGGTGACTCTTTTCTTCTTTTGGGCCAAAGCATCAATAAATCCAAATTTGATGGTTTGATGTGCGATCCCTCTCAACACTAGTCTTTCAGGGACATGTTTAGGCAAATTGTGATGGGATTTAGTGACACCATATATCTTGATGTCATTGGTGTCTTTATCCACATACCACTCCCTCATTATTTTCAAGACTCTTAAAGTTTCTTGGGAGAACCAAGAACACTTCATGTCAAAAGACAACTCAAATAAGGGAGCTAGGGATCCATCACATGTCTTTGCATAATGTGGGGGGTATGTTGGCTTGAATTAGTAAGCGAAGGTCCATAGGGTTGTCCAACAAAGAAGTTGTAATCTAGCATTGGCATATGAATCCCTAAGAACAGGGAGGTCTCACTCAAAGGGGCATTGACAAAACTTAAGATTTTGGGGAGTAAGCTAAGAGGTGGCAATCACAACCATGTCTACCCTCATATCCTAATAAACAAAGTATCAATTTATTACATTTTCTATTAGACTTATATTATACCACAGATGCAACTATCCATCATAGCAAGTAAGCAAAACAACAATGGGAAAATACATATTAACAAAGAATGCATCTTAGTAGAATCCATTAAACAATATTTAATATAAGTAGAATCGTCATTAAACAAGGGCTATGTAGTAGCTAGTCCCTGCCACTTAGTTTAGGGATAGCTAAATTGCATTTTAAGACAATGAGGACAATACAATATGGATAACATAATTACATAGTCGGTGCCATTTAATTTATATATAATCAAATTGCATATGCATTTCAAAGGTTACTTTAACAATTTTGATTTATTAAAATACCATGCATCATATATCCATGAATTGTAATTTTAACAATTTTTTTAGTACAACACATAGTGCAAGGGTTGGGGACGCAATTTTTACAATTAAATTAAGCTCTAGTTTTAAAATACATTAATTTGTGTTTTGTATTGTGTAAAATTATGTTAATTTTTGTAATTATTATATATTAAATTAAATAGTATAAAAATTAAAAAATAATAAAACAAGTAACACAAACTAAACAATTTTGTCTAAGTATTATTTATATATAGTATACAAACTTTTATGAATATTAAGCATTTATTTGGCATAGTACTTGTAAATATACATTTAGATCCTTATGCATTCTTTTTAAATATAAAACCGAATAGATTACCAGCATGTGAACATATTTTTGATATTTTATTTATTTTTATAAATTCTGACAATAATGACATGAAATTAGTTTTTCCACAAACATAACACACCTATGACTAATAGCAAAGAAAATAATTGTATTTTATTTATAAATTTTTAAATGCTAAAGTTAAACATTGATGATGAAGTTTATTTTTTGTAAATTTTAAAGGTTAAAGAATTTTTTTACCATCTAACCATTACATATATAGCTTCCTTCGGCAACTAAAATAGCTTAAAATATTTAATACTAGCATTTGCTCCTTGAGGGGCAAAAATGAACGCGGGTAGAAAAAGAGGAAAGTAATAATTAATCTTTTGAAAATCACTAATAAACCAAGGAAAGTAACTAGTTATCAATGACTCTCACCGCATCAAGGATTCACACATCTTTTGACAATATAGATAGTTCACAACAAAGCACAATAAAATGCAGACTTACAACACAATAGCAGTGGTCGTGGCTCTGAATATAAAGGTTGTATTTATTCAACGTGGAGGTAGATGAGGAGAGGTCACTTTGCTTGGCTGCTTTGTTTTTATGAATGTAAAAGAGAGTACACAGTTTACAAATCAGCTGAGATTAATATTTATATCACTACTGCTTGGGATAATCCATTATGAGCTTAGCTTGAAAAGCCATTGCCAACAAGGAAACTGAAGAGCGTTGAACTAAAAACATAGCAAAATATAGCACTGTTACAAAAATATGAACAAGCATTTAGGTTTATTGGGGAGAGTGGAACAACCAATATCTATGGTTGCATTTTGCAGGGCCATCCCTTGTGCTTTATGGATTGTTAATCCCCATGCCATTCGAAGTGGTACCTGCCTTCGTGAACCCCTTGCTATAGGATTGATGGGGACACAATTTGGATTGGAAGAATCCTATGAAGGGCCTTTGTAGTGGAGAAATTGGATTACAACATAAGATGGGAAGGTAGGTGGTTGATTGTTGGAGTTGTACACAATTGCAATAACTTTTCCAAGTGAGTCGTTAACAAGCCCTGATGAGACACATAAGTTGGCTGTCAACATGACCTGCTGACCAACTGCTAGTAGAACCTTGAATGGAAGTTGCTCATCATCAATTGAGGTTTGAAGATGTTGTTTCTTTTGCTCTGCAAGGCAATGTGCAATTGGCATGTTAAGGAGTTTTAGCATTTGTTTGTTGTGCAATGCAACAGAGCTATTAGTTGTGTACAAATGAGTGCATTGCGATGTCCCTGCCGTAAGATTTATGAGGCATAGTTGGACAATGGTTTTTGTGCATCACAATATATTATTAAAGCTTGAACACGATGCAATAGAACATATGCGCAAGAGATGGGGGATAGTGAGCAGATGATTGTTGAGTAGCCTAGAGGATAAACAGACGACTATTACAAAGTGCATTAATTTTACAAATAGGTGTTTATGTATATAAATTTAGTTTTAGAAATAAACTTTTGCATCAAGTGATCATCGAGCTATCATTGAAGACAGGTTGTTATTGGTGGCACGATATTGACTGTATTTGTGCAGACTCTTTGATAAATCGCAGTAAATGCATAAGAATCGTGGAGGTTAGATCATAGTAGAAGAATTACCAGAAACTTAAACTGTTCCCACAGATATCTCACTAGATTGATAAAATATTTACCTTCCTAATTTTCAAGAAATCTGCCACGAAGATTGTTGATCCCAAGGTCATAGAAGATAGAATCTACCAAGATTCCTGGTCAGATTGATCTACAAAACTATGTAGATTATCCATTTCTAATCGTCTACATTCCTCTACGAAAAATTATTAACAAGATTTATTTCCTATGTTGTTTGCATATACACTTGATAGGATCGAATAGGACATAGGACATACGTTGTGGGAGAAAGTAATAGCTTCCACATATATCCAAAGTATTATCTCCACGTTTAGAAAAATTAACATGCACTTGTCATATAGATTACACAGGGGCTTCACTAGCAAGGCAATATCATATCACGTCCATTCATATTGGGGGTTTGAATACTCATGAAAAACTCAAAAATATATTGCCTCGTATTAAGGGGTCAAGGGTTTTTTTTAATTTGACATAGTAATATAGATATCAGGGGTTATTTTATTTGGCTAAGCCGAGGAATAACCTCCAAATCGTGGGATATATTCATACCTCCAAATCATGGGCTCAATTCATACCCACCTAAAACATAAGGACCCTCCATTTTATTTGATATTTCTTATGATCCTAAGTTTTTCATAAATCTGATAAGAGTGTACTAATGCTAATCTCGATGGAAGTCTCTTTAGAATACTGGCCTTGAGCAATCCTCATTTAATAACTAATTTAGGCTTGGTTTGAATTGATGTTATATTTTTTTTCATATTTAAGTTTGAGCTTCTTATTAGGAATTTTCATCTTGGTTTGTTAGATCTTATTAATTTCCGCACCATCAACTTTTTTTAAATAAATTTAATTGGATCTCTAGGATTTCACCTGCAGTCTTGTTAGCATCCTTTTGAAATTGTTCTTTAGAATTGAGTCGAAAATCTATCATTGTGTTTTCAAAAATATTCTCTCATCTTCTGAACGCTGTCAATGGCCCATCGATGACGTTTAAGATATATCTTGTTATATTTTTTAAATTACATCGATGGTGCTTTCAAGTTGGGTCTCAACATTCAAACCCTCTTTTTTTCATAATTATCTAAATAATATTTCAAATGTTTTATCATTTTTTTAAAATCTCACCAATACCTATAGACATGTTTTCAAAATGTTGTTTGCATGTTCTAAGAATATTTCGATGAATTCATGAGTGAAGTTTGACAATTTCTCTTGCCATGTCTTTACAATTTCAATGATAGAACTATTAATGGATTCTAAAACATGGTCCATGTACCTATGGATCTCGCCGATATTCTATTAGTGAAATTTCGATTATTTTCCATGGTCACATCAAGGAGGACAAATAATATGCACCCACAACAAAGTAATGAAAGTTATATGAACTGGGATATATACAGTCGGATCTAAACTACATATATCCAAACACATATCTAAGGGTATATATCTCAACCCATAAAACATTTATTACTCTGCTACGGGGTGTATATTGCTTTCCCATGAGAGAGACACATCTCACTTTCCAATATGTTTTGTGAATCTATCAAACCATAATCTTTCAAAAGTCATTGATACTCTATCAACATATTTTGATAATTGATCGATTTTAATCTTCGAAACTTATGGATAATCCATCAACGAGTTTCCAAAATTATATGTCCCTGCCATAGGCAGAAACTATTGTTTTCACCTTTCTCAAATAATTTATATTTAAAAAAAAAAACATTGAACTTGTTAAGAATTTTTTTTAAGAATAATTTTCTTCATGGATGGGGTTTATCTAAGATTTCATTGGCCCCAAGCCTATGAAAATGGGTAATAAAAAATCAAAAGAAAATAATAAAATTCATAAATGTGATCTTCCCCTTTATGAGATGTGCTCTTAAATTCCTAGTCAATTGTGTCTCCGTTCATAAATGTGATATGTCCTTTTAAATTCCTAGTATTTTTGAATAATTTAATGTGATATGTGCCTCCATTCGGTTGTTGAGGTTCACATTTTTATGGTGCAAGCAATTTTCCCATCCATCTTTTGTCACCCATTGAATTGCTTCTAGGACCTACATAGTTTGCTATTTATTTTATACCACTTGCAGTCCAACTCCGAAGGAAATGTTTGTGGTGCTACTCCATGCATCTACCACGTAGATGTGGATATCGACCTGCAGAATTTTTATGGAGGTTTAATTTTTCTACTCAACAATTGAACTACAGGTATATAACAATCTATTTTCGGGCTAGGTTGACTTTTAATTAATCTAAAATACATGAATCTCATTTATCTATTCTTTGTAAAGTTTTTGTAAAATATATAAAGTAAATTCAATATTTTAGAAACTAAAAAATCATTTTTTATTATTTTGAAATTTAAATTTCAAATTATTATTGGTGGTTAACTTGATGTGATCATTTTTACCTAGTTATAAAGTTAATTGTAAGAAATTAAAAAACTTACAAAATTAATAACAATTAAATAAACATAAATGTGCCATGTGTCTGAATTCATTTATTGATGATTGAAAAGAATTAAAATTAAAAATCCCATATCTCTATTACGTTACCGGTCATTTTTCAACATTTAAAGCATGAAGTACATAGTAATGTAGTGATGTAATGCTTTGTGCTTAAAAAAATAAAATTTGAAATCCGCTATCTGTGTAGAACTTTTATAGAAATTATTCAATATCCATGAAAATCGGCAATTTGTTATTGTAGAACTTTGATAGATTTTTTTGGTTGGATATGCCACTTATGCTGAGTATTTATAATAGGAAATCATATTTTATGTTAAAAAATGAAAAATCAGCAAACACTGTCAGGTGTAATAAATAAACATAGGAGGTAGTGTTTTTGCATTTAGTAGAATTTATATCACCTGTTATACCATCAATTCACTTGGATTCGATCAATCCACCTTGGAGTACGGTTATCATTTTTATTTGGTTTTGTTTATGTTCTCTAGTTTGATTCCAAGCTTTCTCAATGTTACAGACTTTGTTGTTCTATGTTGCATCCAATGTTGTTCTGACCATTCTATATTGTTTTGTGTTGCGTCCACTATTGTTGTTTTGAGCGTTCTATATTGCTATGTGTTGCGTCCATTGTTGTTCTATTGCATCCATTGTTGTTCTCACTACTACTTCCTTAGTCTTCTGAAATGGAGTTTACTGTTCTACACTAGAAAACTGTTTCATTATCTGCAGGATGAAGAAAAAGTTAAGGTAATATGTAAAAAAAAATTAATATATTTAAAAATATTTTCCTCATTTACTCTATGCACAATAGTAATGGTTGAAGATTTTTAATAGCAATGAACTCATTGCAAATTCATTTCTTGTTTAGAGGGTAAATATTTCAACTCGGTAGAGGCGCAAAGCAAAGACATTTCTACTAACTAGAGAGGAAAGACGTTGATCCTATTCGGAAGTTCAAAGGAAAGGTGTCACATACCCCAATTTTATTAAAATAATGTAATTATTTTATTAATATTCCTGAGACATTATGTTAAATTTAATGCTAAGTAGGAATGGATGACTCAGCAGAGTCTCCAGAAATGGAGTGTAAATTCTGAATAATTATTATTAATAAATAAATTATGGAGACAACAGCATGGGAGAGCTGTTAAAAGAGGTTACTGGTCTAACTGGTGGATGGAATTAGGTGGAAGGACAAAAGACAAGTGGCAGCATCCTCAAACACTTCCTGAGTTGCAGGTGGCAACTTCCCTATATTTTGGGGTCATGATTCCCCAAGAAAGTGGAATCTGAGCAGGTGGCTCATTAATGACAGTTAACCCAACTAAGACCTAGGCAATCTTTTAAATACTACTCAATGAACTGAGCTGGGGGTTCAGCATTTGTTCTAGAGGGAGAATACATTCAGGTGAATGTTATTCAGGAGTCCCATTGAGGAAGTGGGAAAACAGTAAGGAAGTGTTTGAGTCAGGAAGTTGCAGTAACTTGGTTCCAGTATAGCTGCTTTGGCTGAGGGAATTGCTGGCTGTACCTAGTTCCAGCCAGTTAGACCAGAGCAAGCTCGGGGGTCCTGAGAAGTGTTGTCTGGGCACTCTCCAGGAATTGGTAGGGAGGAACAGCCTCCCATTGCTGTTATTGTCTACCATAGATACAGGTTCTGCCACTCTTCCTGCTGTTTGTATAATTAATTTAAATGTAGAATGGACTATCTCAACTGTGTTTTGAACTGTATTTATTTTCAGTAGATCAGTCTTTCTGTATTGTCTTTTGGTAGAAATTTGCAGAACTCATATGTCTTGTAATTTTTCCTATTATCACTTAAATAGAGTAATTATTCTATGCAGAATATATTGTTACTATTACAGTAATCAAATATTAGGGAGATTTAGTCTAGAATTTCTAATAATAGTTAAATAATAGACATAGAATATTAAACAGTAGTTATTTCAGAAAATACACTCATTAAAACAATCATAAGAACAGACACATAGATAAATCTTAGAATTACTGTGAAATAATTCCAAATAGAGAAATGTACAGGAATAATTTCTATTAGAGAAATATACCAGTTTATATCTGCTTCCTATTTCTGTCAACTATAGATACAGGTTATTCTCTGTATCGAGCTAAAGGAGAACAAAATTTATATCATTATATTTATCTATACTCAGAACATATTTGACTGTTATCGAATATCCAAAAGATGTGTTTGCAATAATGTTTCATTGTTTAAAAACTTTCCATACAATCTTATTCAATAAAAATCGTAGTCAAATACAAACACATAAACAGTAAATTGTTTTCGTCTTTTAAACCTAATATTATAATATTATAGCCATGTTGTCACAATAGAGTTGACAGAATTGTTTTAAAAACAAGACAAACTTATTGACTGGCTCGAAGCCGAGTCTTACCACTTAGAGACTTCATTGTTTCTATAACCAAATCATAAGCATAGATTAATGTGCATTATCGAGCTTGTATTACATGTAATACACAGCACAGACGTAGGTTATCTTATCAATAGTCAAACATCTTAACACGCAGAGAAGCTATCAACGAGCTTAGCCATTGTTGGCTGTTATAAACCCTCGTAGTTATTTACTGTAATAATATTTATTTCATTATAAATATTTCTCCTTGAGAGTAGAGTACAAACCTAACACGGCCGTAGCCAGACCACATTAAATTCGACAGACTGAAAACAAAAGAAAGGAAATGCTTTTATAACAGTTTGAACCTACGGGAAATCTCATACATAGTCCAGGTATACATTGTATCCACAGTTACAATTAATATTTAAACCAAAAACCAAAATTTCACAACACGTTTCCAGTCACCACCGAACTCAACCACTTTCATATGTATATATTAATCAGAAAGAGAATTCCCAGTTCACCAGGGTTAACAATACATCTTCATCTATTACAGTAAGGAATATCAAACCCCATTATTATCATTACTACCCAAAAACCACATAAAACGCAGATAAACTCATATATTCATATCCCCACAATCGAGTTATCATCCTCTGCAAGTATTGGAGAAAATTCAAAGCAATCCTTATATGTTAAACATTTTACTCATTTAACAAAACACAGAACGATACACGGCCACATGACAGGCTCAACAAAGTTACGGTATCCATTAGCTTATACAGCGTGGATAAAACCCTGCCTATTGAAAATACAATAACAATAACAACTCCGGGGTCTCATAACAGACTGAGCCGTAGTTTGTTCTTTGTAGACATGCCGAGGTAACAACCCTATCAACCATAAGCAAACAGTTTCATACACGCGACAATATCCATAACACCCAAAACGATAACAACCCCATTACACAGGAGGTCCCTTCCAAACATAACCCTAGCACAACAAAACCAACAAAGGGAGAGACAGCCGTGGATAACCAGGCTTACCCGGAGGAGCCAGCGCTGGAGATGAAGCCCTGTGCACCTTCAGGAACAGCATTATCTGCACATTATCGAGTGCCGAGAGTTGTTAATACTAATATAAATCTAAACAATCATTTGCAAAACTGAAAACTGTGAAACATTGATATTATCTTACCTGAGCCAATGGAGGAAGCAACCCGTGGACAACCTGGTAGCCACAAGCTGAGCTGGTAGTGAAACCCCATTACATTCGTCAATTGGATGAGCAAGGGAAACTTCCAGTACTTCTCTATTGACAGCCGCGACAGGCAACATGTTATACAAAACCCTTAAGCTGGGAATTGACCAGTCGGGGAGCACACTTCAAAACCCAATACACAGTCACCTCATGGATAAAAACAACAAAGAAACCCTGCCTCAAACTCACACCAGCAACTGTGGAAGGCCGTAAGTAGCAGGTGACTCAAAATTGGCGATGACAACGAGACCAAGATACAATTGAAACAGTAGCAGACGCCAATTCCGAGCCCAAGACCTCTATTCTACCAGAAGAATGAAACAACGTGACCAGAATCTGAGCAAATAGCATGTTACAGTGCCAAACTGACGAGTTCAGACATGGAGGGTTTCTCCCTTACAACCCGAGCCCGAAGGCACAAATAATGAACAGGTAGGGTTTCATTACTAACTTATATATCATCCAACGCAAGGAGGAGAGTCAACCACGTAGCCATTAAATATATCAACTCCACATGGGTCGAATTGCTATAGTTCAGTTGCAGCTCGATTAATTGTTTATCATTTTCAGATCATTTGCATGTATATAAATCTTGTTCAACGCATGGAAAAACACTATGATTGATACACAATCATTGAATTGTATATAAATCGAAACCAAGCCATCGATAATGTCTAGGGCATATTATAATTTCCTACAATCATTTAAACAATGATGTAGTCAATTTTCTAATGAGAACTCCACATCTTTTAAAACATTGAAATATTACCATGACCATATGATGGATACACCATGGTTATATAAGTCTTATTATCATTATCACCCCGATACTATTGTTAAACAATCAACAATGAGAATAACAATCTCTAATATTATGATGTTTAAATATAAATTCATCTACAGGTCCATACCATGAACGTAGTTTAAAACAAGGTACAGTGCGATGACATAAGTTAAACAATAGTAGACATTGGATTTTGAAATATAGATGACTATAATGGAACATCGCTAGAGGCATCACTTTTCCAACTCATACTAATAACCAGTAATTACAGCTAATAGTTGACAGTAGGTTACATTATGCTAACGTCACGTAATGCATGCGATTAACATAATACAAACAATTGTTCCAGTGATAGTTTACAGCATTAACATAGAGTCATGTTCATAACGCAATGGATATGACGGAAACATTGTAATTCATCGCAAAACCTGATGATACTATCCAGGATAAGAGATATTATGTCGAGACAAACTATCAATCTTATTTCAAGCGTAAATTTCATGAAAAGAACTTTACTGTCTTACACGACAATCAGCATTAGTAAATAGATCTTCTTTGAGTTTTTACAGTGCAGGGAAAGGAGCTTGATGCTTACAAAGATTAAATTACAGTGATCCATACTTCTCCAGTGTACCTGCGAACAAAAGACAAATTATGCATTAGCTCGTAAGCTAAGTAAGCCAGTCAGCTATGGCTAGCAGTCCCTTTGAAGATTGATAGAAAACAGTCAACATTTAAAATCAGAAAAATCACATTTGTATTAAAACAGAACCTTTTAAAACAAGATTATGTTTAGTTACTGAAATTAAACAGGACCAGGAATGCAATTAATTAACATTTATTGTTATAATAAAAAATAAAAAAAATTTAGAAATTTCGGGTCCTGACAAAAGGGGTGTTTGGAGACCCCCGAGAGTACTTCAAATTTATCAGGTAATTCTAATCTTCATTCCTACTATCTTATAAGAAGACAAACTGTTATGATGCATATTTGGTAATTCTTGATGTCTTCTATAGGTGCCACGGACAATTTTTTGTTCTCGGAAAGGGTCCTCTCCTGATATCCAAAAACCCACTACTGTCCCTTTCCAAATGATTGTCTTTTCTTCTATTTAGTTATAATTTTTCCATATTTTGCCAAATTTAATTTTTTTGTTATCATAATTCAAAGAAGTGTGTTATCCATCTGGTGATGATGATCCTCACTGATATCCCCTTTGTTATGGAGTTGTATATTACGAGTTGCAATCATTATTCATTTATATATTTAAATCATGATAGCAATACCTTTGTTAAGTAATAAGAATTTACATGTTTCACATGACACTTTACCCATCAAAAAAGGGCTAGAATTTTATTTCTGTTAAAATGTAATACAACAAAAATAGTTGGTTCAGACTTCTTCTTCGGTGTAGCCTTATAGGTTGTGTAGCAAGATTTTAAATATTTATCTCCACTCGTGTTTCTTCCTAACCGACTATCTTCTAGGGCATTTTATTTACTTCCACGGAGATAATTCTTCATCTAGCTGCAAGGAAACCCTAGTGCTTTGATTGCACGCTAGTATTTGCAACCTTTGTTCCTCAATATTATATACTCAACATCAAATTCAATGGTGAAATTATTAATTGTCTTTGTGGACTGGCCTCTTCTCTTCTCTCTAACACTGATGTGTGTGCTCAGAGCGCCTAAATTATGTCAAATTTTTATGGCATTGCTATTTATCACCACAATGGGCCTTCTCTCATCGAGTCTTCGTCGTCTCTACCATTGATTTTGCGGTCTACGAATTAGGGCCTTTGTATCTATCGATGGGGCCTTTGGATGTGTCAACATATTACTTGTCGTGTCTAAATGAGGACATTTGTATGTTTTGATGTTAGGGCTTGCCATATATTGTGATCTGGTTTGCTTATATATGCCTCTTCCATTTAAATAATCACCGTGACATTCAAATATTAACTGTGAAATACTTTGCCAATAAATTAGACAATTCGTTCTTAAACATTTTCCTTAGGAACATGTTTTCCCTCATTTTATCTCTTTCCAATTTTGATGTACTGTTGATGTTGCTCTCTGTACAGTGTGCGCCAAACAGAATTTATGATACGACCCAATGCCACACTCATTGACATGGATGTGATACCATGTTAATGAAATATCGGTATAAGATACATAATATACAAAAAGACCGAAATGAGAAATTGAAAGATTGAATTACTTTAATGCTTTAAAAATTACATACAAAAGTGCTTTACATATATGTAGCAAGTTTCATTATTCTACTTAGGAACCACTCAACTAATCTCTTTATTACATGTCATGTCTTAATACTACATTATTTACAGCATATAACTGCACTTTATATTCTAATATTATATCTTATCTTCATAACATTATAATATGACTTTATATTGTTACCCTTAGTAAATAAACAATGTCTAATAGTCCCTTTGTTTGACATTATTATACTTTGTATTTATTATTTTAATACAATAAGCTTCTCTGAATAAAAGAAAAACTATGGGAAAATAATAATTAATAGTTGGTTCTCCTTAAAAGAACCGAACAAGGAATTTTGTAAAGACATCAAATTTCCATTTGGCTTTGAGTTTATGAAGTTTGTTTCTAGAAGGATTTATTTAGAAAAAGGATGGTAATTCTTAGAAGTTATGAGCTACAATTCAGTTCCTAGTTCTTAGAGAAACTGTACTATTTTTTTGAGGTTGGAAGGTGGCTTGCCTTTGTGATGGATGGGATGTAAGAAAATGGCATCTCTTTTCATTTTTTCTTTGCGCTTTTTCATTCCATTCAAGCCTTCAGATCCCTAGAATCCATTTTCTTCTCACTTTAGTCGTCTAAGTGTCCTGGTCTTCCCCACCTAGCACTATCGATGTCGAGTTGTTGTAGAAGGTGTTCCCAAGAGTCAATCGTGTTGGTAGATTGGTAGGTTGTGGTTTGAAACATCTGTAATTCTCATATTTTCTAAGCATTGCACTGACTATTGGACTATTTGTCTTTTACATTCTTTGTTGCATTGATCTCTTGACGGGTTACTCATTTTACCTTCCCCATTACTATTTCATTGGGTCTTCCACTATCCAATGCTACAAATTCATCAATCGCCCCTGCAATCACAGTGGGATCATTGTTAGCATTATACTAAGATGCATTAAGGATACTGTTTGTTACACCTTGATAATATGATATAAAGGGGATATTAAAAATGGATACCTACAATATCTAGTGAAAATAGGGGTTTTCTTAATTGGAAAGGTATATTGGGAGGGGGGTTCAACAATACAATTTTAAGAGGCAATTTCCAATATTTAGTGAAATTAGGGATATTCTTTAATATCCTGCGAACGATCATGCTATGTAACAAGTTCACTAAGTGAACCCCCGTGATAGATTAATTGATTTTTCACTCCAAAAAATACCATATTTCCAAAAAAACGCAAAATCGAAAACCATCCAATATTTTGTAGAATCAACCGTAACAACCCATGGACCATGATAAAATCACCCACTAATATACTAACCTTAGGTCCCATTGCTTCCCTGAATTATATAATGTGCTTACAATAATACATATTATTTTATTTTTTATGATCATCATGTTAACTATGTAAAAAGAAAGCAACGTTATTTTATGGCATCAAATAAAAATATACGGACAAGGTGACACATCAAATCGAAACATATACAAACTTTACATGATAATACCAATGACATAAATAATAACTTTAATGTTTGTACTTAATTTAATAAGTGATGATTTAGTTTGATAAAGGATATGAATAATACCATTAAGCTTTGCATTTTGTTTAATAAGTGACATAAGGTTCAGCAGTAATAACAACCAATAAACGCAGGAGCACAGTGATGGCTATCCAATGGTTGCATTTGTCCATGGTTGCAAGAAAGGCAGAGGAATCAGACTTATGGTTTCTTATTATTAAAACCTCGGAGTGTTGAATTTACATATAAAAGTGAAAGTGAGGATCTATATCGTTTTTTTCTTTAGGCTTCTCCTAGCAGTGCCGGCAATTCAGCTTTGAAGCGTTTAAAATGGACGCCTACCAAAATTTAAAAGTCAAGTATTTTATTAAAATAGCTTTGCTTGTGCATTCCGTGTTAAAATGTATCTTGACTACAAACAATTATTAAACTTTAAAATTTGAAAATAGAATATATTGTTAACTTTCTATATTAGAAAATTGGGAGTTACATTCGTCGTCTTGTTGGTGAGTTACGTGTTTAAATGTATCTTGACTACAAACAATAAACAACCACGAGTTGGGCATGCATAACAAAATGGCCCATAATAAACAAATGTAGATAAATTCGACACTAACTTAGCCACCATGGGCATGCATGTTAGCCACATGTTACTAATCCTTCCACAACGACCACACCACATGTTACTAATCCTTCCACAATGAGCACAGATTACTGAAGTGGAGGGTACCAGCAGTGGAGGTAGAGTTTACCAACAACTTGCAATAGAACTTCCGTTATAGTGAAACCTCATCTTCAAGCATTTTTCTTGTTGTGGCAGTATTAACATCTGCATTGGCCGCGCTCTGGCTACAATTTCCAACTCTTAGAGCCATGAAGGAACTTTTTATTACAGACGGAGCAAGACGATATAGAGAAGCTAAAGCAGCACTTCGGTGGAAAGATTGTTTGAGAAGCCAGCGGAGTCCACCAACATTGCCGACCTTGCATCATCGACTCCTATTTGCGTACCTTCCTCCACTGGAAAATGGGTTTTTTTAGTTGTTTCGCTCCCCTTGGTTGACGCAAAAGAATCTCGTCGAGTTGTTGTTTCTGTTAAGTGATGAGTGGGGTTTAAATTATAGGCAAATGAAGACGTGAAATAAACAGGAATGACGATAGGGATGGAGGTTGACGGGTTGGCATTAATGTGGCAGCTTATAAGATTTTTGCAGGGTTTCAAAATTTGGTTGCGGTTGGACAAATTGCCAAATTTTGTTTAATTCCGGTGGAAGCTCTCTAGAAATTGTAAATTCTGCAAAATATCCATCAATTACTTCAGAAATTTTATAAAATCTTGATAGCTTTTGTAAATTTTGTAAATTTGACGTCTCTGTGAACAATGGATGGCTCGCAATCATGATGAAGATATGCCAACCCCTGAGATGCTCCAAGGGCGATCTTGTATCTTATGGGCCAGCTAAGAACACTAGACTTAGCCCATGAAGCAGATCCCCCAGACTCCCATTAGGCATGTACTCATACACCAACAGATTGGAATCGTTATTACTACAACAGCACCATAGCTTCACGATGTTCTTATGTCTGATCTTCCCCAGTATGTCCACCTCTGCTTTGAAACCATTATCACTGGAAGAATCGCCTTTGCCACTGCTCCAGAACCTCTTAATGGCCACTATTTCCCCATTGCTCAACGTGGCCTTGTAAACCTTACTAGCTCCGTCGCTCCCAATAACATTATGTTCATCCAAGCAATCCAGAATCTCGTATTCACTGAACCCCAACCTGTGAAATGATGTCAGCATCCACGAAGATTTGTCCACGGACTTTTTCCTCTCTGCATTTGCAAAGCTTCGGTACCTTCTGTAAATCCACACGAACCCAAGGAGGAAAATAATGGAAGACAAGGCAAACAAACAACGAAGCAGCAACCACCATTTCTGGTGCTTAGCTTTTTCACTGCGTTCTTCAGAACAGGACTTCGTGTCTGTTGGAGATAATTACTCCCTGATGACATCAGTTAGATGTTGAGTTCCTAACAAGCAGTTAGATGAGTCTTAGTTAGAACTATAGACAGTCAGTTAAGTCTAAGTTAAAGAGTCTAGGTTTAGCATGTGATACTTCTATATATACAGACCTTCGGGTCCATTGTAAGTATGAACTTTTATGTGAATAGAAAGCCGCAGCTTGTTCCTTAAAATTCATCATGGTATCAGAGCTTGATTAAGTCTTTTGGAGAGCATATTGATCCAAGAGCAGATCCAAGGGAAGAGGGATTATGGAACAAGGGAAGAGGGATTCTTCCATAGCGAAGAAGGCAGCCAAGCTTCTGTATTGAAGGAGGTGCCATCTATCTGTTCATTGAAAAATAGCAGATCCACTCGCAGATCTGAAGCAAATTTGTGAAGAAGGCAGCCAAGCTTCTGTATTGAAGGAGGTGCCATCTATCTGTTCATTGAAAAAGAGCAGATCCACTTGCAAATTCTGAAGCAAATTTGTGGAGATAAACGCCCAGCAAATAAGCAAGATTGCTGGAGCAGTGAAGAAATTCCAACCGTTGTTGGAAAGCTTGAAGAAAGCAGCCAGGATCTGATCCGCAAGTCGTGAAGACAAGATTTGATCCGTGAAGACGAGACAGCAGTCTTGAGGAGCCGTCCCAATCCACGAGAGGAGAGAATCCGGTGTGAGAAATTTGCATTGAAGGTATGCAATTTCTGGGAATTGTGAGTCGGTTCAACAATCCGTTCTGAGAAAATAGCTGGAGTGAAGTCCAGTCGTGCAGTGTAGAAAAGAAGGAGATCGCCCAAATCAGTGCAGTGTAGAAAAGAAGCCACTGTGTGATGAGAAGGCAGCCAATCTGCCTGAAAGATCTGCGTTGAAGAATGCTGAGAGATCAGCGTGAGAAATCTACGGTGAAGGGATTACTGTTGAAGGACCAGGCCGTGAAGCAAGAGAGCTTTGAGACAGCTATTGGATAGCTGCGTGTTGTCAAAATCCGATCCGCGTGAAGAGATCCACAGTTTCATCAAAAGAGCCAGCCATTGGATAGCGTTCCAGCTAAGGAGACGCTGCCACCACTCCTGTCACGGTAGAGAGGAAGATTACTCCAGCATCGGAGAACCGGTCTATGTGAAGAAATCTGCGAGTGACAGTTCTTTTGAAGGTAACCAACCCCTGTTTAATCTGATCCGCGTGAGGGAATTTGCATGAGCCTGAGGAAGGTGCGGTTAGTTCCGTCCAAGAGAAAGAAAAATCCGTGAAGTAAAGCTTGAGGAGAAAGCTTGAGCAGCCAATCCGCTTGGAAAATCTAAGGTGTGAAAGTCAAAGTATTTAAAAAATATAGATGTTATTTGCATGTGACATCTTGTCTTTTTGAAGAAGCATTTTTAGTTTGATCCACGTCATATTAAAGGGATATTTAAAAAAGGTTATTCTCAAGTTTTATAAAAAGCCTTTGTTCCACATTACTATTACTCCATAAGGAAGCTATAAAGGCTTGAGGATATTTGAAAAAGTTATGTGGATGCCACATTGAAAAACGATTTTTAAAGGTTTGCGTGGGCAAATACAGATATATTCCGATTTTGTTTTTAAGGTTGAAACCCTTGCATGATAGTAAAGGTTTGTAGCTTAAAATTGAAGGAAAAGTTAAGATTTGAGGGAAATCTTGCATTAAGGGAGCTCAAAGTAAATTCTATATTTTTTTTAGGGAGCGATAAGGAAGGAAGGATGTGGACTCAAGAGAAGGAGTCCATAGTCCTCAATGAGCCTCAGCAGATGGCGAATAGACAAGTTGTTAACCTCTTAGCAATAGAGGTTGAAGAACTTGAACCAGAGTATGATGGTGAACACCTTTCTTATGAAGAAAGAGTGACAGTGCTACAACAAAAGAAACTGATTAATGAGTTGTTGTTTGGAATGGTAACCCTACTTGAAAATGACGATCAAGTGGATGATGTCCTTGTAGGAGTAGCAACTGAGGAGGATGAAGCTAAAGAATCAAGTTTCGAAGAAGATTTGGCATTCATTGAGGATTGGCTTGCAAAGCCAAAAGAAGTTGTAGATGACAACTTACATTCTGTAGTAGCAGAATCTGAAGAAGAAGCAAGATATGCTATGTACCCAGTTGAAAAGCTGGAGGAAGAAACATGCAACAAGTATTTTGCAGGAAGCATTGAAGATGCTGTAGATCACTGGTTTTTCAGTGAGAGCCATGGAAAAAAGAAACATCCATGCAATAACAAGAAGAGATATCCAGAGTTTAAAGTCTGGAGCACAAAGAAGAAGAAAAGCATTGAAAGCTTCAAAGTTTGGAGCAGAAAGTATGAGAAGACGTTGCATCAGCACATTGCAGCAAAGAAAGTCAAGATGAAGATGTTTTGTAAGCCTAGCTGAGACATAGACCAGCAGGCAATCTTTTTTGATGAAATTTCTTAGAGGCAGTGTTTTTTAGCTGCAATTAGATAGTATGTTTAGCGGTTGTAATTAAGGGAGAGTGTTGGAGATAATTACTCCCTGATGACATCAGTTAGATGTTGAGTTCCTAACAAGCAGTTAGATGAGTCTTAGTTAGAACTATAGACAGTCAGTTAAGTCTAAGTTAAAGAGTCTAGGTTTAGCATGTGATACTTCTATATATACAGACCTTCGGGTCCATTGTAAGTATGAACTTTTATGTGAATAGAAAGCCGCAGCTTGTTCCTTAAAATTCATCAGTGTCGATGAATGTCTCGTGGCTACACAACTGATTGGGATTTCCCAAAAAAACCTTTTTCGTACACCGGACTTGCAAACGCCAAAGGTACTGCGCCGGACAAACGGTTGTCCGATACATTGAAAGAATTCAACTTCATATTCTCAAGCTCGGAAGGAATCTGCCCCGTGAGCAGATTGTCCGACAGGTCTAAATAATTAAGCACTGGCAAAGTACCAAGACTTGCAAGAATCGAACTGGACAACTTGTTTTTTGAAAGATTAATCTCCGCGAGCTGCTTGCACGAACTAATTTTAGCAAGAAGCTCTCCACTTAGCTGGTTATTGCTAAGGTCCAGCTTTCCGAGCCGGTGCAGCTTCCCCAAGCTAGAAGGCAAAGCGCCTGATAGTAAATTATTGTTGGCGATGATCTCGCTGAGGTTTTGCAGCTCACCGATTTCTGTAGGTGGGCTTCCCGTAAATGTATTGTCGTTAATGACGAGCTGTGAGAGATTTTTGGCGTTGGTGATGTCGGGAGAAATGAGTCCTTCAAAATTATTGTTCTTGAGCTCCAGCAATGAGATGCGAGGAAGTCCCCAGAATGAACTTGGCACCGATAAAACCTTGTTGCAAGCGGACAGAACCTTCATGGCATAACCAACGGTGGCGATAAAACCTTGCCACAAGCGGACATAATCATAACCATCCACGTGGCAGCATTCCCATTGCTCTATGAGTGAGGAATCTAACTGACGTGGATGGTTATGCTTCTTCATGGTTATGCTTCTTCACTGACGTGGATGGTTATGCTTCTTCATGGTTATGCTTCTTCACGATGGCAGCATTCAATTTGCTCTATGAGTGAGGACTCTAACTGACGTGGATGGTTATGCTTCTCCACAGTGAAACGCCTACTCACGCCTACAGCGTAAATATACATTTTATTATGGAAGTAATAAAAATACCCTGATTTCCAATTAAGAAGCTCGTGTATTTAAAAAATTTGAGCCATTCTTAAGTCATCTATTTTGGCCTAGTTATATTATAGCTTAAATGATTTAATGAACATAAAAGCTAGAGTTATCCACTAGCATCAGAACTGTCAAATCTATGGACTATTTATTGCTTTGCCATTGGAAATTTTAGATATGAAGTTCGGAATCTCAATTTGGACAAGTGGACAACGTTGATATCAAAATGATATGAAATGGATTTACCATATAAATTAACAGAATCATTTCATTAAAACCATAAATCTTATTATCTCCTAACTTGCTAACCACTTACAAGTTGAAGCCTTTACATATATATACTTGTGTCATTGGGCATTTGGATTCTTTTAGGTCATTACCTTGTGCAAGTGTAGGAAGGAATCTATGTTCCTTTATCATTTGGTATTATACATTATTCTATCAATTGGCTTCTCAAAACTTGGGATCTCTTTTTAATTATCTAGATACATCCTCTCATGACCTCTATCTTCCTTTATTACCTCCAATACACCACCATGCCTACATAGAAAACAAAGTGGCCAAGAGGGTATTTACTTCTTCATATATCTTTTCATTATACATGAACCATAGGGAATTCATTAAGCCATTGCACTAGTATAAAAAGATAAATTTATGATTAAAAAAAATAGAATTTGCATATAAATGACTATTTTTTGTTAGGCGACTAATAGTGTTACATTGCTTGTCACTTATAATGCAACTAAATTTACGACTAAATTGCATGTTATTTCAAATGCGTCAACCTGCATTCACCACGCATCTGAGCCTCCACGTCACTCCACCTCGTGCCTTCACCCACATCCGATGCTCATAAATCACACGTTTAGACAAGTATGAGTTAATAATTCCAACATTTACCCCTACCAACTTCGATTATATTTTAAATATACCTGAATTCCACAATCCTTTATAAAAATGAAAATCTTGTATTAAAGTCCCAATGTATTGGACAAAAGCGCCCCACTCTGAAAGTTTTATTGCTCAAAATCTTGAACCAACCCCCCTTTTGGCATAGTTCTAAAGTATTTATAAAAATGAAAATCTTGTATTAAAGTCCCGATGTATTGGACAAAAGCCCCATTGTTAAAGTTTTATTGCTCAAAATCTTGAACCAACCCCCCTTTTGTCATAGTCCTAAAGTATTTGTAAAGGTTTGGAGGTGGCCACATCTTAAGGCATAGATAACCCATCCTACACACTAGATCTTGAGACTCGGTCACATTTTGGGCTCTTTGAATGGGTCCTTAAGGGCCATGTCTCCAACCCCTTACAAAGTTTGGAGGTGGCCACATCTTAAGGCATAGATAGTCCATCCTACACCCTAGATCTTGAGACTCGGTCACATTTTGGGTTATTTGAATGGGTCCTTGAGGGCCATGTCTCCAACCCCTAGTCTTTAGTTATATAAAAATTGTAGTTTCCATGATTTGAACTTCTCATAGATTTTGATAATTTGCATCAATTCAAATTGGCAAAATAAATTGGATTGTTTTATCTTGGATGATTGATAAATGCATGAAATCTTAATTTAATAGTTTATTATTGATATGAAAGGGGCGACTCCTCATAGGCCATTGACAAAGGACAAAGTGGCCAGAAAAAATAATGCCTTTGGCGACCGCCAAAATAAAATAACAAAACCAAAGAACCACTTCCCCTAAAGAACGCCTTCGACGTACACATAAAGCATAAGAACGTTTGTAGGACAATTCTTGTAAGCGAAAGTGAAAGAACAACAAACGCTTGTAGGAAGAATGGTCAAAGAACAACGCGAGACAACAGAACGCTTGAAAGAAGATAGGTAAAAGTACCACGCGAGACAACGTAACACTTGTAAGACGATTAATTAAATGAGGTGAGCGTGGATCGAACACGCGACCTTCAGATCTTCAGTCTGACGCCCTCTGAACTGAGCTATCCCCGCAGATTGTCACGCTTTAAAGCTTATACCCAAAAAGGGACATTATCGTTGTGAATATGCTGCTTTTGATATATCTTCTGTAGATTTATCTTCTGTCGGGCTAACGCTTTGTTTCACAGGTAAATGCGGTACCTGTGGTCCTCTTACAACGAAGCCAATAAAAAAACGCAGTACGAGGATAGCATCAATTGCAAATTGTAAATCAATTTGATTTCAAAGAGAATTGAACTCATGACCTCATGCATACTAAACGGCTAAACGGGTGTCCTAAGCGTGCGTAACGTTTAAGGATGGAATTTTTTCAACATTATCGATACGATTGGATCAGTTTACTCATCTCAATTATACGTCCCAAGTTGAAATTAGCAAATAATAAGGCTGGACAATGTCAACAGCCAGTTTGTATATAAATAAATAAAAACAATCTGAAAAGAAGAGCCATAAAGAGTAAGCTATATATAAGCAATCTAAATCCGAAAAAAAATAAAACCGGGACAACAGGATTCGAAACTGTTTAGGCAAAGCCCGATGATCACTCCGGCACGTCTATCTTGCTAATTTATCTAATTGATTTTTTCCAGTTACTCTAATCTACTTGTTGTTGATTAGTATATGGAGGATAAAAAGCTTTAAACATTATTTATATGACAGCGCCTGTAGCTCAGTGGATAGAGCGTCTGTTTCCTAAGCAGAAAGTCGTAGGTTCGACCCCTACCTGGCGCGTTTCGATTTTGACTGTAGCTGTGGTTGGTGAAAAGACCATTCGATTTTGACTGTAGCTGTGGTTGGTGAAAAGACCATTATTACTCGAGGGATTATAGCATTCAATTTTAAATTAATTTCCATTTTAAATTTTTATATAGTAAAATAATGTTTTATGAATTTAAATTAATTTCTATTTTAAATTTTTATATAGTAAAGTAATGTTTTATGAATTTAAATTATTAAATTGATTTTTGAAACAAATAAAATTATAATTTAAATTTTTGATATTACACAATTTTTATTTTTTGATTGGCTTATTACATAATTTATATTTTTTGATTGGTTTTAAGAACTGATTTGACAAATATGTCCTGCTTAGATGTGACTTTTGTTAAATAAAAAATAAAATCAAAATTTAGAAAAATTCTAAATTTGCCACTGATACCAAATTTATAACTTTCATTCAATGATAACTAAAAACATGGATAGTACATCCTAGCAATGATGATTCACCTACAGAATACAATAAATCTATCTATCAATCTAATAGTTATGGGGAAATCCCCACCATCCGTACATCCGGGTTATCAGTTTATAAGGATACACGTAGCTCATTTTAAAGAAAGCAAAATTAGTAGCATGTAGCACAAGTACGGATCATTTAAATAAATAAATATTGGGTGCGTGGTGATATGGTCTCCTTTCGCCCCACCACATGTACATATGTGTAAATCATCTATTCATAATGCTATTCATAATGCTACCACCTGTATATATGTGTAAAACATCTGTTCATAACGCTATATATAGCGCTTAGGGGTAATGATAAGACTCTTCCACAGACCTGGTGCAGCTACGGCAAGGATTCTGACAAAATGTATTATGAACAATATTGAAATTCTAACATGCCGTAATAGTATTTGACATTTTTTGAGAAATGTCTTCATAGTAATTGTTTTGGTAATTTAAAAATTTAAAATTTAGATTTAAACTATAAAACAAAATAAAATAAAGCAATGTACTATATATAATCAATAAAAACTCAAAACTATATAGCACACATAAACACAATAAATTACCATTATTATCCTGTTGTAATGTAGATTTAAAATATTTATTTTTACAATATATTAAATATTTTGATAATTAAATTTAATTACTATTAAACTATGAGCATAAATAACACATTTTAACTTTATATAACCACCAAAAAAATGTTTAATCACAAAGAAGCATATAAATTTGAAGAGAATAAATTAGAAATGATAATATATGTTGCTTTAAAAATATATATATATATTATATTTTTTTTAAAGGATTTGTAAAAATAAAGTATTATTGCACAAAAATTTGTTCACTATGTTAATTTTTAACTAAAACAATGTACATTGTCCAGTAAAAATTTATGGAAATTTTATAGGTTAATTTGTTTCTCTTCTATTATTTGATTTTATAAACATTTGATTATATTCATAGGTCAACAAAACAAAAAAAACGTAGTCCCAAAGCAGGGACTAGCTGCTATGCAGCAATTGTGCTTGTTATGTCAAAGTCCTCCTTTTTAAGTGAGAGGAATTGATAGAGATCAAAAGGAAACGATCTAGGTTTTTTAATGAAGGATAAAGTCTTGTTTGTACACCTTTTCAACAGAAAAAAGGCATGAGGGATGAGATAATTGGCACTCAAATCACCCCGCTTTTTCAGCGATTTGTTCCCTAGATCCGGTTATAAAAATTGGTAGAATCGTAGTTAAACCCCATTTACTGCGGAACTATGCCATGGAACTGAGCCCCTAAGGGTTTTGGCCCATTTTAAGACGACCCAAATCGTCGAAATTCCAAAAAAATAATGAGAAGGGGTGGAACTGTGCCTCACCGGAAAAAATTTCGTCGTCGGCAGGGGACGATTTGATTGCCAGTTATCACACGCTGATGGAAATTGACAGAAATGGGCTGACAAAGATAAAAAGGCATTAATAAGGGAATTGACAGAAATGGCAAACAAAGAGAAAAAGGCATTAAATTTTGATATTTAATGGTTGTAGGATTTAAATTATGGTTATGTTTTATTTAATTTAATTTAGTTTTTTAAGTTATGTATATGTTTTATTGATATTTAGTGAATATTGTTGTTATTGATATTTAGTGAATATTGTTATACATTTTATTAGATTTTCCTTAAATTTTAGTTTTCAATATAAAAAATTATCTTTGTTTTTTTATCCATGCCACTTGACTTGTGTCCAACTATACATGCTTACCTTTATCTGCACCAAACCAAAGCATCTAGAATTTATTTGTGGAAGGAGATGATGTGTTTCATAATGCTTCTACCAATTTATATGTGAAGCATAGTGGAACAAAGCCTCCAAAAGGGAGTTCTCGCTTAACACATGTGGGTTTGTTCGAGTAGAACCCCAAAATTTGATTGTTAAGAGGAGGGGACATTAAATGTTCTCATCCAAATGTGGAACTACAAATTGATTTCATGTGTTCCATTCCTCATTATTCATGGTTTCTTAACAAAACAATAGGGTTTTGTTTCTCTTCCAACAAAAAGGTTAGCAAACATCGTGCCACAATCATTGTGTCGGTGAGGGGGATTTTTCCCACATACATCAAGACACGATCCTTAATGCTCGTAGCGAGAATGAGATTTTCAAAAAACAAATAATACAAGCTTAAAACTGCATTTTACAATGATGCCATTAAAACATAAGCAAAAACCCTAAACCATAACCCTAACCCAAGTGTGATTAGCACTAGGAATCTTGAGTTGGACAAATTTGAGCTCTCCAAAAAAGGGGGGAGCCTTGTTGCATTCATAAATTTTTGCTAAGTACTACAATTTGTGCCTTCTTTATCTTATTGGAAAGAAAATTAGCAAATTGAGTCAAATCCCTAGGCATTGTGTGTAATTATCTTGAAAAGTGCATGTGAAGGCCCTAAAAAAGGTGTTGAAAATCGTGAGTAAAAAACTACTAAGGTTGGGACCATTTTTTAGACGGCACTGTATGACCACCTAAATTGAGCATATACCTTTGTCTTATTGCCTTGTGTCTTGATATGGAATAGTTAAATCATCTCCTTTTCTTCCTTGGGATAGACGATGTTCCTATTCACCTCCCTCCACGTTATATTATAGACAATCTTCTCGTCTACATCTAAATTCCTCTCTACTTGGTTACCTAAGTCCATGCCCAGAAGGTTCTTTTCATTGGCCTCCTTCTTAATGTATTCTTTGGGTTCTTTGGATTCAACTTAAAATGTAGCATCCAACATTTATCTTCAATATAACCATATATGTTACAATGGTTGCAATGATTGTTTGGATCATTGCATTTATGTACAATTACCTTCTCATTTCCACTTGTATTCCCTCCTTAGATGTGCCTTATTGACTTGTCTTCTTGGACCACTTGGTTATCCTTTCTTCGTGTCCCTATCTAGATGTTGTACTTGCCTCATCGATAGTCTTATGTTTAAAGAGCATAATTTTCCTCAGATTACTACGAAGACCACTCAAATACTTTAGGAATATATCAAAGGTTTTGAAAGATATTCCCAATAGAATTGTATGTTTTCTAAACTTGGTATGGTACTCTTTCACACTTCATCCTTGTTTTTATCAACAGTAGTGCCAATGAATCCATTGGTCCTATTTGTATGCAATAGGGTAAAAATGGGACTTGAAGATAATTTTAAACATCTCCCATTTCAAGGGTTATTTATGTCATGCTTTGGTGGAATTCTTACCCTTGAAATTATTAGTAGAATTAGCTCTCTTTGGACTAGCCCCTTGACTCCTTTTTTTCCCTTGTCGGATTGACTCCATTCACCCTTGTTGGATTGGCACTAGTCTCTCGATCCTACCATCACCCTTTTTTAATTTTTCACACTACAACAGACTCATATTTCTAAGCATTGTCTCCACCTTTCTCTTCACTCAAAGCCTTAGCAATCCTATCATTAGGGGAGCCCCCTTGGTTGGAGAAGAGCCAACCTAAAGTGTACAGAGGTAGTTGCTGAGGTGACAGTGGGTAACACCTCTAGGTTATAGTTGAGATAACCTTGTTCTTTGGGGATTTAATCACACATGTTAGTTCAAGTTGTAACAAGATCCATATTTGTCTTTGACCAGTGATTCTTCTATAACATGTGTTGATGTGATGTTTGCTTCAATTTAGTAGGGAGTGGGAGTTGTTTTTCTTATCTATATTTGTAACTTCCACTACGACAACATTTGAAAGCACATTGTTTATTTGCTTCACTTCCAAGGCTTTGAGTGTTTGTTCATAAATTAGGATCCCTCTTTTAAATTATTTCTTACAATACTTTTCAATAGAGTAAGGCCAAAATATTCCCACCATAATTCAATGTTTCTTGGCCACTTGGTGTGGATCATGCATTTTGAAGCATTTTTTAATGATATTTGTCTATTTCCTCGACTTTCATTTGTACAAACATGACATTGGGAAAACCACGCACTCCTATGAAGGTGGGGTATGTTAGGTAACCCTTTTCAATTGAGCAAGAGGTGGAAGCTTTTTTCTTGTCTATAGTTGTAGCTTCCACTCTGGCAACATTTGAAATATAATCATTCACATGTTTCACTTTGAATACCTTCTTGTTTTCAAGAGATTTCTCATAGCTTAGGAACCTTATTTTAAATTCTTCCTTAGAATACTTTTCGTTGGAGTAAGGAAAACACATTCCCACCATAGTTCTATGTTTCTTGACCACTTGGTGTGGGCATGCATTTTGAAACAAACACGACATTGGTCAAGCCATACACTTCTATGAAGGAGCGGTATGTTTAGTCACCCTTTTTCTCCTTTTGGGCCAATGCATCATTAAATCCAAATTTGATGGCTTGATATGTGATCTCTCTTGACACTACTCTTTCAAGGACATGTTTAGGAAATGTGTGATGAGATTTAGTGACACCATATATCATGATGTCATTAGTGTCCTTGTTCATATACCACTCCTCCATTGTTTCCAAGACTCTTAAAGTTTCTTTAAAGAACCAAGAACACTTCCTATCAAAAAGAAACTCATATAAGGGAGTTAGGGATCCATTAAACATATTTGCATAATGTTCAGGGTATGTTGGATTGAATTAGTAGGCCAAGGTCCACAGAGTTGTCCAACAAAGAAGTTTTAGTCTAGAATCGATGTATAAATCCCTAAGAAGAAGGAAGGTCTCATTGGAAGGGCATTGCAAAAACTTAAGATTTGTGGGAGAAAGCTAAGAGGTGACACTCAAAACCATATCTACCCTCATACCCTGATAAACAAAGTATCCATTTATTACATTCTCCATTAGACCTATATTATTCCTTTCATTGGATTATACCGTAGATGCAACCATCCATCATTGCAAGTAAACAAAACAACAATGGAAAAATACATAATATCAAAGAATACATAATCTTTACCATGACCAAATTTTAAAATGAGAAGATATTTCTATTCATATTTAATATAAGTAGACTCATAATTACATAACTTATAAATTGCTCACAAAAATTGCAACTCAACAATACCAAAATCAACAATTTCACTAATTCTATCCTAACATGATAACCACTTACAAGTAAAATCCTTTCCCTTTATATATATATATATATATATATATATATATATATATACTTGTGTCATTAGGAATTGGGGTTCTTTTAGGTCATTTCCTTATCACAAGTGTACGAGGGACTCTATGTTAGTCTATTGTTCCTTTATTCTCCAGTATTATGCATTGTTCTATCAATTGGATCTCTTTTTTATTTTTCTAGCTCTACCCTCTTGTGACCTCTATCTTATTTTATTGCCTCCAACAGATTCTAAGTCTAGGTGGCATAATTAAGGTGGCATAGTGTGGATGGTTTTTTTTGCAGAGTCAACACCACCATGCCTTCATATAAAACAAAGGGACAAAGAGGATATTTGGTTTTCCATGTATCTTTGCAGTATGCATGAACCAAATGGGCATTCAATAAACCATTGCCAATCCATTCCAAAGGAGTTCACATCGCATAATATATCCAACAAAGAATGGTGCCTTTTGGAGTTGACTTCAATTTATTTATGGATTTATTCAAGGTATGTGAGAGAATCACTGCCCAATTGAGAACTATTCCTTCATAAGTTATGAATTTGATATCGTAGAGGGACCCAATCTTTCTTTATATGGGAGTCATCCTTCTCTTCATAAAATATACTCGTGAAAACCATTTTATCCCAAGCCAAGTAATGTTTTTAACAAGGGAGGGAATTTTTTGAGTTGTATTGTTGTTGTCAACATACCTAAGGGAAATCACATTAGTGGAGGCACTACAACAACAACGTATCAAGTGATGAATTCAAATTTGTGGGGATTTTCCAACATGCAAGTGCTAAAGATAGACCCATTGAGACAAATCACGGTACCTGAAGAAGTACAATAGTGTGTCAAGGAAGAAAAGAATGTGATTTTATCTTAGGATTGATATGTCAAATCCCACACAAGATAAAAATGGCAACAAAGTGAAAATCACTTGTGTTGGGCAATTAAACCGTTTATCAAGGTAAATGTGATGTGTTTTAGCTTAGAGAGGGAGTACTATCATAGCATTGCAATAGATATTTTCTCAATGAGAAAGCTTGATGATCGGCTATGGAGCGGGGAAATGAAGAAGATGAAGTCTCAATGGAGATTGAAATCTTTCCTTCACGACACCTCAAAGTTTGCATAAATCAAGACAGGAGCCATTGCCATGCAAGATCCATGCTATAAGGAGAATGAAAGCATAGAATGCAAACAATAAATGTGATTCCAATGCACAAGTATATGAAGTTTTGAGTATGGGTTGAGAATATAGACAAAAAATTTCAAATTTTCCTAGATTTAATTGATTGTTTTCTTTATTTTTTTCATACATAGAAGTGTGACACTCCCAGGGGAATCATGTAGGTATCCTTGGGTTCGACCCTAGGTGGGGTTGGTCCCAGCTGACCGCCCCAACCACCCCGTCTACAACTACTCGACAAATTTAATTGATTAAATCTCACTTATGTGATCAAATTGTAATTTTTTTTATTAAAAAGTAAAACTAAGAAAAACGTCCACGGGAAGAATTCACAGGGGGCCCACCCAAAGGGGCCTCACCCAGTTGGCTCTAATTATAGAGCCTAACCCGATGGGGACATCAAGTAAGGCCCTTATATATCTATGCATAACCACCCAAGAATTTGACCCCAAGACCTTATGCTTACAACTCACAGCTCTCAATCACTTGAGCTAACCCATTGGGATATCTATGTCCAAGCATCATTTCCTGGATCCATCCATGTATTCCCTACTCAAAGTTGATTTCCACCTCTCATTATTCCTAGAGATAAACCGCAAAAGAATTGATGTCGTCAAGTCTATGTTCATTATCCTTGGATCTTTTATTCCAAGTCCTCCATTTTCAGGGAAAGCTCTTATACTATTTCTCATTTTACTAAGTCAAATTTATTTTGATTAGATTTATGCCCTTGCCACAAAAATCGATGAGTTTCTTTGTTTCTTTGGTTCATAATATGGATTGGAGCTAATAGAGTGAAGCATTGATAAATAGGAAGAGAAGAAAACACAAACTTAATCCAAAAAAAATACCCGTAGAATTAATCAAATTTCTTTTGATTGGATTTACCCCTTGCCACAAAAATCATCAAGTTTCTTTGTTGCTTTGGTTCATAATATGGATTGGAGCTAATAGAGAGAAGCATTGATAAATAGAAAGAGAAGAAAAAATAGACAATCAAAAAAAAATTACCTGTAGGATTCAACAAATTTTCCCCCTAGGTTTTCCCCCTAGGCCTGATTTTTTTTATTTTTTAGATTACATGAACCCCATTCGGAGCGTTAGGATGTTTCAATGAAATGGGAGTTCCTAAATACTTGAAATATTACTAGTGTTGTAAGCTTGTGAATCCAAATATTAATAATACATTATGTAGCAATACATGCAAGATATTTCATCCCATGACCTGGCTCTTCCCACTATTTACTTTGTCGCCTAAAGCACCAGCAAAGGAGTCCAGGATATTTTTGAATCCAGAGGCAATCATTATGGATGCTCCTCCCACAAACAATGTGTCATAAGCAAATAAAGCACGGTTGAGAGTTGTCACCCCTCCGGATATTAGGATCTCTTCCAAATTTCTAACCTTTGAAAGTCTCTACCATAAGAATGTATAGAAAAAGGGAAAGGGCAAAGCCCACCCGATTCCCCTGGAGCTTTGAAAGAACTTGGTTGGTCTACCATTAACCAACGAAACTACCCATGGTCCACCTACACAGGATTTTATTTGCTTGATGAATTTTTATGAGAACCCAAATCTTGCCATAACATAAATATAAAGCTATCTTAGTCTATCAAAAGCATTAGCAATGTTGATTTTGATAACCATACATTTGTCTCCATAGCTTTTCCTTGAATGTATCACTTCTTGGACCAACATGATATTGTCGATGATTTGTCTTTTCTCCATAAACCCCCTTTGCTTTATGATGTCTTTTGGGAAGAAGGTACTTAATCTTATTGGCCAAGATTTTAGTCAAGATCTTATAGATTGAATTGCATGAGATAGCCCAAAATCATAACAAGGATGTTGGCATCCATTCCTTAGGGACCATTGTTATGATGAAAGAATTAGTTCTTCCATTTTTTTTTCTCTACTCTAGTTTAAAACACATGATACAACTTGAAGAGAACTTTATAGTGAAAATGGAAATTCTAGCTATAAAAACTCACATTTTAACGTCAAAAACGCAAAAAGAAACCCCCAAATTGAAAATTCATGCTACCAGTAGTATATTTCTTTCCGAGGCTAGAATTACAACTTTTTTCAAACCCCAACTTATACCATTTTAATCGAAAAGTGGTTCTCACCATAATCACCCTCATTTTTATTTGAGGTTAAAATTTCATCTTTTTTGAAACCTCAGCCTTAAAAAACGTTGTCACTGCAATCAAAACCTTAAAATTACAACTCTTTTAAAATGTGGTCTTAAAAGTTGGTGTCGTTGCAACGAAAATGTCAAAATCAACCCTCGAATCAAGAAGAAGTGCTACCACGGCCTAAAAAAATATTTAATTTTTTTAAAATTTTATAACAAAAATAAAACAAATTTAAGGAAAAAAACAATTCAAATATAAAAATTAAAAAATAATAATTTAAAAAAATTAAAAATTAAAAATACATTTAAAAATAATTATAATAATAAACCCTTACCCTTTTACCACCCTACCCTCTCCCATGGTTTTTAACAAGAGCCACAAAGTGGCAATGTCCTACGTCATTGCAAATTAGATTTTTGAAATTTGCAAAATCAGCATGTGAACCTTGGATTATGGTTAATTGGTGGCGTGACTTTGAGCTATGGAAAAGATTGAATTGCTAACTTTGGGGGATGCAAATTGTTCTAAAAATAGCCATTTGAGAGATCTTGATCTTTCCTTTCTCATTTCCCATTAAAGAACCACAAACATGAAAGCTTTCAATTAAAATTTATTTCAATAACTCAATTGAAATTTAGTTCAAATACAAAAATTACAATTTCAACCAATATTGCATAATCAAATTTCAATAGCCAAAAAATAAAATAAATAAAAAAACAAAACAATTTCTTTTAATTATATGATCAATCTAACCATACCATCTATGTGGATTGTTAAGGGCTTCGTAGGTTAAATTAAGTGTATGTCTAACAATAATTTTTATCCTCATTCCAACTTTCCTCAAATAGTTACCATGTAATATTAAATGATAAAGAGAGCATAAACCATAATGTGTTAACCATACCATCTATTTGTGGGATGCTAAGGACCTTGTAGATTAAAAAAATTAAATGCATTAACCATACCATCAATGTAGGGATGATAAGGACCTTGTAGGTTAAATTATGTCTATGTCCAACCATAATGTTTATCCTCACTTCAACTTTTCTCAAATAATTACCACGTACTATTCAATGATAGAGAAAAAAAAAACCTCGGATCCTTGTGACACTCTCGCCCACACAAGCCAGCTCCCCTCTGGAGGTCGCCACATCTGCACAAGCCACTCTGTCGGGCTCTCCACATGTCAGCGCACTCAACAAGGCGACGACGCAAAGTTAATAAGAGGGGACCCTCTCCAAGGCACGACATTAATTCGCACTCATGCAAAAGATACCTCGACGTTGGTGGAGGGTGCTAGAAGGCACCTCAGGCATTAACTCGCCACCCTTCTCTAAAATGACAACCAGACGCATTAATTCCATCACCAGGATCAACGCGCGCAAGATGGGCTACTTGCGGTTCAACGTCGGCACTCGAGATCATTCCTTTGCTCTAGCTCCTGCTCGTTTCTGTTTCGTGGTTCCTCCTTCGGCTCTGGTTCAAGACACTCTCAGTTGGCCTACAGTCATGATGCAACCAAGAGGCACTCCTCGTCGAGGTGGTAGCAGGAGAGGGTTGGGAAGATGACCCAGAAACACCATGGACTGGACAGCGATGGATGGCTATGCGGAGAGCGTCTCTGGCTCCACTCGCGGTCTAATTGACAGTTGGGAAGCACATAGAGTCGCAGCCATTCTTGCTTCCGGGAGGAATGGAGGGAACATCAACCATTACTGGTTAATTAAGAACATGATGAGCACCCTGGTGGAGGAGGTGGCGGCTAATTGGAGTGCCAACATAAGCACTCTCAGGGATATCAAAAACAATTTGACAGAAATGGGAGACTGTCTTGGCATCATGGATGCAAATCTGACCTGGGAAAATTTCTCCCTTGGGCACAACAATGAGCTAGAAGCTCTCAAAAAGGCTGAAGAAGACAAAAATCTGACTGGTCAAGGTGATGGTTTGAAGGTTGTGGATACGCATGTCAGGGCGGACGATGGTCATCCTTCTGCAACGCTGGCCACATCCGACACTGTGCAGAAAGGTGGCAGCTTGAACTTGGGGAACGATACCACTCTCCCCGGCGGCAGCACCAGACCTTTGTCTCCTTCTCTCCCCTTCCCTAGGACGGTGGAATACTTCTACAGCCACAGTCCCATAATAGAAGAAGAATCGAACTCTTTCCATGCCGAAGTCGATCCCTAGCCGGTATCCAAAGGCGTCAGGTTACTACTGTGACATCCAACTTTTTTGTTTCAATCTTTTTTACAATCTGTTTTTCAGAACTTTCAATGCACATGTTATATATTTTTTGAAAAAAACCCAGCTTCAATTCTGGGCAAGCCTTTTCTATAAGGTCTTTTTTTTGTATAATGCTAGTTTTTACAATATTTTCGAGCGACTGGGATGGTGGCTTCATCACCTAAGGCCTCCCCAGCCGGCTCATAACCATACTGATACCTATGTAATCTTTGCTATGTTTTTTGGCTATTATAATTAAATTTACCTCTACAACTTTACAAAAAAAAATGATACAAAAAAAACTATACATAACAAGTGCTACATAGTAGCTAGTAGCTAGTCCTTGTCACTTTGTATAGGGATAATTAAATTGCATTTCAAAAATGTTGAAACACTATAATATGAATAACCTAGACTAAAGTAAATACAATGTCATATCAACCATCAATCTAACTTACAAAATAATAGTATCCATGAACAATAAATAATAAATAGCATGAAAGAATATTGTATAAACCACGTTAATTTACTCTTATCATTTCAATTTTAATAAATATCCGGGAACAATAATCATATTTGACAAAAGATTAACCAAAAAATATTTGTTGATGAATTTAGTTGTCTTATTTTATGTTAAATCAATTATATTTATATTTGTAATCTCACAATAATTACATGACGGCAATTTAGATATTTGTAATTTTTTATATAAATTTTAATAATAAGATTATTCATCTTTAAAAATGTTTTTTATTTTTTTTTAAATAAATAAATCTGGAAAAAATTACGCTCTAGAATATCTAAACTCAGTCCAATTAACAAAATTCAAATCATATGTATGACCCAAACACAAAAGACCAATTAAAAAATTTGGTAAAAATGAAATTCACATATAAATTTGAGTAATATTTAAAATTATAAATTTGTAAAGATGTATTTACAAGAATTTAGACTGAAATGAAATGATCTATGTCTTATAATGCGGATCATTATCCAAGCTGCAAGCACCACAGAGTTGAGTAATAAAAAAGTGAAAATATAAAATAAAATTAAAACCTTATTAATAGGAAGTTGATTTGAACTTTTATTTAGAGTAGCTTTTGAGGTAAATTGTTGTGAAATGAAAAGCTTTTGAGGTAAATTAAAAGAATTAGGTTAATGGTGTTTCATAAAATCTATCGCTCGATATAGCAATCCATATTGTATCGATTTGGATAAATGGAATGTCGTACTGTTGGCGATCCAAGAAATCACAGCCGTTAATAACGCATCGTAAGGCGGAGTCTCCACGAGCGTGCTGCATGGATAATAAGATGTATAAATTGTAAATTAATCTAATTAATAAAATTATAAGTTTAACAACAAATTTTATAATTGATCTGAATACCCTTCATATTAATCCCTAATTCCGTTGGCCAACATTATTAAGCATGCAGAGTTTACAATGGCATTAATAACAGAAAATAAATTTTAGTCGTACCTGCAAATATTTATTAAGTCAAAGTTTATTAATACATGATCAACTCAAAAAGATTACATAATAACATTATGTAATAACCCTGGATAATAAAACATTATATAATGCAAGTCACATAATTTAAGTGATTTCATTTTAAATAACTCAAATAAAACTATTCTTTTTTTGCAATAGGATGTTGGGGAAAGATGGCATGCTCGGGGTGGAGAATGATAAGACAATAAAGGAGCATAGCTCTGCTTGGTTGGACAACTCTTAGAGAAACCCTAGACATGGAGGTAACCTTAACTGGCTAGTTCCTCGGGTTGGAGATAGCAAACCATGTTTCTAGATTTCTGTTCGCCACCTTTGGCGAGCCTAGTACCAACCATTAAAAAGTGGGAATTTTCATTTTTCGATTTGCTATGTTTTGTATAAACTAGCTTAGCTTTTGGTGGTTACGTCCCGGGGTTTCCTGTGTTGTGGTACTATGTGTCAAGCGGACAGCGACTTCCGGGCTTCGGGAGGGCAGGGTGGTAACGTTAGTCTAGTTTCTTCACACTATCCGAAATATGTTGTGAGTGCCCCTGTGGCGAGGGATATTTCGGCTCCCTCATCTGGAACTGTTAGGGATTTAGGGGTAAAAACTAACCCTTCTCTAAATGTGTGCTTTGAACTAGCTAAGTCAGTGAATAAGGTATCAGTTTCAAGGGAAGCCGGTTACTGTCTCCCCCGGTGAGAAGGCCGGTTTGGAGTCTGACTCTACTTCTTTGGCCCTGGAAGGTCGTGTTCCTACCTGTTGTGACGGGCCCATTTCTGAGATCCCTCCTCCCTTGTCGTCACCGTTATTATCGTCTGACTTTCCTCCGTTGTCCACCTCCCAGAGGAGTCCTCTCGACATTCACATTTCCAACTCTCTCGTACAGGACTCGCCTCTTTCCACTTGCAACTTTTCGGAGGGCTAACAACCACTAAAATCCCCTATCCTTGTTGACTCGACTTTTCCCTCTGACAGTGCTGGAGCTCTCCCTATCTCTGCCATTTTCAATGGTAATGTCACTATTCATAATCCCCGTAAACCTAAGAAGAAGATTGCTCATGGTTCCCCTCTAGACTCGACCTCTCAGAAGATTGCACTTGTTGTAGATCATCCTTCTTAGGCGCACCTAAACCCTTTGGTCACCTCCCTTTTTACCAAAGGTTTACCTTCGGCAACTCCTACCTCTCCTAATACTCGGGCTCTTAAAGAAAACGCAACCCTTTCTGGGGTTGACCAATGACTATTTTGTCCTTGAATATTCGGGGATTGGGCAGTGGCCACAAGCGGACTGCCCTAAAGAGCATGTTGGACAAAATGCATCCTGGGATTATTCTATTACAAGAGACAATGATTTCATCGGGGGAGGCATGTAAACATTTCCTTTCGATAAAACCTCGTTGGAGAGTTTGTGCCAAGGATTTTTTGGGGATTTCGGGGGGTACTCTGGTAGCATGGAATCCGGATTTAGCCGATTTACAAGCTACGTCAACTTTTGCAGGTATTCTTCTAGAAGGAAAACTAAAAGGCTTCCCGCAGGCATATTAAATATTTATGGTCCTATCAAAATAGGAAACAATTTTGGGAGTGTATCTTTTTGTCTAGTCTTCTGGCAGATAATTATTTCATGTTGGCAGGGGATCTAAATTTCACTTTATCCTCTGATGAGGTGTGGGGTTCCGGCAGCAGATTGGATCCCCTTGCCAATTTCATGTCATCTTGGTTCAATGAGCTTAATTTGGTTGATATTAAGCCAAATGTGTTGGTTCCGACCTGGTCGAATGGTCGGTGTGGGAAGGCTGGTATAGAAAAAAGGCTGGACAGATTTTTCATGTCAGAAGTGTTATGTGATGATTTGGGCCGGTTCCGTTCATGGTCCTACTCCTCGGGCATCTCTGATCATAAAGTTGTGGTTTTACAACTGGATTTTGATAGGCGTTTTGTTCACTATCCTTTCAACTTTAATCCCTGTTGGCTATTGAAGGAGGATTTCAATGTTTTGGTTAAGAAAAAATGGCTCTCTTATTCCTCTTTGTACTATTCTTCTCCTTTGCATAATTTCATAAATAAGCTTCGTCTTCTTAAAGCATAGGTTACGGATTGGGAAAGTAGAAAGAATGTGGCTAATGAAAAGTCTCTTTCTGACATTGATTCTGAGATTCAGTTACTTGCAAGGGCTATTGATAAGGATTATTTCTCCCTCGAATGCGAGACGTGGAGACAGAGGAGCGGGGCTGTCTAGTTACAGGCTGGAGACAACAATACAAAATTCTTTCATCAATTCGCTAATCACTGACAATTGAAGAATGCTATCTAGGAGATGAAATCCGATGACAACGAGCTTTGTATGGACTCCAAGTCTCCTAAGGAGGTTGTTGTGCATCATTTTCTATCTATATATTCGGCCACCAAAGAGAACAACATTGAGGAGCAGCTAAGGACCATCAAAAACTTTCCTTTCTTCTTCAATAGTGATAATTGTTGGGATATCAGTAAGCAGGTTATTGAGGAAGAGGTTTTCAGCACTTTAAAAAAAAAATCAAACGACAAAAGTCCTAGTCCAGACGGCTGGATGGTTGAATTCTATCTTCACTTCTTTGATTTATTTGGTAAGGAGTTAATAGCTGCTATAGATGAATCCAGAAGTCATTCATTTATTCCTCACAGCCTGAACTCAACTTATATTACACTTGTACCTAAGAAGGATCGCCTGGAAAGATTCAATGATTATCGCCCAATATCATTATGTAATATGTTGTACAAGATTATTACAAAAGTAATATTAGAGTGATTAAAACCTATTATGGGCGAATATATTTTTGAGAATCAGTTTGGTTTCTTGTCGGGTCGTCAGATCCTTGATGCGGTTGGGATTGCTCGGGAGTGTATTAACTCGGTTAAAAAGAGGCATATTAATGCTTTCATCCTCAAGTTGGATCTCTTGAAGGCATACGATCAAATTGATGGGCCGTTCCTGAGGTTTATCCTGCTTCAGATTGGAATTTCTTTTGAAATTACTAGCTGGATTATGGCTTGTATCACGTCATCCCGTTTCTTTGTGTTGATTAATGGGTCTCCAACCACATTCTTCAGCGGTTCCAGAGGTATCCGACAGGGATGCCCTATCTCTCCTTATCTTTTCATTTTGGCTATTGAAGGATTAAGTCTTCTCCTTAATCAGGCAAAGGAACATAAAATAATTTCGGGTATTAAAGTGGCCAATGCTCTGTTGTTTGTAGACGATGTTCTCATCTTTGGGGATGGATCCTTCTCTGAATGGAAGCAATTACATGATATTATTACGACTTTTTGTAAAGCGTCTGGTATGGCTATCAGTGATCATAAATCTGCATTCTTACATAATTTTGATGATCCGGGATTGCAGGCACAGATAACATCCTTATTCCCCTATAAGATGCATCCTTTGGAGGGTTTCAGTTATCTACGGTTTAGGATTAAATATAATGGTTACAGACAAAAGGATTGGTTATGGCTTGTCCAGCAGATTCAAAGGAAGATTGCTTCCCGGTCACATCGCTGGCTCTCATTGGGTGGTCGGCTGATATTAGTTTGCTCTTTTTTACAGTGTATCCTAGTATATTGGTTTTCCTTATTTCGAGTGCCTGATAGTGTTATCACTTTGATAAGACAAAAGATAGTCCATTTTTTATGGGTAGGAAAGTTGGATAGTGCTAAATTCCATTTGGTGTCTTGGGAGAGCATTTCCAAACCCAAGTCTTATGGGGGTTAGGGTATTAAAAATATGAGGGATTTTAATATGGTGTTATGTGCGAAATCACTCTGGCGTGTGTGGACTTCCCAGAGTCTCTAGGAGGGCAGTGAACAAATCCAAATATATGTATAGACTAGACCTGGGTCTATGGTTGTGTTTGCATAAGAGGCTATCTTTTACAGCTTACTACATTTGGAGAAGTCTTATGTGGGAATTTTCGATCATCAATCAGGCTTTGTGTTGGTCGATTGGACATGGAATTCAGGTCTTTCTTGGAGTAGATCCGTTTATTGGTTTGAAGGATCATTTCCTGCTTACTGGGGAATTAATCAAGGAATTACATAGAAATAATCTTTGTGTTCTGCAGCAAGCGCCTGCTTCGGAGCTTGGTGCACCACCAAGGTGGAAATGGGCACATGATCTTGACCTCTCGCGGGAGGTTTCAAATGAATGAGATTATTTTGTACTCTCTCTACGTCAAGATGGTATTCATTTGTCATCCTCATCGGATTCAGTTTTTTGGCACTATAACAAACAAGACGGATCGGTTAAGGCGGCCTTGGCTTATAAGTTACTATTGGAACATAAAGATGATGATTCATCAACTTGGTGGAGCAAGTGGCTCTAGCGATCTCACTTACCATTAAAGATCAAATGCTTCGTTTGGTTGAGCCCTTCGGAGAAAAATACTGACATGGGATAATTGAAAAAAAAAGAGGTTTATATGATCCAGGAATCTGTGTCATGTGTGCTCAAGAGGAGGAGTCGATCGCTCACATTTTTGGAAGCTGTATACTTTTCCTACAGGTTTGGAATTCTTTGGGGAATATTTTCTCCTTCAAGTTTAGTTGGAATCATGTTGCATTAGAGAAAAACTTGGGGGTCTGGTATAAGCATTATGCTTGCTTGAAGACTATTCCTCTTCTTACAATGTGGTTTATTTGGAAAGCCAAGAGTTATTTTATTTTTCAGGAGATTCAATCTAGTCCCCTTTTAGTGAGCCTAAAAATCAAATCATTTCACAACTCTTTAAACAAGGTCCCTCTGTTTACTAGATCTCGCTATGTTACTTTGTCGGCGTTGGATAAGGCAAGGTCAGTTTGTTTCTTTGACGATGCGGTCCAAAGGGGCTTATGTGGGGTTGGAGTTGCTATGATATATACTCCTGGGCATTTCATCAACCTCTTGATGGGGGCTGAGGCAGGCTCCAAAACTAAAGCGGAACTATTGGCACTGTAGAATTTGCTCTATTTCGTTGGCCTGAGGCATATGGATTCCTATCTGATTGTGGGAGACTCCAAGCTCAATATTGAGTGGGCTTGTGGAAAAATCAGCCTGTATAACCTCTCATTGGATCATTGGTTGAGGCGTGTCCGTGTTATGATTAGTAGTTTTGAACATATTTCCTTCAAGCATATCTACAAGGAATATAATTATGGAGTTGGTCTCTTATCCAAAAAGGCGATTGGCCTGATGGACAGACGTTTACACTTTGAAGAGATCAGCGAGAGTACATGCATTGGCTCTAGAAGTTACCTGATTTTTGGTTAATCGGTTTGCTAGCACATGAGCAATTATTTACTCATTTTTCTGGATTGTTTTTCAGATCTTGTATTGAGATATTACATGATAAAGATGTAGATCTAGTAACTAGTTGCATTATATCTATATCTAGTTTAGTGGTCTTAATAACTTTGAACTTTATACAACCACTTTTGGAGTCATAAAGATTCCACTTCTTGTGGTCACCCTTTAATTTCTGATACAACTTTCTTATAATATAAAAAGTTGTACGTTTCATTATGAAAAAAAGTGAAATGATGCCATATGATTTTGAGATGCAAGTTAACACAGGTTATCATCTTTACACATTGAGTAGTCCTGTTATAATATTTCTCCACCCATATGGAAGTGTTCTTCGTAAGAGGTCATTGTCGTATAAGAGTGAGTAAGCATGATATTCATGCCCAATTATATCCATGGATGTGATAATATTTTTTTTCTTATAAAATAAAACAAGTTATGTTTAGATACAACCATTCGCATTACTTTTCCAACTATAACATTTCATATAAAATCAAACAAGTTATTTTTAGATATAGCCACTCGCATTACTTTTTCAGCTATAACATTTCTTATAAAATAAAACAAGTTATTTTTAGATATAGCCACTCGCATTACTTTTTCAACTATAACATGTGCTTCGCACGGTAAAATAATGCCAAATACAAGGCTGGCCTGACTAGTAACTCCCATTAAATCGAAGGAGAGACTTAAGGTAACTTAGATGTTATATTAATATATAAATATACTATATAAATTAACCATTTTTATTAAAAATAATAATATAAAGTACTCTTTGTAAAAATAAAGGTTTGCTTTGATTTTTTCTTAATGCCTTAGACTAGTAACTTCGGTTAAATCGGATAAACCAACAACAAACGTCTGTGTTTCCTCAATTAGTGGACGGGTCCATGGCGTTTAATACTTTCCGGTGGTAAAATTCCATTTTCGTTTAAGCAGTAGTTGACATTTAATTTAATATTAGTCGTTATTGTTGCATTCTGACCAAATACCAAAGACTGACTCAATTAATGCTAAGACGTTGTTTTTTGTGTAACGTGGTTCGGCGCGCACATTCTAATTAATTCACTCCCTCGAAGTTGGGTAAAGTCGGTGATCTCAGCACTAAACCAATGTATGACTGCTGACGACATAGCGACGTTTTCTCTTGGTTTTGGCAAAAGCTAAGCATTGAGCTGCAAAGCATTAAATGTGGCGGCTCAATGCTTAGGGTCTGTTGGATCTAGAGATTTTCCAGATCCAATGGACTCTAAACACTAAGCTACGATATTTAATGCTTTGCAGCTACGATATTTAATGCTTTGCAGCTCAATGCTTAGCTTTCGCCCTCCTTTTGGGGCATAGATTGAAAAAAAAGACGTCACCATTCCACAGCTAATTACATTTCAGATAAATATTTTTTATAAAAATTAGTTTAATAAATAAAATCATCACTATGTAAAACTTTATAGAGGAAAAATTAAAATGCAATACGGAATAGATTAATATGTTTTAGCCATTATGGACATAAAAAATGGAGGAAGTATGGTGGTAAAGGTACCCATGGTTTTTTAAAAATGGGAGGTATGGTGGTAAAGGGAGTTAGGTTGGGGTAAGGGGTTAAGTTTTATTTTTTTAATGTATTTTTTAATTTTTAATTTGATATTATATTTTTATTTTTTTATTTTTTTAATTTGTTTTATTTTTTAATTTAAAGAGGTTTTGATTGCAGCAACATTAGTTGTTAAGGTTGGAGTTTTAAACAAAATGTAATTTTAATCTCGAATAAAAAAGAGGGTAATTTTGGGAGAAGCACTTTGATTCGAAGGGTATAATTTTAATTTTATGATACCAATTAAGGTTTCAAAAAAGTTATAATTTTAATCCTAGAAAGATTTATCTCTTTCAAAGAATAAATATTGATAGCATCACTTTTCGATTTAAGGGTAAAAATAAAGATTAAATTCAGCCTATAAAAAATGAGAACGAAGGTTCTTTTCAAGCTATATAATATGTTTTAACATTTTGTAGAGATCGAATTTATGATGTGCCACCGTACTCTAAATAAATGTAAAATGAAGTTGTCCATGCTTGAGGATTTAACAAGTTCCATATTGATCCCATTACGTGTTTTTCCTTAATCTCCTTCTCAAGAGATAGGTTCCCTCTACTGACCAATCATGGGATGTTTTGAAGCATTGCTTCTTTTTCCTCAAGGTTGGTCCCACTTATCTCTATATACAAATATTTAAAGTGTGAGTAAGTCAAAGATTTGTTGCCCATTACGATCAATGATTTCCTTGAGAGTATTCCTATGTTGTCATCCTTTCGCTTGCTTATGAAATAACTATGTGTTCCTATCTCTTGCTTTAAGTTAAAGAATTCTAAACTTAAACCTCCACATTTCCTCCTCCTCTCTATATAGTTGATGTAGTTTTTGGCTTATCCTCTATTCTTCCTTGAGTTGTTTCCTTCCTTCCCATGGTTTCCAAAATAATTTCTAGTTGATCATGAACTTCAAGTCTTTCTACCATTAGTGGTTTGTAATAAGATTTTTCCCACTTCTTTAATATTCCATTTACTAGCCTTAATTTAGAGTCGCAGACATATGCGGTGAACCCTAAATTTTAGAATCCTAGGTTATGTCCAAAGCTTACTTCTCTTGCAATGATATAGGGTTGAAAAGGGATGGAATAGGTCCCAAGTTTCCTACTGCTTGAAAGGTAAGGAAAATTGGTTGGTTTATGATCAAAGATGACTGATGCAAGAATCCTAGAGATAGAAAAGTTTTCTAACATGAAACAATTGTGGACTAAGAATCTATCTATCCAAGTAGCCATATATCTAAGTCTAATTTTACGATTGGGCTAGGTGAACATTCTTTTTTTAGAATGATATCTACAAGATCTCAATCGGCTATCAAATTCTACATCAGTTCTCCAAACTAGTCCCTAACTAAACTACCACCCCTTCTTTCTCTCTAAGGTAGAGCAACATTAAAATCACTAGCAACAATGGCTCGATGGATCAACTCTAAATCTTTGAGAGTTGATAGTGACTTTCAGAAGTCAAATTTTCCCCATATTGAAGTAGAACATAGACAGTATAGACCTTAAATGTTTCCTTTGTCTCTTTATTTTCTAAACTTACTGTTAGCCAATGTTATGTTTCTCTATTTTATTTTCTTGAATATTCTAGCATCCTAGAAGGTTCTTATTATCCTCAAGGCTCCTCTTGAACTGCATGTCCATCACTTTGCTTCCATAGTTTTGCTCATGTTTCTAATACTTCTTTCATATCCATTTTGGTCTTTTGGATGCGTAGGAGTGAAAGTCTTTCTCCTTTTACAAATTTCCTTTAATGCTTTTATTTTGCTTTTGCTTCCCAACCCTCTACAATTCCAGGAAACAGTATTCATTGTTGACCAAATGAAGTGTGGAGATCAACACCAACATCATTATATGGTTTCTTATTGCTTAGGCTTTACAACAATGCATTTCTAAAGGATTTGTCTGGTGGACTAAAAATCCAAAACCATTACCTTTGTAGCCATCTCTTCTCTCTTTTCTTTCAAGGGTTTTCAACCTGGCTTTTGGTGAGGCAATCTCTCATCCTCAAAATATTTAGTCTCTTCCTCTTGTTGTTGTTGAACCTTCATAATGGTAACTATTCCACTTGGGGCCAAGCCCTTTCTCTGTGTTAGAATTACCTCCTTTATTGGCTCATTGAGGAGCCATGCCCTCTTTTTCCTTTGGCATTGATTTCTTCCAAAACAAGTTGCTCTGACGGATTTACAGTTTCTCCCTAGATATAAACTTCTTCTTGAGGTTGTTCACACAATGGATTTTCAAGGTCAACCTGTGAGAGAGCTTGGAACTTGTTCACTTGTGAAGCCAAAATATTAGTAATTTGTGCACTAGTAGTTCCAACATTCCCAATTTTGCTTACACCCTTGTTGATTTACTATTAACTGTTATATTTTTATGGTGCCTAACACTGAAGTTTTGCTAATTTACATTTCTTTGCAAAATGGACATAATCATGACAAATTTTGCACTTGAAAGATAACTAATCATAATGAGTCCATCCATCCATGGAGAGATTTATTGCTTCTAGGAGCTCCTTCTCTAAACCAACCTCCAAATAAATTCTAACAAATGCAAACAGGGATGACTTTGGCTCAAATATATCAATATAGCAACCCAATGCATTCCCAATAACAACCAAATGCTCATCACTCTATCAATGCAAAGGGTGATGGGGGAAGCTAACCCATATAGGGACAACAAAAGGAATATCATTTTTTGGGTTGGAATATAGATTCCACATGTTCAAATACATTCCTCTTCACCCCAAAAAGTAAGCGCCACTTCTAAAGATAAGATCTGTGTCTTCTATTTTTTCTAATAAGAGAGCAGAGTAGCCCCTATCATAGAAACAATGCAACAAGTTTCATTTGGTCAAAGGTCTCCAATTCTTTGCAATCCATTGCTCCATAGTTAAGAGAGAGGGCCATAGTCCTGTGAATTACTCGAAGAGTATGTTTTCCAATAGAATCCAATAGAATAAAATCCTTGTGATGTGATGTTGAAAGGAGGTTGACTTCCAAGAATAGGAAGGAGATTCAGTGACCTTGAGCTTAGATCGAGGGGAGGAAACTAAGGCACGAAAGGCTACCAATTCAGTGGGGCTTAAGGAAGCCCATATTTGATCCATGCCCAAGAGTGATACAAGGAAAACCCAAGGAGCAAGGTTGCCACCCTCACTGCTAATTTATTAACAAGAGTTGGACAATGCGATGTCCTTGCTCTCAAACCCAATATTCAATATTTCTTGTAAATGCAGATGTTAAGCAACAGATACAATAATAATAAAACCTACAAGGAGACAAGGAGGATGCAATACAAAATGATACGTCACTAAGCATTATGTATATTTTAGGATATTATGTACATATACTTTTTTAATGATCATGACAAAACATAACACATCTTGAGCTCCAAAGGGTATATATGGAGTTAAATGTGTATGATATGGCCCCAAGGACATAAATGAGATTAAATATATATGTAATAAAATAAATGTATATGTAATGAAATCATGCATATGTAATAGTGGCCAGCCAAATTAAGGGCCTATCACCATTTTTTTAACAATAATGTGAACTTGAAGATGGGGCCTTATTTTCATCAAATGTCATTTTCCAAACCACAACTTAACTTCTCATCTAATCTTATAAGATGAATGATCGACCATCAATAAGTGTTTCTCAAAATATTGTAATAGATCACTTATATACAATGGCTTAGTAAGAATGTGAAAGAATAGTTATATAGAACACCTACTTCTTTTGACAATGTGTGCTAGTTATTTTTCTTTTAAGATTGAAGGGGATTAATCTCTTGAAGTGAAAGCATTGTGAGACTTGAATGTTGACATATATACAATGGCTTAGTAAGAATGTAATAGAACAGTTATATAGAACACGCACTTTTGACAAAGTATGCTAGTTATTTTTCTTTTAATATTTAAGGGGATAAGTCTCTTGAAGCGCAAGCATTGTGAGACTTAAATGTCGATGCATGAATGTTAAATGCATCTATACTTTGTAATATTTTCTTTGACAAATTGAAATTACAATTTTTCCAAGCAAAAATATATATGCTAACCAAGTATACATTCGAATTTGAGTATGATAAGAAAGAACAGAATATATTCATAAACGATGAATTAGAGGAAATTTGAGGTCTAAAATGGGTCTCCTAAGGAAAATAATAAAATAATAGTTAAAATAATAAAATAATATTTATTATTTTGGAGGAAGAAAGAAAAAAATTACTTTTTTGTTCGTATCTTCAACATATCTCCCTGTGTTTTTACTCAAATTTCGAGCGAGAGCACTCGTATCATCATGATGTTTTTTCAGGTATTTCTTGTTTTTGGGGGAGCGAGGTCTGTCAAAAGTATGCAGTGTGGCTACTCGTTGGATGCGGAATTAAATTCATGACGTTTTTCAAGTATTTCTTGTTTTTGGGGGAGCGAGGTTCGTCAAAATTATGCAGTGTGGCTACTCATTGGATGCGGAATTAAATTCCGCATCCAATGAGTGCTCCTGCTCGAAATTTGAGTAAAAACATAGGGAGATGTGTTGAAGATACGAACAAAAAAAATAGTTTTTTAATGGCAAATATCTCAAGTCAACCATTATGGTTGACTCATTTTATTGAAATTCTATTGGTTCTTGAATTACAACTCATAAAGAAATTATGGTTGGCTCATTTTTTTATATGATGACTCGTTTTCTTATAAGGCCCATTTTATACCTCAAATTTCCTCTAATGACATTTTTTAAAATTAATCATCATAATGTTCAACAAATACAAATATATACAATTTTATACAACTTGCATTTAAAAAATTGAATCATACTAGAAATATCCACCTTATATGATGGGCACATTTGTAATATCCATCTTTCTCCCTTAGGGTTTCTGCAACAGAAAGTACAACTGTGTACCCACCAACGGCAAAGAGCTCATGGCAAGAGCTCTACAGGTAAAAATTTGTAAGTATGATTATGTTTTCCCAAGTGTAAAGTGAATTTGTAGACTTGGGAGACTGAAGGCTTGACACAACGAAACGATTGGGGCATGGAATCCACTAGGGGGATAGGGTGAATGGCTTGATAGCCATGAGTTTTGATGACAGTGGTCAACCTAATGTCGAGAGCACTTGAAGTGAACTAAGATGTTCACTAAGCAAACACTTAAGTTTAAAAGTATGTTAATAATTAGTCCTAGATAAGGACGTCGGAAAAACTTCTAATCGCCGGAAGGCAGTAATAATCTATCTTGACCTAACTATTTGCATGGAGTTAACCCATATTGAGTACCATTAAGTAAAACTAAGAAGTTAGCCTAAACAACATTAGTACATTGGCCTCGACAAAAGATTTTGTTAAAGTTCCTAAGCGGAAAATGATTAATATTTTCCTAATTATAAATTAGGAATAAAAGATAAAAACGATTTATTATTACCCAGAAAACATATTGGTATTTATAAATAACGATTTAAAATATTATTACAAAAAAGATAAATAAATTAAGTATTTATAAATAACGATTTAAAATATTATTACAAAAAAGATAAATAAATGAAGTAAGATTAAAGACGGACTAGGTGTCCTTGATTAAAAGTAAATACTTTAAAAGCTATAAAAGTTTATCTACCAAAAAAGAAAAAGTTAACTAGTACTTAATGCATAGGTGTGCATAGAAAACGCATAGCTATTAATATTTAGTTAACTGAATATAAAACTAAAGAGATAATTCGGTGAAGTTACCATTAAGATAAGTTATCTATCTTATAGCTAACTAAGTTAAAGTTAGCTAATTTAAAAGACAAGTTCAGATATCAGTTAACTAATTAATTAAAGATTGACTATGTAAGTTAATCAATTAAGATTAGTTAAACTAAGTTAAAGTTAGCTAAGTTAAATATCAGTTAACTAATTAATTAAAGATTGACTATGTAAGTCAATCAGTTAATATTAGTTAAACTAAGTTAAAGTTAGCTAAGTTAAATATCAGTTAACTAATTAATTAAAGATTGACTATGAAAGTCGATCAGTTAAAATTAAAACAAAAACTTATCTTGGTAACCCAAACCTAAATTCAACTATAAGAAGGGCACTATGGTGTTCGTAAGGGGAGATCTTCGGGGGCAAGTAAAGAACTCATGGGAAGGCAAAGAAGGTTAATTAGAGAAAGAAAGCAGAGCATTACTCTTACGTCCTAGTGGATTTCGTGCCCAGCACGGGAGTGGTCTCTCGGTGGGAAAAACTACGCCGGACAGAGATCAGTAGGAAGGGAGGAACGTTGCAGTCAAGCTTCTTGTCACCCACTTTAATTGCTAAGCTAAGTGTCATTTCTCGTCTATTGTTAGGTAAGTACAACTATCTCGCATATGTTTCTTTTTTTTATAATTTATAAATTGTTGATTGTTCCTTTATTGCGAGTTAAATTTAAGAAGTTGAACATTGGTTTTTATGGCATAACTTGGGTTTCAAATTATCAGTTATTAATGGAATGAATTATGCAATAAACATTGTTTAAAACTTACGAAGTTGATATTTAAAACCAAAGATTAGTAATTTATACACTGGAATCTCTGTAATATCCTGATAGTATCGTTTTAGACCATTACAATGATCAATTTTAATGTTAACCCTGTGGACTATTTTTTCTTCCTCTGCTCTTCGTGTTATCTGTCTTTTACTGTATGCTCTTGTTTGGCATCAATCTTTGAACGAATAAACTCGGGAATCATTAAACAACACTGATATGTGGTAAATCTTTAAAATGTTCCTAACTGTAAGTAAAATGAATTTTGCATGTTGATCTCCTACCGTACTATGATGTGGTGCAGATCCATACTATGTCATCGTGGAGTTGTGCTCTAGGACTGTCCTCACAGCATGTTGTTGTAACACTCTATCCTCTTCTTATTTTTTTTACCACTTGACAAGACAATCAATCTTTCTACATGAAACTTTGTTTTATACTGCTGCCATCCCCTGCGCTTGACTGATAGTTGTTAGGTATATCTCTTGCTAAGCACGCCAAATTTGTTTTTACCTTGAGATTAAGTGTTTCCATATGCAATAGCTCTATTTCTCTATCTTCGTCGTGGCAAGTAACTTGCGCCAGGCTAATTGTAGGTATGCCCAAATAAACGAAAGGTATAGCCACCTGTATCAACCCACATTCCCTCATTCAAAATCGTAAGCATGAGTCCACTTGGAGAGTGACTTCTAATTCGATTAAACCAGGCACAATCCAGATAACAAATTTCCGATTTGTATGATGTAGCTTCAGTCTCCAAGATGGTGTTATCCTATAAAACAGAATATCTCGGACGTCTATTTTGTCAACCAGGCCAATTACCCGATCTCTTGTGAATGCAGTAGGTAAACTCCAGAATTTTCTTCCAAACAGTCGCTTGCTCCCTTAAAGCATGATTTGTGTGTTATACCTGTTGACTGCGTGATCTTTCAATGATCATCGCTTTGATGCTCTTCATTGTTTTCTTTCTGGGTCAAGAGTGTTAGCATTTGATAGCTCGGTGGCACTCCTGCATCAGGTGCCTAGGTGCAGGGGTCAATAACTTGAAGTCTCAGATATATTCTTAAAGTGACTTTAGTAACGTGTTTTTTTATTAAAGTACCTTTTTGATGTGACTTTATGATTTTAAAGTGAGTTGTACTTTATTATGTTTTTAAAGTGACTTTAAGTCATAAAGTGTACTTTTTAAATATTTAGGGTTAAGTGACTTTTCAAAAAGAAAAATTTAGTGTAAAGTTCACTTAGGAGATTTAAGTGAACGAGAGATTAGATCCCAGCCATAGATATCTTGGCCAAGATCTAATCTCGTCCATTGAAGTGAAAAGTCATGAGAAAAACCCTAATAGGGTAAATAAAAGTGCATGAGACTTCATTTTGGCACATATTCCCAATAGAGAGAGTCTTTTGGAGAGTGGCTCGAATTCCAAGGAGGAGCTTGGTGAGGAGTGTGAGAAACACACCTACAAGAGAGAGTGAGAGATAGAGCTTGAAGGAGAAGAGGAGAAAGAGACAGCTTGAAGGGGCGCACTTCCCAAGGAGAGGCAGCATGCACTCCAAGACAGGTACAGCAGGAGGATAAAGGGTATGCACGCATCCCAAGGTAGATTTCTGCAGCCATTTCATACAGTAGTTTCAGCACTAAAAACGAGGCAAGGTTGGCACGCATTTCAAGAGAGGAGACTGCTGTTGTTTTTGTTACTACAGTGTACAGAAATCGAGGAGATTCCTGTAGCAGCCATTGTGGGCTTTTGACTCAGAAATAGAGCATTTCCAGCATGCAAATCGAGGCAGTACAGAGCTGTGGTTACTGCTGGACTTGGTCGTACAGCTGCTGAGATAGTGGCAACCTGTTGGCACAAATTTCGAGGTGTCTGGAAGGACTGTGGGAGATAAGTATAGTGATATTTTTCTGTTGAAAATGACTGCTGTAAATTCTAAGAATTTTTCCTTCATGAGCTAATAAAAATCTCTCTTGTGAACTGGTTTTCCCCAAGGGTTGGGGGGGTTTTTCCAGGGTCAAATTTGACCAAAATTACTGTGTTAAATGTGTATTACAGTCTGCTGTAAATGTGCTTTATTCCACTGCTATGTGTGCTTCATGAGTAGTATATTCACTTCACAGTATCCTCTAATTAATGCTTGATAAGTGTGCATGATGATTCTCTGCTGTTGAGGTTAATATCAAAGTTTGTGAAGGATTTGACATCATTCTCAGTTGGTTGTTAGGTGCACAAAATTTCTGAGTTTTTGTCATTATTTCAACAAAGAGTTAACTAACTGCCACATTGTTTTAATGGGAATCATTGAACTGATAGCTTACCACTTGCATCTTACAAAACTCCTTTTGACTATTAGTTGCCCAATATTTATCACTAGTGTGTTTTCTTTTAAAGTCTAACTAATGTTTTTCAAAAAGTTCATAAAATAAACAAAAGGTATTTAATTGTTTTAATTCTTTACATTTTTCTATGGTATAATGGTTTCACATATATTATTATATATAGTTGTGGTGATACAATTTTCAATTTATAATTATATTGTGTAAAAGATATTAGGTTTATGTTTACACATCAATAGAATGGGATATGAGTCTACTATTTGAGTAGAATAAATGCTTATAATATTAATTTACGAGTGAGGTTTAATATTTATAATTAAATGTGACCATTCTAGTTCTCATAATTAAGGATAGTAATATATATTTATATAAAGTTGGACTCTAGTTTTATGGAACTCATTAAAATATAGTTACTGTGGTGAGTAATTACTTATAGTTATTTATATATAATAGAATACATTTATATATATATATAATGAAAGATTATTATTCCAAAAACTAGTACAATTAAGAAATATCATTTAATCTTATATTTACTTGTGGAAATTTAGTTATTTCTTGAAATATAAATAGTTTGAAATTTGGTTATTGCAATAATTAAATATATCTAGACATATATAGAACTCTTATAGTATATCTCTTTTATAAGATATTGTAAATATGGTAGTGTAAATAAAATTGTTCATATTCATATATTCATATATATATATATAAGCATTAAAATATATTCATATATTTGAATTAATAATTATATGTTTTGATTAAAATACATTATGACACTATTACATATGGGTGGATTGCTCCACGCGATATTTCCACGTTTTCAACATTCGTGGGTTAAAAAAATGAATTTTTATATTTTTTTTTGCACAGGGCAAAAAACTGTGGCAATATCGACGATGTTTAATGTTCCACGAACTTTTGTCCCTATATCGACGAAATTTCTATGTTTCACTTTTCGTTGCAATATAGACGAAGGTCGAGCTATATATACTACATACTCTAGCCATCGCAAATCAATGTGAATAGCTCAATCAATGTGTCCCAAATCAATGTCACTTAGCTCTGACTCTTCTTGTTGTTAACTTTCTCTCCTGTTGCACATAAGAATTTTTTCAAGATTGTTTGAAATCTCTCAAACAATAATGGTGGAAGCACCCCCAACTAGAACCAACGTCATTTTTTTATCTCATGAAATGGTACTAGATGTCAATATGTTTTGTCTTTGCATGAAAGGTGGGATTCTTAGCTAGACAAATTAATGAAAATGTTAATATCACACTTTACTATAATAGATCTTTGACTTCGCCCTACATCTAAACATATTTTCATAATCCAAATGACCACCTTACAAGCAGGAGTATCCGCCATATACTATGTCGCTACTGACCACAACTTGTTTCTTTCTCATCCAACTCATTGCTCCACCAAATAGTAAAAACACATATGCTCTCGTAGATCTCCTTCTATCTACATCCTCTACCTAATAAAAATCGACATAACCTTGTATGTCCAATAAGTGTGGGTCCTATGAAAGATTACTATGACAAAAGATGGAATAGTCATGAAGTACCTTGCAAATACCTAAATACCCTCTTAACTACAACACAATGTTTGCATCAGTATTATCCATGAATCAATTCAAAACTCTCACTGCTTAGGCAATGTATGGTCTAGTACAAACTATAGAATACATCATAATACAAAATGCAATGTCACAAGGAATAGAAGCCATATCCTCCATCTCTGTGAGTTTTGTAGGACGTTGTTCAACTAAAATCTTAGTTTCCACATAAATCAAAACACTCAATGGTTTACAATCTACCATGCAAAAACACCATAAAATGTTGTTCACATACTTAGCATGGATCAACCAAATATTTTTGTTTGCTCTATCTGTAATGATTCCTAATATAAATTTTGTAGCCTCCAACTCCTTCATGTCAAATTGTGATAAAATATGAGACTTCATATCACAATTCACATCCCTATTGTTACCAAAAAATAACATATCATCTACATACAAAGTGATAACAAGTAAATGACCACCATCTTGTTTGTAATACATATAGTGATCTAATTTGGACCTTAGAAATCCCAATCCTAACACAAAATAATAAAATTTTTGGTATCACAACTTGGTGGAATGGACAAAGTTCTATATATATTATTATTTATTTAATATATATTATAATTTAATTAATATATAATGCTTTACAACTTGGTGGAATGGACATAGTAATATATATCTTATTATTTAATTAATATATATCTTATTATTTAATTAATATATATTATATATATTATAATTTAATTAATATATATTAAAATTTTGTAAACAACAAACAAAACATAAAAAATAAAAAACTGAAACATACAAAATACCTGTCTGTCGAAACACACCTGTCGAGCTCCTCCAAAACGCTCTGTTGCACCTCTGTTGGGTTCCACCTGTCTTTTGGTGACACCTGGTCCGGCATTGTCCTCATTGGCACCCGCTCCGGCATTGTCCTCATTTTGACTTGCTACGAGGGCTATTGAAGTTGGTTTCTTTGTGGCACCCGCTCCGGCCGTGTCTGCATATCCCCGTAGACCCTCAATGGCAACCGTAAGTTGAAACCCTCCTCTATTGAGTCGAATCTCTGCATTTTTGGGTGCGAATTAGGTGGATTTGATTTGAATTGGGTGCAGATTGTCCTCGCCAATGTACTGTTTTCGTTTTGATGTGGATTTGATTCTTGTTTTGGAAGTGATGCCCGTCAGGGTTTTGATGAAACGTAATAAATGTTTGTAGACTTGAGGTTTTAAAGGTGCAGAAAACATAATGCCTAGGTTTGGTGGTTATCCAAGCCTACGTTTTGGGTTGACTTTCGTTTTGTTTCCGGGAACCTGTCACTTACACAGTTTAAATGATAGACTGATAAGATGTTTAAACTCCTGGAACCTAAAGGTAGAGAATTCGTGTTGTATGCATACTCTTGTGTTTTCACTTTGGTAGGCAGAGACTATTTTAATGGCAATGTACAGCTAAATTTGTAGGTAATAGTTTTGATGTGAAATCGTTGGTGATGGAAAGTATGAACACCGTGTAATAAAGTTTCACTACTGTTGATTAGGGCTTTGAAGGCCGCTAGATTTCTTTTTAATGCTAGGTCTCGATACTGTAGGGTGCATTTGATAAGACCTGGGGATTTACAATAATGTCATTCCTTTAACAAATACCCCAATCCTTGTTTGTGATTTTTCTATGTTTAAAAGAATGGTAGGGGGGGATTCGATACTTGCATCTACGTCTTAATTGTGTTGGTTCCAAGAAAAGATTATGTAGGATAATATTCTGTGGTTCGGTTCGTTCACTGGAATTTATTTAAGTTTGGTTTTTAGTTTGGGGAAAGAAAACTAAATTCTGAAAAGAATGGTAAAAGCTATAAAAGGAATTGACCCAAATTATAAATTAAATTTGAAATACAGTATGACGTTTCAGAAATAAAATGCAATTTAAATATATCAGTCTTTCAAGAACGCAGTCATCAGTTTAGGTAGGGGAGAATCATAGACCTAACTTGTGAAGACACTTTGTTTCCATACATTTTCAAAGTTGTTGGGACTTTTATCAGGTCTAGTTCTAGCAAAATGAAATGATTAATTTTTCTAGGTGACATTAACATGGAAACATGTCTAGGGTCTTCCATCTTTGAACCTGATCAGATACATGATTGCTATTGACAATTGTTGTGCTTACTACATATCCCAAATAGGACTTGTTACATGCTATGTGAACATGCAATAGTTGCATGCCTCATTTGTGGCAATGGAGCTTATACTCTAGTTGTCTATTTTTGGGTAATCACAAGACTCAACTAATAAGCAAATAGAATTAGGTCTTTTGGTCCACAAGCAATTGGTTATTCAATGGGTGCTTTCACTAGACAACTTAATCTCGAATTGGATCTGGAACATGCTTCATGTAACAAGTTACCAACCTTTGTTCCATTAATCGCAATAAATGATGAGCAGAAGCTGCTATAACTTGATGTTAGATTAGTTTGAGTTCCAGACATATTGAGTACAAGCTAGTTTCATCGGCAAGCACAATTGCAGTTAGGACCAGCCTAGATCCAAATCCTAGGCTCTATCAAGCACCGAGAGGGATCAAATTTCCCGAGGTGCAAACCTCTTCTTGAATAGTTCCTTGAGTGCAATACCTGAGCCATCTAATCCTAAGCTCTGAAGTCTCTAGTTTAAGTCTCATATTTACTTTTTACTTTGTATTATTCTTTTTTGTTTATGGCCGACATAATATTTATTACATTTTACTTTGTATTATTCTTTTTTGTTTACTTTGTATTATTTTGTTACTCGAGAAACTCGACAAACACTCTAAAGTCTCATATTTACTTTTTACTTTGTATTAAAAGTAAAAATTAAAGTCTCTAGTTTAAGTCTCATATTTACTTTTTACTTTGTATTATTCTTTTTTGTTTACTTTGTATTATTTTGTTACTCGACAAACTCGACAAACACTCACATGTTACAAGATCTCCCTCATACTGGGTTGTAGAGCGCCTCTCAGCGCAATAATAATCGTTTGTTACTTCAAAGTACTACCTCTTGGTATTTGTTAAAGTACTACTTCAAAGTAATAATCGTTTGTTACCATAGTTCTGCACTCTTCATGTTGATGTTGCACTGTGCATCACAATCCAAATAAGAGGTTATTTGAATCTAATTCTTTAATGGTTACATTATGCCTAGGAGTTCCCAAATCTCATTTTCACTACTGTAGGGGGGATAGGAAAATCCCTAACCATGCTCAAGATTGCCCATATTTGTTAGGAATTAGCCCATAATTAGTCCAGACTCAAAAGATATAAGGTTTTGATGAACACGAGGTCAGAAATAGTCTCAATTTATACCCAACCTGTTCACGTTTGACCATAAAGAATGGCTAAAATCTGCTCATAATTGTTGGTTTCTTAGGGATGAGGTTTCATTGTCGTTGGGAGGTTGAGATATACCTTGGATCTTTCGAAATTCTTGCATGCCATTAGATGTTGATCTTGACTTGGATGTGTTTTCAGTTCAAATTACATTTTGGAATGGTAATTGCCTTTTACTATTCTCTCTTGCACAATATGCTCCACTTTTACATGCATAAGCTTCATTTTTTTCTGCAGTTGTGCCAATTCCTAGCACAATTAATTTTAGCACTCTTTTGACTAGTTAGATATATGCTTTCTGGAAAATGATTCAAGGATTGCCATTTAAACATGCATGATAGTTAGTGACATTAAAAATGCATGATTCAAGGATTTCCATTCAGTCTGGGTTTTTTTTTAACACTTCCTAGCACAATTATTAGGTGCACGTGGTGTTGAACATGGACTTCATTTCTTCTTTGTATGCATGGTGTTTTCGAATTTTCAAAATTGTCTTATTGCACATTTGATTTCCAGCTATCATTATAGTCATGGTTTGGTTGTTTCCAACACTTATATCTCTTGTTGATTTCACTTAAGCTAAGGCTTAAATTGTCAAGGATTTTAACATTAGTCTTAAAGACAAAAAGGCAGATTTATCGTTGATGGAGTTGTTATAATGCATGATTTTCTATGGTTTTTGCTCTATAGAGCACATCACCATGGTGGGATTGTTTCTAATGGTATATTATTAGTGTATAGTATTTAGACGATGTTCATTGTCTTCTTCTTTGGCATCATCATCTCTTATTTGAATGTTTGCATCAAGCACATGTGGTGTATAACGGTTGTTTGAGGGTCTTACATAACATTACCCACACATTTGATTGCAACTAACACATTGCTCCCGAATGTTGTTATTTAATTATTTATTCTAATGGTGTCAATGACCTCTATGATTTTGACTATCAGGTGCTGAGGTGGCATCCTTCGGTTGTTTGCTTTCCTGGGAGACTAGAGTGCTCCCCTTATTATGCATATTTTGTAGTTATTTGGAGGCATAGAAACCTTTTTAACAATCTATTAAAAAGGTCATTGATACCATTAGGATAAATAATTAAATAACAACATTCGGGAGGAAATCAACCTTGGTAAACTCAGTTGTTCACTCACTCGTGTCATGCACTCACTGCTTAGCTTTGCAAGGTGACGAGTGATGACTGACGACTACGAGGTACTGGCCACTATGATTTGACTTTGAATCCTGATTCACCTCGGGCTTAGATCTAAGGTGTTTTAATGTGTCAATGACTATGGCTGTGACATTAGAGAACCACTACAAGGCCCAAAACAAGGCCAACTAGAACCACAAACCAAGAAGAGGTTGATTTATGCATTGACATAAAGAGGTGGCACTAGGCACACAATATGGAGAAACAATGAGTTAGGAATAACATTTGCACCAAAGTACCACAATGGTTACTAATAAGAGAATATTTGACACAGAAGAATGTTGTTAATTTTTAACAAGCGAGCCTGAAACAAGTGATCCTGGTGCAAGCGAGCACGAGGCAAGCGAGCGTAGAAGGTCAAAGCAGAATCCAGTCGGCCCATAACCCACAAGTAAACATGAAAATCTCTGCTTGGACCGGAGGAAAAAATCATATCTATACTATTAATGATAATATGAGTTGGTTGGATTATATGCAAGACTGGAAACCTAGGTGGGAGTTGAGACATGCTGAAGTATTAGATGCTAACTTACAGGGATCTGATGTTTTTATTAGACTAGTGCCAGAACTCAGAAGAATGCCTATGGGATCCAGTATTGTACCAGAGATGATTTACAACAACTCTCTAAGAAAAGCAGCTGATGCAAGCAATTGGTTAACACACCTCTACCAAGATCTTAACTTAATCTCAACGGAGGGCTCTACACCTCACCCTGAGCTACAACTAGACCAACAATACTATTGTATTAACCGGATACGTTCTTTGGAAGAATGGCCACATCAAGATGCTAGTCTCCGGTTTCCAAGTACTACACACACTTATGAAAAATATAAAAAATTATGGTGGAAATTCTTGAGAAAAGAAAATATAGATAGAACATATTATACCATGCTAAAGTTTGGACTTCAAATTACACATATCCATGAGGATCCTGCATTCTACGTCCCTGATTGGATGAGAGACCGGTGGCAGTCATTCGGCATCAACCTGGCAGCATTAGAACCAGTTGTTATTTATAATATAAAACGGGAAGTTGGAGAATCTCTCGAACAGGTCAAAGATATTTTGCAGACAAAGCTTACTGAGGCTCGAATCCTTGGGTACTACATTAAAAACCAACAACAGTGGCTTGTCAAAACCCACATAGACGTCCACTTGCATCAGAATAAACGCGTGGTCCTGAGGTCTATTTATTCAAAGGCATGGGATACTGAATCCAATGTCTTTCGAGAATTATATGGTCCCCCATACTCCGATGAGTTGTAAATATCTCAAAAGTATTTGGCTATGAGTGGGGCCTGTCTATTCAAATTGTCATAAAGATTGAAAAGAAAGTCATAAAAACTTTTAGATCTTACTTTTGAAAGTCATAAAAACTTTTAGATGTTTTCCATAATGGTTAATTACTTTTATGTTGTCATCAATGACAATCCTATTCATCATGAGACTATGAACATGGACTTCATTTCTTCTTTGTATGCATGGTGTTTTCGAATTTTCAAAATTGTCTTATTGCACATTTGATTTTCAGTTATCATTGTACTCATGGTTTGGTTGTTTCCAACACTTATATCTCTTGTTGATTTCACTTAAGTTAAGGCTTAAATTGTCAAGGATGTTAACGTTTGCATCAAGCACATGTGGTGTATAAGGGTTGTTTGAAGGTCCTACATAACATTCCCCACACATTTAATTGCAACTAACACATTGGTCCCGAATGTTGTTATTTAATTATTTATCCTAATGGTGTCAATGACCTCTATGATTTTGACTATCAGGTGCTGAGGTGGCATCCTAATTCGGTTGTTTGCTTGCTTTGGAGACTAGAGTGCTTCCCTTATTTGGCATATTTTGTAGTTATTTGGAGGCATAGAAACCTTAATAACAGTCTAGTAAAAAGTTCATTGATACCATTAGGATAAATAAATAAATAACAACATTCGGGAGGAAATCAGCCTTAGTACACTCAATTCAGAGTCCTCAATAGCTGATGTTATCCAGTTCTATAGCATGAAACAGTTCCAAAACCCCAAAGTCAGCCCACTAGTCAGCTAGCAGGAGATTATTATGTGATTAATGTGTTTATCTTACATTACATGTTACTGAAAATTGTATTAGCACATTGACCTAACTGGTAGTGTTGAAGTTTCTTCAACATAGTGACCGACTTGGGACTGCTAAAGATGAAAAGTTGAAAGATATGAAAACTGTGTTTAATTTATGTCTTGCTATTTAATTTCAATACTTGCTTATTAAATGAAATGTGTCATTAAAGTATATTGATGTGTACACCTATCCAATTGAATTATTGAGATATTGTGTAGAGTTAATAAATGTCAATCTCCCTTAACTGAGTCGTTGTTGTTAATTTCCCTTGTTAATATAAATTCATTTTTGGTTGTTCACCATACTACTCTCAGGTTGACATTTTTCTGGTTTGGTCCTCCTGCTTGGTTGATGGATACGCTCATTCTTGATTGAAATTTATTATTTGTTTTTTTTTTAATCAATATAGTCGGAAAATCAATATACACATAATGTCTGAAAATCTGTCCTACAAGTTGCTTGCTAAAGCTTGATACAAAAAATATCCTCATAATATTGAAAGTCTTTGAAAGTTAGCTGATGTATTTTGCGTTCTCTGCTGTAGTATTTTACTGATTATTTGGTTAAGATGTATTGACAAACAGTTACGAACACTGCTGCAATGTACTCCTGAGTGGACCCTCTCACTGTAGTTATGGTTTGTTGGGCTGATATAGTCAATTAATGTTTCTTAGTTGAGTGATTTTTCCAAACAGTTTACTAACAAATAGTTTTCATATGCATTAGCATAAAATACCAGCATGTAAATTTTAAAAATGAAGGGTAGGCTGCCAAAAATATGCCATTCAAAGAAAGAGGGTAGGCTGCCAATAATATGCCCAGCAGTGTTGGAAGGACCAAAAGTGGGTGATATACTAGTTAACTTCCTTAATTTGTTGTCCCCGGTGGTTTTGTTCTCCCCACAAGAGAAAAAGACCCCCAAATATGCAAACTCAGTCCACAAAAGAGCTCACAGCCTACAGTGATGAATGTGGTGTCGTCTGGACAGCTTGTTATGGCATTGTAACTTGGTCTCTTCCTGCCACAAATCATCCTCCCAATACCAAACACTTCAGCTGAGATTTGTAACACTGCATCCACTAGGGTTCGGCATGTCCCTCCTAAGCCTGAGATTTGAGGGAAGTAAATGTGTTTAACTAATAAAATGTGTACTTTCAAAGAAGAAAGAAAGCATCGTCTTGTTTATTCTTGTTTTATCGAGTGTAGGTACCGCCAAATAGGTATCTGTCAGATCTATCTTCCTCAAGTGATGATGAAGATATACTCGAAGAGTTTGAAAGTGAGACGAGTTGTACTAGATCTACCAGTTCTATATCAACTAGATCTGAAAAGATAAGGAAAAGATTTCATAGACTCATGAGATATTTTATTGCCAACGGTGGGTCCTGTAATTATGATGCTGAGAGCATAGGAGACATTGATTTGCCATTGAGGTATAAACATCTAGTGCAATGATGGGTACCTAATATGCTACCTCAAGTGGACACGGATTTCCTCATCAATGGGAGGATGTATCGCATCGCTCCTTCGTCCTTACATGGTTTGGGGCTATTTTCCATGGATGGAATAAAGGTACGCTATGGCTTTGTAACTGAATTGATGGAGTATGTAGGACCACTATACAGATACAATAACTGGTTGATCTTGGTCCAATATACTCGAAGTATGCGGAGATATGGAGTTGCCGCGAATTATATTCAACTAGCAGAAAACAATAAAAACAAAGGGGCGACTATGTATATTGATGGGAGACCAAAAGCGTCTGGAAACGTTGTTGGCTTTATAAATAGTACACGACTAGTGACAACAAATAAGCAACCAAATTGCGAATTCGAAGCACGCGAACATCATCGTATATTTGTATGTGCAATAAAAACAATACTTGCAGATGAAGAGTTGTTGATCGATTACAACTTCAATCGAATAGATGTGGCTTCCGCGGTCCAGGATAACCGTGGACCGTCAGAAACTATGCCTCATCAGGTAAATGGTAAATGTAGTAACTAAACATGACCACAATAACTAAATGTTTCGTTTTTTTCTGTTAACATTCGATTTCCACTGTTGACATTTGCTTTTTTCGTGCTTATTATGAATATTTCCATGTGATTACATGGTGATTACACTGCTATGAATATCTCATTTTTGTTTATTATGCAATTATTGACTCAACGTTTTTTTAGGGTGGCTACAGTAGAAAGGCACATGCTGCTTCCATGGTCCAGGGGGACTGTGGAAGGTCAGAATCTACGCCTCGTCAGGTAAATATTAAATATAGCAAATACATATGACTACAATAACAAGATGTTCCGATTTTCACTGTTAGCATTCGCTTTTTCCGTGCTTATTGTTAATATTTCCATATGATAGCATGCTTATTAAACTGTGGCGGGAGTCTGCACATCGATATGCAGCAGAACATTTATCTTCTACTTCTGAGGTAAAAATAAATATTAATGCAATATCTCATTTTTTTTTATGTTACAATTATTTAGTATGAGGTAAACGTTTATTTATTGATTTATTATGTCAGGGTGGCGCCATTGGAAAGGCACCTACTGCTTCCATGGTCGAGGGAGACCGTGGAAGGTCACACTCTGTGGCCTGTCAGGTAAGTGTTACATACAGTAACTAAATGTTTCAATTTAGTATGTTAACATTCAATGTCCACTACTGACATTCACATTTTTCTGAGCTTATGATGGATTACTGGTTCATTTTTCTGACATTATGATGGACTACTGGTTCATTCAAGATCGTGGAAAGGCACCTGTTGCTTCCACGGTGCCGGTTGATCGTGGACACTCACCGACCATAACACAGCGTCAAGTAAGTGTTAGTGGATAATAGTAACTTAATCTTCATTACAATATCAATATTTGAATGATGTTAAAATTATATTGCTTAATTTAATTTATTGTTTGATGAATTTAGTCACGTGCACTCAATCTGGGTGATGAGGGGTTTGAGGAAGACATTTTCTATTCCACTGACCCACTGCACACTTTTAGAACAGCCTTGAAAAAGGCAAACATAGAAATGCTTGCCTTGGCTCGCAAAAGGCCCTTGACACAAGAGAATAGGGCAAGGATTCAACAGCTACAAGATGAAATACAATCTTATGGGGTAAGTGGCATCTTCACAAAAAATTGTAAGCTATGACATGATTTCATATCTGATATTATGTTTTTTATTTTTCCAAGTGATCTGATAAAGTAAATTTTATTGTTTGTAGGATTTTTTAAAACCCGTGACTAGATCAGAACCTGTCGAGACAGGTATAGGTAGCAGTGATGGTCCAATGCAACAAAAAAGAAGCAATGTACCAATGAGGCTTTTTGCCACTCCTGCGGTTGGCCTCGAATCCATTGATGACACGGGCACTGATGAGACGGGGCATGATGCCATGCCGGAGCATGATGAGACGGAACCTAGGACTTCACATGACTCTGGAGATGAACGTACTATAGACGACTAGGAAACTTTTCCTGGAGCAGCACGAGTTAAAAGCATCGGATCACTAGATCTCACCTTTCTGGTGGATGACTCTTGTGTTCCTATCAAGGTTCAGAAGATTGCAGGTATTTATTAATTAATTTATTGATTTTAATCATGAAATTGAAATAGACATACGTTGAAATTATTATAAATTAATGGATTACATGTTTTTGCAGGAAACAGTGTCTTCTACAGGCATTTGAATGACAAAGCCTTGGAGTTGTTTGGCCCCACCATTCGCACATGGTGGAATAGCCAATATAGAAATAAGAGAGATGAATTGATGGACCACATGGTCAACTTGTTTGGCATTACTTTCAACAGGAAAGTTGTTGCAAAGTTAGCCGGTGAGAATTTGAAATATACCAGGGCCCAATATAGGGAAAGATTGCAAGCTGACCTCAAGCATGAGCGCCCTCCCATGGTTCTGGAGAGAGAGTGGAAGGCACGCATAAATGATGAAAAGGAGAACTTGCTAAAAAAACAAGGAAGACAACCACGGCCTGGTAAAGCAAGGTACAACATATATCATCTTTTTACTGAAATAAGCTCAATTATTTTTTTCTTTTTTGTTTTAAGTAAGATTTTTTATATCTAAGGTTTTTCAAAATTTTCATATATAGGCTACCTAACACCTCCAAAGCAACCAAGCCTAAAATGGAAAAGCACGGGCAACATAGACTGGGCCAGGGTGGCTATAGAAAACTAAGAGCAAGAATCGTAAGTATTAAATCATTAATTGTTGGGAATATTTATTTAACAGTACCGAACAAATATCTGATTTTGATACAGGAAATTTCAAAATGTGTTATCATGCATTGCAGGGAAATACGTTCTAAGCTGCTGCCACCGAGGAAGACCTAAAGCTTGGTTTCAAGTTTGGTTTTAAAAGTGTGGTTGAATATCAAAAAAGCTTGGGGCAGACTCCAATCTCCCTAATGACGCAAATGCAGGTATATCACCAATTGTAGTATACTATTAAAGTCTATTCAATTCTGATTATATCACCCATAACTGAAAAGTTATGTTTGTTTTTAAGCAACAATGCAACCACAGCAGTGAATCTAGCGGTACTCAGCAAGTACCAGTTGATGTTGGGGTGCACATGTCCCATGATAGTGTGGAGCATAGTGTCCAATATGGTATGTATGCTTTGGAAATAGAAATATCTATTGTGATTAGATATATATATTTCCTTCCGTATACTTATAAATTTTCTTTTTTCAATGGAAGACCAAGCAGCGTGAACTGCAAGAGGAAGCAACTAGACCTCCAATTAACACCCCAGTTGTCACATCTATAGAGACTGGTAAAGAGAAATATTGTAATTTTAATCAAAATAATGAAATATTTATTTCAATAATAATTCAACGTCATATATATATGCTCATTTCCGTTGTTGCAGTTCACACCCCTTCAGAATTGCCTCCACGCCCTGCTCAGTGACGTACAAGAAGTGGCATAAATGAGGGCATGGAAACACAAACAATAATAGGAGATATCGCAGTAAATACCGTACTTGCAACTTTTTTCAGTGCAAAAAAACAGAAATCAACGAAAAAGTAGATGCAACATAAATTCATGACTTGTATTTTGATGGATATCGATGTTGTTAGTATGTAACATAGATAACTTTTATTTGGTATAGTTAAGAAGTACTTATCTTTTATGTGATGCTCTTATGAATTTTCTCGTTTATATCTTTTATTTTCTTAGAATTTGAATTTTAAATTTAAATGTCATCACAAGTCATTGTATGCTTGTTTATAATTATTTTGTATTTTAATATTCAAATTTTGTGTTTTCTCACACATCATCACTCCTGTATGTGCTGCATGTAGATATATTAGTCTGAAACATTGATTCTCTTTATATTAGATATATTAGATATGTTCATCATGACTTCGATCATCATCACTCTTTATAATTTGATTACTGCCCATTACATCTCGAGGACCAACTTCAGCATAGGAACCACAGAGGAGTGCTGAAGTTGATAGAGATCAAATTTATGTTGTAAAATCTTTTACTATTGCTTTAGCACTATTCAGAAATAGTACCACATTTCAAATCTTATTTTTGGTTAAATGTTGACGTGGAGATCTTCAACTATACCTCTCTTATTGTTATATGATCAATATATTTATTTTATTACCTGTTACTGAAAGAGATGAAAATTATGTTATAAAATGTTTTATTGTTGCTTTAGCACTATTCAGAAATAGTACTGTTTTATCATGCAGCTGTAGAATTGTTATGTTACTGTACCTTTCTTTCATCTGTGTGCTAAATTGTTGTAGTATGTGGACTGTGTTAACCTGTTTGAGGTCTGTACTTAACTTTTCCTCTCTCTCAAGGTACTTTCATGTTCCCTTGGTGACTTGTCGCTTAAAAGGATAAGATCTGAACCAAAATGTTGTCCGAGTACAAGGAAGACTAATCAATTTTTATTCACTTTTTTCATTGCTTATTTACTGTTGTTGCATATGTTATAATTTGATTACTGCCCATTACATCTCAAGGACCAACTTCAGCACAGGGACCACAGAGGAGTGTTGAAGTTGATAGAGATCAAAATTATGTTATAAAATCTTTTACTGTTGCTTTAGCACTAGTCAGAAATTTGGATGGTAATTGTGATGAAATTTTGCTTTTGTAGACCATATTCCTAAATTGAAAGGTAACACAGATGGCTTTTATTTTCTATAGTACAAGGTACTTATTTGTTATGTGATGCTATCAGGATTGCATAGAGAGAAATGAGGGATATTTTTATTTGGCATCCCACCACCCTTCCTTATACTGTGATGATGAACTTTCAGGTTATATGGAACGTCTGTACATGTGAGAGAGATATGACTGGTTGTACCTTCCCCACCTTGATTGAGCTATGATTGGTCTTGTGGTACCTTATCTTTCACTTGTGTTTAATGGGGTCATTTATCCTCCTTGAGTAACTTTTTTAAAACCACCTTGTTGAAGTTTTAGTCTTATAGAGTACTATGGTTGTTTGGCCACATTTGGAGCATACCCTTGGTTCTAAGGGTCATGGATCTTCTACTACCCACATCTATGTTATGACCATTGTTTATATTTGGACCCACACTTCAAATCTGATTTTTGGTTTAATGTTGACGTGGAGATCTTCAACTATACCTCTCTTATTGTTATATGATCAATATGTTTATTTTATTACCTATTACTGATTGAGTTATTAAATACTTGTTGTACCTTCCCCGCCTTCATTGAGTTATAATTGGACTTGTGGTACCTTGTCTTTGACTTGTGGTTAATGCGGTCATTTACCCTCCATTTTTTTTATACCACCTTGTTGAATTTTTGGTCTTATAGAGTACTTGACTTTGATCACCTCTGATCAGTTGTGGTGTGCTGATAATCACTTCTCTTGTGCTGAGACTTGGTTGAAGTTTATAATTTTTAAGACTTTATTTATGTTGAGTTTTGTACTGTGCTTGACTGTCATTAACCTAATCAACTCCAGTCACTTCTCTATCTGTGGTTTGTACACACCCTCTTGTAGGGTCAGCTGGTTCCTAGAGAAGATTGGCCTCTCTGAGGCACAATCAGTCTTTTCTGAAAGTAACACTTCTGAGTATATTTACAAGAATGGTTTCACACCCAGGTTGGTATCTTCAACTACATTTCTCTTTTTGTTATATGATATATATGTTTATTTTATTACATGTTTCTAAATATTAGTTTATCGTTTTAGTTTGCTTGTTAGTGTAACTCATTATAATCTGTTGATATGGCAGTTATGAATATATCAAAGAGCCTGTGTTAAGAACTTACTAGTTATACATTTGGAGTTCTTGGTTACAAGAGGTAAGTATGCATGTGAAACTTACTGATTATGACACATATCCAATTCTAGGAGTGGGATCTATCTCACTCCAAATAACATCAGGTGATATCCTTGAGCATATTGGTGTTTTGTATGTACCTAGATTAACTAAAAATCTATAAGTTTTAGTTTAAGTGATGATAGATCTCAAATATATGGATTTGTTTCACGATCAATACGTCCTTATCATCATCACTAGCTAGAGTTGATGAAGGCTTTGGAGTATCTAGTGAATCTAGGCAACTAGAGCTTTGAACTTGGGCTGTTGATGATGGATCTGAAAGATCAGTTACAACATAGGCTGATGAGGACCTCTCTAGTGCTTACTGCCCCTTCATGAATCATATGAGCAGACCCAACTACAGATCGGCGGCTAGGTTGGAGTTTAGGATGATTACATCTGCCCTTAAGAATATATCTCTTCTTCCACATTCACTGATGGTTGGGGCCATAGATTGCCCTTCACAGCCGTTGGTATCTCCAACCCATTGCCCACTACTTGGGTATCCATCCTCTTGCCAGAGGTATATCCCCACAAAATCACTTTGCCACTTACTTATGATAAATAAGAACACTTTCTTTTGTGCTCATTGAACACAAATATTTTTTCAAATGATACTTTTTGTAGGAGACAAAACCTGCTGCGGTGAAAATTAAATTATCTGCCCAAGTCAGTAAGAAACATATATTGGTAAACAAAATGAAATGAATATATACCAGTTAAGCACCCTTTCATCTCAAACCAGTAGGTAAATCACATACATGATCAAATACTAACTTTAAATATTGAGCATACAAGTAATATTGGACGATACACATTAGGTTTTCAAAATGTGCACAGCATTATATTGTCAAGCTCACTTGATTGCATTTTACAATTAATTTTTGTTAAGGACTTTTCATGGGAATCACTAAATTCTCTTCTTGAAATGGCCTGGAGCTGTATCAGCTCTAGCTACAGACAGCAATCAAGGTCATCATCATCCAGCTCTTCCAAATGTCGAAAATCCATGCAGTGACTTAACGATCTGGAAAAGGAGGCTATCAAGCTCTTTAAAATCTTCTAAGCAATAATATGCTTAAGAGTTCTACCATAAAAATATATGGTACATAGAGGGCTACAAGGCTGCAATGACATGTTTCTAAATCTGTCATTAAAGCATTCCTATAGATCAGATTCATGCTTTCATCATTGTTGCCTTCAAAATACATCCAATAAACAACATTCTAGGACTGACTTGGAATAGAACTCTCATGTATCTTTCTCTAACTTTCAATAGAATCTATCACTAACTTTCAACTAACTTGGAATTGACTTGGAATAGACTCTATCACTAACTTTCAACTAATGCTAGGTGCATTAGATGCCATGTCAGTCCTTGTATTTCCACCATCATCAACTGAGTAGATCCTGGACCTATCTATGGATCTGTTGTATCTATTCAATGAACAAATATGCCTCCCATTATTCCCTAGCCTATTGTCTAGCCACTTAAGTTTATGGATCCTGAAAGGCAATGATGAGTGGAGCAAAATGCTATGAAACAAAGTATGAAATGGGTTAGTATTTATAGAGATGTGATCGCGACCTTTGTTGCATGCATGTTGATAAGGGCAGGATTTCATCCCAAGTGTGGGAATGCAAATGGTTGTACATGTTGAAGAGTTGGACAAGATATTTGTCAACTACTTTGGTTTTTGACCATCAGATTGAGGGGATTGAGGATGCAATGTTCTAGATATATCAAAGTGACACTTCATTGGGAAACAAGGATTTCTTATCAATTATAATACCAAATAGACACAATGGATGTTGGAGCTACAAAATGTGATCAGACATGTAGAAATAAAAGCATGGAAACCTCTGGTGCAATAATAGAATTGTTGCATGGGAACATGATTCCATCTTAGAGAAATGATCAATAAGCATAAACGGACACACTTTGGGTTGTTCCCTGTAAGAGGTACACCAGAAAATAAAACCACATTGGACTCCCATTGACATCAAGGGACAATAAGTGTATACATAGAATTTTTCCTATTTGGGAGTTTGGAAATTGTTGTAAGGGATGCAAGATAGGATTTGTACTTCAACATCCCATTGCATCAATGACCAGTAGAAATGGTCCTAGAATGCTACAATTGTCTTACTAATGCCACAGTAGTTTTAAACGAAGTCAATGTTATCAAGGTATCCTTGATGAAGGCAAAATGTAGAATTTGATAGAGAAACTTGACCTATCAAGCATGTTGGATGTTGATGTAGTGAATTGAAAGATTGGATATGTTGAATAGAGATTGACCGATTTGTTAAAAGTGGCATCCTCAAGCTAGAGCATTGAGCATTGTTTATTGCAAGTGTTGCAAAAGGTCAACTTAGGGCCTTCTTGTCTCCACATTTCTCAAGTCTAAGTGGAATTGGTATAAGTAGGTCATCCACTTCGTATGTCTTCCTTTCTTCAACCTACTCCTGAGTTTGCAAGAACCACAAATCCTAATGATCTAAATGAATAATGATCTCCTTGCCAAGTAGGTGGTGTCACCATTGCTAGACAACATGCACAATAGAATACAACGCTAGTCATCCATTGAGTACTACATAATGTCCCATAAGGTCTATAAATGATAGATATTGATTGAATATCCAGTTAATGTGAGTACGTATAGTGTTGAAACTTGAGAGCATAATCGAATGCATCTATTTAAAAACCATAGAAACGTCCTTTTTTCAATTCATTAAACCTCTATTGTTGCTTGTTGGTCCAAAAAAAGGTGAGATTCTTACGGTTCCCACAAAGTATCTAATTTAATGGCAATAGGGCTTCAATATGTGCAATACTGAATAGATTCAAGGATTTCCATTTAGTCTGGTTTTTTTTTTTTAACAATTCCAGGTATCGTCTCAATATCGACGAACTTTCGTGTGGATACTGCGACAAACATTCGTGGAGCTATAGAAAATGTTTCCACGCAAATGCTAAACCTGCGACAAACATTCGTCTCTATTGCAACGAACCTCTGCTATAAGTTCGTCTCTATAGACACGAATGTTCGTGGCAGGTTTAGCATCTACGTGGAAACATATAGAAGATGTTCGTCGATATATCGACGAAACTTCGTGGCTGGTTTAGCATCTGAGAACTGTTGTATAGGTGACACGTGGCCACTGGGGGGCGTTGCTATTGCCACGATGGGGAATCTTCATCTCTATATCCACGAAACAGTTTCCACGAAAAAACGAAACCCGAATCGTTGCAATAGGGACAAAAAATCATGGCAATTGGAACGAAAAATCGTGGCAATTTTGACCATATGTACTAGTGTGAAGATGTTTCGGGAAATGTTATGATATTAACCAATAAAAGTTCTATGTATGGATAAAATGTCTTGAGGACACTATATTCATTAGGTGGATGAATGGTAAGGGAGATAAATTATTTAGAGCGATGAAAGAATTAGATTTATATAAGTTTTATATTCCATTGATTCATATGAATGTCTAAATAAGGGATATAAGATAATGCTCAATTAATTCTATATAAAGAAAGTTAGTTTATGATACTATCATAATAATAGGCTCCATTCAATAGGTGAGCAAATAGAACCCCTTCGGATGTAAACATGAAGAACGTCAAAACAACTTACTAGTGCAGAAGTTAATTAAACATGAACAAGGTCTTATGACAATCACAAAGACCCTTAAAATAAAAAATTAAGGTGTATTTTGAGGGACATTACAACGCTCGTCCTCCAAAAAAATATTGTGCAATTTCATTTCAAATATTCCCCATGTTAATCGAGTCCTTTTGATTAAGTTGGATTGCTCAAACCCGAGTAATCTTCATTCTGCAAAATTTGAAAGAAACATCAAAATAAAGACTTCGCAAAGTGCAAACCTAGATATATCTTGTCTTAATGTCATTATTAAAAACTTTCTTTGTCCTCTGTCTGGTTTTAGGAGATTATCAAAGTACATAGATGGTCTTATCATACTAGTTCAAAAGTCATTAAAATTCAAAGTAAAAAGATTGAATATATGGTTATGCATAGTATTAGAATCACTTTTAAAACTTATTTATTTCTATTATTTCCTAAAAATGAAAACAATGAACTAAACTTCGAATTATACATATTTCACTCCATTACTTGTCAGGTTTCTTCTTTCAAAAAAAACAATAAACCTATGATCAATAAGTATCAAATAACAAATTATATAAAAATATATATTGACATATAAAAACATCTATTGTATAAGAATAAATCCCAATTATATAAAACTATATTATCTAACTATAGAGTACTAAATGACTTCTTTTCAATTATATAAAAATAGATATTAATAATATAAAAACCATCTATTATATAAGAATAATTACTAATTACGCCGAAGGCATTTCACCAATGAGAAGCATGACCATCCACGTCTGCTAGATTCATCACTTATAGAGCGAATGGAATCCTACCACGTGTTTTCCGCTTTGGCCCCAGAGATTTCTGATTGTTACGGCTTTCTCTGCAGGAAAACTCATATTTTATCCTCAACAGATGCGTGTTGTTTTGTCAGACGAGTTCTGCGTACAGTTTCCCGACCATGGTACCGCCTGTCCACAAGTTACTTTGGGATGAGCGAGATAGTGACCTGGAAGAATTCGGCCAACATTTTCAGTATCCCCAACCCCAGCCGACTGAAACCGGAGTAAACATATACATCCGAGGATTGATTCCTGTATTGTGTCCAATCGGGAAGAATTCGACCAACATTTAGCGTAGTTATCGTGGTTGTTGACCAATATGGTAGCTATCGTACAAAAAAGACGCTATGGATTCCATGGACCAAGCGATGGCAGTCACCTGAATGCGATTTCGATCTCCATGGAGAAATTTGGAAATTATCTCTGCCGCCGCTCTTCGAATCTACTGCTCGTGGAATTTCTCCCAATGCAACATCTTGATCAGCTTCTTGACCACACCGCTTGTTGTTCCGATCACCCTCAACGTATCTAATGCAAACAAATCGTTATTCAGAAGCGTAAATAGTACTCGAATGGTTGATGGTCCGACAGCTGCAGAATGGTCGATCAATGACCGACTGGTCGGAGTTACTATCCACAATATCGGGTCGTGGGCGGTTGGTCGAACCCAGAAGCTGTCGGGGTTGAGGAGCCGCGACGGGTCGAAGTTGAGCATTCTAATATCCAAGGTTTGGCGTATTATTGTGGAGTTATGATTCTAATAGTCGATTGCATGACAGAAAAGTGTATTACATGTGTCCATCAGTCGAAGTGCATCACAGTCGAATTTTGCTAATTGTGGCGGAATAGCAAGTCGACAAGTAATTTTGACAGACAAACTCGAAGTTTCTCAATTTAATCCACTCTGACCGCCATGAGAAGAGCTTCAAATAATGAAGACAGCCTCCACTATGTCCAGGACATTAATCTGTTGCTCCTCTTCTTTCCCCGACAATCCCAATGCTCTTTCCATACAGATGAAAATGTCGAAAGTCGGAAAAAAGCGAACCAGGGCATCTAGGTCTGCTCCAACCATTGTTATTACCGTCGATGTCTCGAATTTCCGAGAGAAAGTACTGAAATTCATAGGAATGCAATTTTCATCTTCATCTTCTCGTTCTCAGCAGAGAACAAAGATTGAATTAGTTGTTTCTGAAGGGGCGATGCAGCTCATCAAGCCCATGCCTGAACACCCATCAAATCGAAGTGAATGGCCCGCCTGCAATAATATCAGTGTTACAAGTAGCAACATCATCATCCCCTCTTTTACGTTTCCTTCTTTTATGAATTCCGCCACTTGCGATTTATCTGCTTCGCTGCCTAACTTTTCCATTCAAGCTCTCCTGCCTTTTAATTCGATACTCTCTGAATTCAGCCGTTCCACAACATCACGAATTCCTCCCATACTAATATTTGTATCTGGAAAAACAATTTGTATGGTGCTTTTCCATATATTAGATGTTGTTCAGATCCGAAATAAGGGATTTGTCTTTGATATTGTATTTCGAATTTTCTGTTACTTTCTTTGTAGTTGTCTTTTATACAAGAGTCTAGACTTTGTAATTGATGAGTCCTAATGATATGTAGATTAACGATTAGACGAAGTCTTTTTATTGTTCCTTTATGAATCACGAACACCAAATTTTTAACAATTATTGTAATAAGTTCATAAGTATGTAATTTAGCAGCTATATAGATCAACTTCAAACTCAATTCAAATAGATTATGTAGTAGAAGGCTATAATCTTTTGCAGACAGTAGATCTTTTGCAGCGAGGCTCAGCCATTGTGGACAAATGCTAATTAATTACAAACACAAACTAAACACACTCAATATTTGAATTTCTCTTAAATGTAGCTTACACAATCAGGCAACGCATCACAGAGGAAATCTATATTTTTAACGGTTGATTAGAGAGGAAGCATTGGTCGATGGATATTGCACTTAAAAACCATCACCAAAATTCTCAAACTCAACAAATTATAATGGCCAACGACAATAAACATCAACGTTACTAACATGTAAATGTCATTCATCAATTCTGTGTCCTACTTCAGTCCAATGGAGGGAAACAATTTCTTGAAAGCTTTACCATTACTCAACTTCATATTTCCACTTTGGCGATGGATACATCGAACTTTTTGGTTATACAATGGTCGACTAGGTATTTGCATACTTTTACCATATTCTCCCTTTCGACAAACTTCTGCAAGCAGATTAGTCCGTTATCTTTCCTTTGGTCGGTCACTTTTATCGCAGATTAGTCGGTTATCTTTCCTTTGGTCGGCCACTTTTATTCGAATGACATGCTTTCTTATTTTGTCGATGTCTTATCGAAGAACACTTCTTTACTCCGACTATGAAAGAACACTTTCAGACTATTTGCAGGTAACGTTAGTTCAGGAAATTTATGTTTCCGTTAATAAATTCTCTTGTCAACACTAAAAAACACTTTCAGACTATTTGCAAGTAACGTTAGTTCAAGAAATTTATGTTTCCCTTAATAAATTCTCTTATCGACACTAAAAGACGAGAATCAGAAACTCGTACAAGAATGAGTGAGTGTGCATACTATGGATAGCTACCCATATGAACTTCCAAAGAAAATGAACGTTGCAGAGGCCTGCTCATATGTTGAGCATGTTGTAAATGCTTCCTTGAATCGTGTGAGACTGCCATTAAAAACGGTGAAGATTGGGAAACCATTGTGAAGGTTCCAGCGAGTGCAGCGTCCACGTTCGGGTCGACATCCACTTCTTGTTCACCGATTTGGGTGTTTCTAGAAAATATGTTCTCCTGTGTGCTTTGCACCAGAGAGTAGCCATTGCAAACAGTTCTCCTGTGTGAGACTGCCATTTAAAACGGTGAAGATTAGGAAACCATTGTGAAGGTTCCAGCGAGTGCAGCGTCCACGTTCGGGTCGACATCCACTTCTTGTTCACCGATTCAGGGGTTGCTAGAAAATATGTTCTCCTGTGTGCTTTGCACCAGAGAGTAGCCATTACAGAGAGCATTGTTGGGTTGTCATAATAAACAAAAATATACAATCTTTATAAAAAACCTGAGGGAGATATTTATTGGATCAAAAGAAACTCGTTTGAGTTTTTAGTTTTTCATTATCTTTATAATAAAAATCTTTATGGGGCTTTTTACTATTTGTCAATGATTACAATATAAAATGCTGAAAATAGTATTTGTCAATGATTACAATATAAAAGTCTGAAAATAGTAATAATAAAAGACATCTACATTGATATCAATGGTTACAGTACTTCAAGACCATATCTATTCCCTCATGTAAAGCTAAAAGTGTCCTTCCTTTCATACACTAATTTGGGAAGCCAACTTGAAACTTGTCAAGAATGAACCACTTTGCTTGAGTTAGGAGACGAGCACATTGTCCCACTAATTAAGATATCGTATAGCCATGCCACATTAAATGAGTGCACACAGCTTCCAACACCGTGTCTTCTTGCAATTTCTAAAAATCATGGATATGTGAGTGAGAGCTTCTATATGTCGAGGAATTTCTATATAGAGACAGGTTCTGGGCAGGATGTAACAGTAAAACGCGTGGTTTTTACTTTTTTTCAAAAAGAAGACGTCTTTGAATTGACTTGAGGCAGCCAATCAACGACAACGCTTGCATAGGCCGAATGATTGAATCTGATAGTCTTAATTAAAAACATCTCACTTGCCTGAAATTTATAAATGAGTGAGAACTCGCATTCAAACTCTATTCAGTTCAAACACACCCTCGTATAGTAGCAACGAGTTCCAGTTTGCATAAATGGCCATCTAGAATTTGATATACAATGCGTTTGGTGGATAAAAATCTGGCAGATTGTCGTGGAATGAAGGAACTTTGCGATTTCCCACAATGGGAGACAATTTTTGGAGTTATGTCAGACTCTAAACGACATTGGAATCATCATCAAAACGAAAAGATATATATGGGAAACAATGAAAACCTTACCAGGAATGTAAAAGATAGCACGAGTTAAATTTAATTGCACGGGAAGCTTATGGGGAATGTTAGAAATCAACGACTGTGTGATTGATTTTTACCAACTGGTTTGGACACTCGACCAATGCAACCTACTGGAGACAGCCCTTGACCAAATGCAACCGACTGGTTTGGAGACTCGACCAATGCAACCCACTGGAGACAGCGCTCGACCAATGCAACAAACTGGTTTGGAGACTCGACCAATGCAACCCACTGGTTTGGAGACTCGACCAAAAATTAAAGATATTTGAAATATCTATATAGCCACCATATAGGTTCGAACCTATAGGCTATTCGTCGAACTATAGGTTTTTGTACAAGTGATGATGAATAGACTCTACCAATGAAGGCTAAGCGAATAGCCATTGTTAGCATAATATGGTTATAGGTTATTTAAAGAATAACCTTTAAGTATCTTTAATTATTATATTTTGAATTTTTTCTTTAATAGTTTATACAAGGTCGAACTTAAGTAATTAGGTCGAATCATAATTAAAGAACCTAAGTATCTATATAGGTTAAGCCATATAGTTAGGTTCTTATTAAGTATATAACCTAGATTATCCTAAATATATATTCTCCATGGTTTAGTCGAGGCAGATCATGAGATAAGCTAGCCATTAATTGGTAGTGAACCATGAGATGCTAAGAATAAGCTCTTTTCAACACGATATCCAAGATGACAGATGTGGTCAGGTGATTCCTCCGACAATAGTTGAAGAGCTGACAGGTTTATGAGCTTTCGTTGCGCTGGAGGTCAATAATAGTTGATTGCATCGGTCAAGCAATTGTATCAAAAGGATCAACTTCCCTTCGAGTGATGGCCAACCAACATGCATCAACCCATGTAGCCGACGAGATGCAGTTGACCAAATTGATAATCGACCAAATTGACGAGATGCAGCCAACCAAATTGATAATTGATAATCGACGAGATGAAATTCCAATGGCTCCAATGGTTCCAATGGTCTGTCGGAGCTTCCATTTAGTATAACTGATCTGGCATGCCAAGAATTTGCAGAATCACATCATGGTAATGATGCATTTTCAGACTATTTGCAGGTAACGTTAGTTCAGGAAATTTATGTTTCCGTCAATTTTTCACAGAAATGTTCAATACTTTTCATTAAAGCCCCTGCTTTCGGCTAAGTTTCAAGTTTCGCCATTGTCGAAAATCAAAGCAGCAAGGACTCTAGCGCCCTGGAAGCTTTGGTTGGTCGAGATTCTGTCGTGGTCGAAAATCAGAGCACCGAGAAGTATATCATCTTGGAAGATCTGGTTGCAGGGATCGAATATAGAAATGGTAAGAAATCCTATTCTAGCATATCCAGACCCAAAAGCAAAGGTAGCAGCAGTTAAAAAAGTGCTTGACCAAGCATCAAACCCATCAATTCCATATCCAAGTGCATCAATGGAGGCATAGCATACAAAGCGATACCCAGTTATAAATCCTCTAGATTCTGTAAATTCTTGTTATAATTCTTCTTCGTGTTGGATTGAATAATCTCTCATCTCGTTCTGTTGAATGCAGAGATGGGAGAAGGTAAGCCTTCTCCGTTGCTCTTAATCCTTGTTTTTATCATCGATCTGATTGCATTTGGTTTCGTTGTTGCTGTCGAGATCAATAGGAATACTGTAAGAACTAGTAAAATCTTATTTCCTATGTTGGTATATCAAGATATTGATTGATAATTACAGTACATTATTGACACTGGCATCATTTTTCTAACCAATATCGATTGCCATTGCAGGTGCCTGTGCCTGTAAATGTTAATAATGAGTACTTATATCATAATATCTGAATATTTGTGTTGATTAGCATGTTTGTGTTTGTAATTTATGTCACTGAAACAAACATATTGGTTTTTCAGAATTGATAAAGAAATGGGGAGTTGAAGAAATGGAAGCGGTGTAATTCATCTTCCTCATCGGTAAATTCCTTAGAGCGTGTATAACCCCTTTTTACACAACTTGGTAAAATGCAACGTTGCACAATATGCCTTTAATAGTGCTGATGTGGTCTTGAAGAGAGAACAATATGCTATTGTCGTGACCGACTGCTATGGACCCAACTCGACTTGACTTACAATAGTCGACAAGATACCAACTTCATTACATAAGTGGAGATCGCCTGAAGACGCACGTTGACCATAGTTTTGCTTTTTCTCAATAACTTGTCGACCAAGAACATCAACCGACCATTTTAATCATGAAATTGCCGACCAATTTTAACATTCAATCATCGACCATACATTGACCATTCAATCATCGACCACTTTTTGTACATGATGTTTAAGTGACATTGAGATTTCATATTGTATTGAGGCCATAATAAATAACGGTTGACGCCATGTGGTTTAAGTGACATGTTTTTGTACATTATTTTCTAGCTTTCACAATTAAACTACAATTATAATATATGGATTTAGGTTTCTTATTAAGCTATGAAGCTCAATGACTCCGCGCAAATTGACTAAGAGGATAGCTTTATCTTCAGTTTTGATGGGAGATATTGATGAAGTGTGAAACCAAAAATATTTTAATTGCTAAGGATTACTTTGATTAAGATGGAAATGCAAAGTTTAAGGAGATAAGACACGTAACGCAGAAGCCAGCATTTTGAGCCTATCCTATCATCGCTTGAAATTAGTGCCATGTTGTTATCTATAGGGCGAATCCTGAGAAAATAATGATGCTAGCTTTTGACAAAAGAGATATTCACAACATCAAATAAGGAAACCTTATATACAACTAACCCAGATTGTGAAGCGACTATCTTCAAACAAGTTGAGGGAGAGTCACGCTTGCAAATTCCGGCCCTTACCTCAACGTTATCGATGCAATGCATCCAATTTTTATGTGGGTTTCCTTGAAAGCAAAGATACCATCATCACCATCCACGATAACAATGGGAAGCTGAGGATTCCAGAGCTCGCCCCTATAGAAGCAGCCCTCTTGTGAATGGCCATTTTGAACTGCCTGGAACATTGATAAATCAAATTAGCATCAAGATTATACAATTAAAGAAATTCACTTCGTCGACCAAATATACTCTTGCTGGTCATATGAATGTGTGGTAATTAGAAGACCGTCGAATCATTGTTTATAGCTATGTGTCTTCTATCGACCTATCAGCAGTTGTTGATCAAAGAAAAGTATTGATTGCATGACCATGAAGATCACGCTCCATCCACTATACGATGTCGACCCCCCATTGCTCCATTGTATGCTAAAGGGGAAGAGAGTACTTTCTTGCCTTCGCCTCACCAAAAAAACAAACTAACAAAAAATTGTCAAATGCCGACTAATGAAGTAGAAGATCGACTAAACGCATAATCTGACTGGAGATGTCATACACTGACTGCCATCTATACAAATACATTAATGCATTGCTTGGGACGATCAACAACTATGTTGTTCGTGTGTACAAGACAGCCGATCTCCATGAACGATTATACAACACGTCGATGAGGCCGTCGATCAAACACGAACAAGTTCTACCAACCTGTCGTTTTCAGGCATAAGTTGTCGAAAGTAATCTGTACCAGTCGAATAAAATTTGAATGCTCAATGCTAGCCGACGATTTCATATTTCATCGACCAGTCAATAGTAAGCCACTTGTATATTACTTCCGCTGGAGGTTCCGTCTGGCCATTTATTTGAATGATGCAAGCAACCACGCCGACAACAAATAGTCGACTGGCTTAACCACGCTAACGACAAGACTATTTTAGATTCCGTCAATCCAAATAAATCTAAAATTAAATCAAAATTTCGAAATTACAGTCAAAATATTAAAGTCCTCCAAACCCATCTAGGCGTTCATGTTGTTGATAATGGCTGCATTGAATAAGGAGATTAGCACAGATCCATTAATCCCTACATGTGTGGCATGTCGCTGATACCATGACAATGGAAAACCAATTAACATAAATCAATTAAAATAACCAATTAACATAAATTTAATACATAATTATCTTAAAATAAATAAATACTAATGGTAGTGAACTAGAACTAGAGACAATAGCCACTTGTATAAAATATGTCCATCTATTAAATCAGTATTGGTTGAGCCACGCCCGTCCAGTACAATACTGATTAATAGTAGTGGTTAAGTGAACAACAGTGGTTGAGCCACGCCCGTCATAACCTTGACAAAGTAGAACAACTCCGACCACATCTTAAAACACTGCTTTCAGCTGCCCATGAGAAAATAGAGTTATTTGGTCCCGACCTAATTCATCTACAGGGCAAGACTACTCAAGAACAGATAGCTACCTTGTCGAGCCTTACAACACTTACTATCGACATCCAAAGCATGCTGCACCATTGGGAGACCTTCCAGCACCACATGTCTGTTTCAGCTGAAGAAATTGTCAACGTCTGTGTACAACAACAAGCAACGACCAATTCCAGTCTAGACAAGTCATAACAACTACATTTATCAATTAAAGCACAAGTATACACAAGCTTTGTTCAGTAATTTTGCACATCTCCTCCTTTCTTCGCGACGAAGAAATATTTTGACAAGAGGGAGATGTTGGAAGAGCCTAAGTCGGCTTGTCAGATCGACCAACTGTTTCCAATGTAAGTTGACAGGTCAGATCAACCATTCACTAAATGTTGGTTGGTTGCATCGACAATACAGTTCTATGATTGAATGTAAACATCTATATATAGGTTGTTGAGATAATGTAATGGTTAACTAATATCTATCTATGTATGGTTCCGCCCTTCCTAAGTAATAAAGGCTAGCGCTGACTAATAAGGCCTAGTCATCTTACATTGGTCATCGTTTCCTACCGGTTTTCATTATTGCACCTCAAGGGGCAAATGCTAGTTATATAAAACTATGATTATCTATGGAGTAGATAATGACATTTTCTATTAATGTGGAAGGAAATATAAGTCTGTTAAACCTTATTTAAGCCTGCCCATAGTAAAATATCAAGTATTTAATCTTTTTCCATTCAATATCATAAAACAAAATCACTGATTTTATTTTATTCCTACACAAACTTCAAGAGAGTTTATAACATGATTGGTATAGTAGGGATAGGTACAAAACATATACATTGTTTCCGAATGGTTTAATAATAAAACAAAATAATTTATTTTTATTTTATCCTTAACCAGACTTCAAGAGTTTTAAACGTGTAGGTAAAGGTAAAAAAATGGATACATTGTTTATGAATGGTTAGTAATAAATCAGTCGTTCTTTCTAATATACAAGTTAAACTGTATAACGACAAAATTAGGATCAAATCCTACAAGTTAATATGTACAACATCAAAAAGAACCATTTCCCTCCCTAGAATGGAGGAACTTAGTCTCGAATCTTATTACTCTACATTGTATCTATATTTTAATTGCTCAAAACATGCGAGTGTGAAGCCATTGGAAAACATTCATGTATGAAAGAAAATGAGAGACCAATTTTAGCCACAATCCCTGTACATCATACTCATGTCATGCTAGAATGAAAAAGACTACAACACATCTAAGATTAAGATAGCAACAATCAACAACTGCCCAAATATTTAAAAAATCAATATTCACAACAATCAACTGCCCAAATATTTAAAAAATCAATATTCACAACAATCAACTGCCCAAATATTTAAAAAATCAATATTCACAACAATCAACAACTGCCCAAATATTTAAAAAATCAATATTCACAACAATCAACAACTGCCCAAATATTTTAAAAAATCAATATACAAGTGTAGTTGAAACAAGTCCGTAGGATCAATCATAAATTGGAACTCTCACTTCTAGCCATCACTATTTTGATTAACATCTTCCTAAACGGGTAACAAGTACAACTTTAAATCCCATCTACTAAACAAGAAGCTTTTCATTTCAACCATCATCTACCACCAAAAGAGGAATGAATGCTTTGAATGGCATCCATGTTCAAAAGAAGAAATAACATTCGTAGTCAAACAGGAACTATATAACTATAGCAACAATCTGAAGCTTTTTCCCTAGCCATCAATCACTGGTACACTTTGTTATCAATGACTCCATATTGTAATAACATATTGACTATGTTGCATGTTTAACACAATCCAGTAATTCGAGGACTTTTGTACTCCTCAAAAACATCTTGAAACTGGGCAAAATTCTATCAGGGACTTCATATATGCATCTACCAGACCCAACCCCTTCACTACCAAATTCAATAACTCCTTGCCGTCTCCTACACTAAACCTTGTAGTCATATGCTAAAAACGAAACTGTGTGTGTCACGTAACCAGTAGACTCTTTACACTGTTGAGACCACAGTGCACTCAAATATATACATGCAATACTGCTCTTGCTTCCAATTATGAATTTACCTTTCAATGGCTTACTAAAATACGGACTTCTAACAGCGGAAGTAAAATATATATATAATAGCAATTCTTTCAACTAAAATTGTACATTCTAATTATGTAATCATTCCTAACATGATTGCATCAAACCATGCTCGGTCAATCCAAACAATAACTAAAACTTCACATAACATAACTAAAATTCACGGCATTCATACACAATTGGCACTTGTCTTATGAAAGTGTCCTCCAAACAGTTGCAAGCTAAGAACGTTACTCCTAACCATAGGCACTCTATCAAGCCTTCTCTTTCTTTCACAGATGCCACCCTCGAGTTGGGGCTATCAATCCACAAAGAGCGAATTTCCACTTCTTCCCCTTCAATTTACAGCCACTCCTCACAGAGTGCTTCTCACCCAAGGGCACCTATCCTATACCCAAGTGGTGCGGGTAACCCCATCCACAACTGATCCCAACCCATCACTCATTCCCCATCAACCTACACCATACAAAGGAAGGTACCCCTTCTCTGCACCGCAGCCCCTCAAGCTGTCCCCTTCCCATTTTGGCACTCCAGTATAGTCGACCAAGAAGTCTCCATGACAAGGCTCCAGAGATGTCACACTGTAGACCAAGTTCCGTAATTCCAAGCACCAATTTAATAGGGTAGCTAGGATGTTGTTTATTAAGGTGGGCTCCAGTGTAGCTTTGGGAAAACTAATTGTCCTTTGGTTTATCAACTGTAACTACCATGGCAAAGATGCTCTTCCTCTCTGAATGGTGGAATGAATGACTGAAATGAGTTTCTAACTTTATGTATGCATGGTTTTGTCTTGACACATGGCTTCCCCAAAAGAGGCCATGTTTCCTCTCTTAATACCCAATTAAGATAATTAACCCATGGTTAACTAAAGTGACACTTATAACCATGGTTAAGGGACTTTGGGTTAAAAAGGCCAATGAAGGATAAGGCATAATTAAAATCCACTAGGGTCTCTCACTTCCCCCACTTGTGGATTCATAGCCCCCCATCTCTTATTTGTTCTTTTTCACTTGCAGCTATCTGGGATTTTTATATTAAAAAAAATGTACATATTTACAATGTATTCAGCCATCCTATACCATTCATATCCGGCTTCTAGCCTTTACATAATTACATCATATTTACATCTTGGAATCAAAACACAGGGTGCTACAAGGAAGAACTCCACCAGGGACCTCATAAATGCCCTCACCATACCCATCCCCTTGCCAAATTCAAGAACTTCTAGTTGTCTCCTACGCTAAACCCTTGATGGTCATGTTAATAACAAAAAAGATAAACCATCTTTTAACACAGGTCCCGTCATCTTAAAGCATAAAACCTAAAAGATGAAACATTTAAACCCGTAAATTATTTTCCATATACTAAATTTCATTTTAGCAAAATCTGTCTCACACTCTCAAAGCCACCATCGTTGATGTTGTCTCACAATGTGCATTTGAAGCCATCATCCGTAGCTAGAGTATACGATTTTGTTTGGAATCACCCATCACAGAATTTGTCAATGCAATTTGGAGACTCAATAATCTAATTGCAGCAAACAGTTGGATGTTTTGAAGGGCATATTTCCATGTTTCTAGGTTTGTTCGTCCATTAATTTTTTGCTGGTTCAATCAGTGAATTTCAAAATCATTGCCTCTTGCATTGTAGGCAGAGAAAGCCAACTGTTACTGTTATGCATATTTATTCACTGTATTGTCCAAATCATCAAACTATCTTGTTATAATTTCGTAACTTGTAAACAGTTTAAAGTTTTAAGTTTTGGACCTTGGGCATATCAATTGACAATATGTCATATTATAATATTCTGTTTTTGTAATTGAACTGTTCTAAAAGCTGATATGCAATAAACTAGTTCTGTTTCATCATTCGTGTTTTTGTTGAATTATAAATATAATGAAGTCACAACTAATTAACAATGAAAGTTTACAGGGGCAAATGTCAGAAGAAATATTCAGGTGATGATGGGATGGAAGAGTGGATAAGACAACACAGGAAATCTATAAAGGGTACTTCTACAATATGGAAAGCTCTGGTCAATGCAAGGTTACTTGGGAGCGGGAGCAGGAGCGAGAAGCGGGAGCGGGAGCGGGAAGTGAAATTTTCAAAAGCTTCCGGTTAGGAAGCGTTCCGGAAGCGTTTTTTATATAATATATATTTTTTATATATTTTGATGCATATATGTCAACAAATGCAAGTAGAATGTTGAATTAGTTATGGAAATGATAAAAACATGAAATAAACAATAATACCATATAACATCATTCATCAATCATCATTCATTAGTCATTTACTAGTGAATTCATCAACCATAGGTCCAATATCCATGATTCCATAAGTTATAACATCAAGATTCAACCTTAAAGCTTCAAATTCAAAGGTAGGTTCAACTTAAAACTTCAAACTTGAAATGCCATGTAATGTTTATAAAATATATGATAATAAATATAAAAGAGTCAATAGTGCCGAAACTTGAAAGTACTGTAAACAAGAAAATACAAGAAAAGTAGATTTTATGGAATCACGGATGTTTCCTCTTGCCACGAGAAATTTCCATTTTCTTTTCTCGTGCTCTCTGAACAATGGGAGTGGGATTATCATCCCCAATAGCCACAACCGCTGAGCCACGTCCTGCACGACACCCCCTCACTAATGCAGATGGAGGTCATGAACCTCTAGGCAAAGATGGTGCATCTGGAAACGAGGAAGAAGATGGCGACGCCATTGGCAGTGGTACTGCATATGCGTCATCCTCATCGCCCAAAAGCTCTTCCTCCAAGCGCTCTAAAGCTATGGCTCCATCCTCCAAGTTATGCTCCTCCGGATTGTTGTCCCAAGTGACATATGATCTATCAGTTTTGGCACGCTCACAATAATGAGTCAACAACCTCAAGTTGTAATGTACATAAACCAAGCTTTCTGCTCGGTTTTCATTTAATCGATTTCTTTTCACTGAGTGGATGAAGCTATAGGTGCTCCAACACCTTTCTGCAGAGGAACTGTTAACCACCTGTGAAAGCACTCTAATAGCCAATTTATACAAGCGTTGGCATGTTGAGCCATACATGTTCCACCATTCGATAGGAGGCGCCCTATCTCGATCTCTGTTTGCATGCAAAGTACCAAATGGGCCAACTTCACTGAGGTATTTGCTTAATTCACTGCGCAATATGTCACATTCCTCTACTCAGGGACCAACTTGTCTATAGCAGTCATGTACGCAAGTTGTACCTCTGGATCTGTGTGGGGCTTTCTCCTAACCCCACCCCCAGGTGTTGGTTTGGCCAACCAGGATGGAGAATAATATTTTGGTGTTAACACATACGCTAAGGCATTCAGTTTAACGTTGAGATGTCCCCACCTTTTGACCACATGTGTGTGAATATGGTCATACAAGATGGGATCTTTCTGTTCAACAATATCTTTAATTTGACCCAGCATACTATCCATCTGCTCATACACCTCCCCAATCACTGGCTTATCTGTATCTACAAACCGAATCATGTAATAAATGGGCTTTGTGAACTGCAAAACATACTTGACACTTACCCAAAACCTCGCATCAAGAACTGTTTCTTCCACCTCCTGAAAATCAAGCCCTGTCAGATGCGGATGTACACCTATCTTTCAAGACCTGCCATGACTCACTTGATACCATGCTAGCCAATGCCTCTCTTACCTTCAAAAGGCACCTGAAAGTGAGGTAGTAGCTAGCAAATCTAGTCTTTGCTATCTTCAATAGCTCCAACTTTGAGTGACTGCGGAAAATGCCATGGGCATTGCTATGGTTGGTTATAAATCTTATCATCTTCTTGCCCTTTTTTTACAATTCACCAATCCATTTGTATTGATTTTCCCTTCAACTTAATGATGTCGTGCATCAAAAGGTTCATTGTGTGAACCAAACACCCAGACCAAAATATGTTGGGGTATTTATCTTCAATGATTGCTCCCGCTGCCTTACAATTAGCAGCATTATTGGTTATGACTTGGATGACATTGTATGGACCAATAGCTTCAATGGTTTTGAGTAGGAGTTCTGCAATGTTTATGCCAATCTTGAATTTATCTGAGTAGTCATGGGCTGAAAGGAAGACTGCACTAATAGCAGACACACCAAGAACATTTATCAATGGCTTGCCTTTTACATTTGTCCATCCATCTGATACAATTGATACCCCATACTCATTCCAAGCATTTGTGAATTGCCCCAAAGCATTTTGGATCTTGCCTCTTTCCTTGTCAAGCCCCACAGTTCTAGCTTTGTCATACCCTGGGCTCTTGTATCCTGCTGGAGCAGTGTGAATGGCGTCTACCATTTCATGCCAATAGGGTGAGCAAAGGACATTGAATGGTATGCCACATGCATAGAGAAACCAGAACACTTTTGCATCCACATCATCCCTACCATTATTGTCAAGGAAATCTGATATTGTCCTGCGTGACCCAGGGGGTGAGAATCCACTACCTTGGGTGGATAGGCCTCCGGTTCTCGGTGAGGTCAATGAGGGGTCATGGTCAACCCTTGCTTTTGATTTGTTTTGTGCTTCAAATTCCTCCTTCTTATACATGGCTCTTTGTGTTGATGGCACACTTTGGCAAACACAAACTCCTATAGTTTTGTTTTCATCACATGGCATGTTCCCACATAGATGTCTTCTCAGACGGGTATATGAACCCGTGTAAGTCTTTTTACAATGGGGGTAACCAAATTTGGCGGTTCCACCCCCCTTGCTTCCTCCCTGCTTGGTGACATATTTCCACAAGGGTGTTGTGTCCTCCTTGGTTTTCAGTCGGTTTCCCTCCTCCTCTTCCTCCTCCTCTTCCCCTCCCTCCTCCTCTCCACAATATGTGCCACTACCCACTTCTTCATCATCTTCCTCTCCCTCATTCCTCCTCCGGTTTTCAATGAACATCATCAAAACAACAAATGGAACCAACAAAAGAAACCATAAACCCATCATCATGTTTGTTGGACTTGGAAGTTGGAAGTGGAACTAGAGTTCAACCTGTTGCCCTGCAGTAGAATGATGGAGAAAGCATGGGAAAGAGTAGGAGAGGAACATTTACAATGACATTCTAGATTCTGGTCAAATTTCAAGCTTAAAAAATTCAAGTCTCAAGCATCAAGCGTCAAAACTTCAAGTTCAAACTTCAAACACAAAGCAAATCAACAAGAAAGGGTTTAAAGCCTACCTATTTGGATGTCCAAGACTCCAATGGTAGTGAGTGTGCCAACTTGCCAAGGCTCCAAGCATCCAACCTTCTTCAATCTCCAATGGCACCTTCTCCTCTTCTCTTCTCATCTCCTCTCCTCTCCTCTCTTCTCTTCTCAAACAAACCAAAGTGACAAAATGGAGTGTACCTCAAAGCCCTATTCCCCCCTCCAAAACCCCAAGCGTGGACCCCACGAGCTCCAACTCACCAAGAAAATCGCGGATTTTGGCGAAGCGTCCGAGGAAGCTACGGGAATCGATTTCGGAAGCGAGCCGAATCATTTTTTTTCTTCAGGAATCGATGGGAGAAGCGATGGGGAAGCGAGGCGGAATCGATCCGGAAGCAAAAGGGAAGAGACGCTTCGGATCGATTCCTGCACGCTCTCACACAGTGGTAGGGAGCGCTATTTTAAGGAACGAATCGCGCTTCCCAAAAATGATTCCTCCCGGAAGCGAAAGCGAATCGCGCTACGGAAGCTTCCGCCTAGCTTCGGCCGGAAGCTAGCTTCCGGAGCGGAGGCGAGGGGGGGAGGGGGAGCGCTTCCCCACAACGTAGGGTCAATGCATTCCCTCTAATAGGTAAGTAGTTAACATGGAAAATTGAAAATGGTAACAAGGTTCAAATTAGAGAATACCCTTGAATAGAATGAATGGGAAATATAAATTATCAGGAACACTTTTGGAAGTATTGCATGACTCAGGAATTTACAGTCTAGAGGATGCAGTCTCTAATACTGTGACAGAGAATTGGAGGCAAGAATGAGATCAGCAATGGATTTAAATCTTAGAAACAATACAAGTGAAGAATGGACACAACTCAATAATCAGATAAAAGACAGTGCCATAAAACTATCTGAGATAGAAGATTAACTAAATTGGTCCGAAAACAAAGGCTCAGGAAATTACACTGCAAAATTAGGGTATGATGCTAAGATGAAAGAAGCAGAGGTGGGGGAAATTAAACGATGGTGGAAGTATGGAAAATCAATAGTCCCTTGAGGACAAAACTCTTTATTTGGTCTGTTTTATCAAACAAAATTTTAACACGGGATAATGGTAAAAATAATATTGGCAAGGTCTTTGTAGATGCATTTTGTGTAAAGCAAGTGAGGAATCTGTTGACCATATCTTTGTCAAATGTCCTTTCGTTGGAGAAATCTAGAATGAATCCCTTCAGGTAGATTGTGGAAATAACAGGTGAGAAAAAAATTCTAAGTGTGCTTTAAAAGTTGGTTCTTTGATAAATCTGTAGCAGAACATAGAGCTCTTCCATGTTTTGTCATCTGGGGACATGATATTTGATGCAGCCTGTCAATGAACCACAAGAATGTGCGGCTCCGGGGTATTTTGATCTTAACAGAAAACAACTATATTTATTTAAGTATACAGGAAGTCGGGGCTCAAATAATAAGGCTGAATGTATGGCTCTATGGTTAATCTTGATTTGTACAAAAGAGAGAGGTATCGATACTCTGGGTTTTTGGAGACTCAAAGCTCCTCTAATGGATTGGGCTAATGGTAAATGCCTCAGTAGGAATCTCGTTCCTTTTCCAATGCTAAATAGGATCCTTGATATAAAGAACAAATTTGTTGATCTTGTTTTCACATAAACACGGAGAATTCAATGACAGAGCTAAAAAGTTATCTGCAGAAGCTCACTTTGCAGGAAGGAGCATTTCTGTAGAGTACAGGGATGGAGAACTCCATCAGGAATCTGTTCTTTATTTTTTATTAATGATTTCATTGTTGTAATCCTTACTGTATTTTGAAGATAAGAAGGTTGTGGCTGACAGAAAGACATGAAGTCTTCGTACATGTATCTTTTTGGTGCTTTAAAAGTTTAAAGCACAAACAGGGCATTTAAATGGCCCAGGAAGACTGTAATAAGTAGGTTTAACAAACTGTTGATGTTTTGATGTTATAGAGTATTTTAAGACTCAGAAACTGTCGTAAAGGCAGTACATTGTATATTCTGATTTCAGCTCTGAAATATCGAGTATAAAGTTTTTTTTCATGGAAAAAGAAGAATATGTGTGTGTGTGTATGATTGGTAGCCCCGAGGGTTAGCTCAATCAGTTGAACTGTCCGCCCAAGGGACGTTATTAACAAGGCAGCCTTAGGTTACATGCTCAAATCCAATTAAATCCTTTAAGTTTGCTAATGGCAGCCCTTTAACTAGTGTCCCAGGCAAGAGGGGAGTCCTGTGAGGTTTTGGAAGCATATATATATTATTATAAACACATTTTCATACCCAACATTTTGTCTCCTTAAATATACACAGAGTTCCAGAAGGCACAAACCCCTTCAGTGTTCACCCATTTCCATCATTCCCCATTCCAGAAACTTGTGCAACATAGCATATTGAGGGATCTTTGAAAGCAGTTTGTTACCCATAATTAGAATACACTCACTAATCAATGGCTCAAAATAGATAAATGCAAACATGGGCAAAGAAGGCTAGGAATGATCTGGAATTGGATCCATGAATAAATAGTTTATGCAAAAATCAGGTAAAAGGATACTCTGGTGCTGAGCTTCAAGGAAAGACATACTCTATATGCAATGCTTTATGCACACTGAGCACCATTGCTAAGTTCATGCAAAAAGCAGAGTTTTGATTTGTTTGGATTGTGAAGGGCATTGAAAACTGCAGATTACACCATCAACAACACATTTCACTTCTATGTCAACCATGATGTTGGAATGCCAACATCTTCTATGTCAACTTGTAGGGGGCACCATTTCAAATTGTTTCTAACACATTTGAAGGGACACTGTAGCATGGTGTGTTGGGCAAACATGTGTTACTACCCCATTGCTTCCTCTGTTTTGCTTTGACAGTGAAATACACTGTAAATGCCATCATAGATTTCCTGTGATTACATCAAATAGCCAGCGTGGAGTTCACTGGGTGCTTAGCAATTCAATGCATTTAAACCAACTGCTCTGTTGGAAAAGACAAATGTTTTCTTGCAGAGAAGTCAAATCCTTGCTTGGTGGCAAATGATTGGCATCTAATGGTGAAAGCTCTGTTTTGGGGCAGCATTTAACATTTGTATGAGCTGGAAATGAATCCCCGATGGAAGATAAAAAATACAGTCTTGAGTGGCAAGGATAGCATAAAAGATTCCTAGGAGAAAGCAATCAATTCTTCTGTCACTTTGCTTCCTTTGTCGGGAGTCCAGTTGGGACAGCACTTTTTCATTTTCTCTTGGTGCAAAAATGTCTCTTTTAGAGCAGGTATGAGCATTCCCCTGGAGAGGAAGCAAACCATGTGTTGAGACAACCATTTTTTGCCTTAGAATGTTTACTGTCTAGAGTGTCAGCGTGTAGCTGGTGAAGGAGAACAACACTCTACCTTTGATGAAAAGTGACACAGAACCTTCATGAGGGGGTAGCCTCTGCTTTTTGGGAAACGTTGGACAGTTGTGTAACCAATGGCTTCAATTGGTTTGGAACAGCAGAAAGACAGCATGCCCCTAATGTGCTTTGGAGGAATTCCATGCATGTAGATCACAGTCTGAGTCGATGCTTAACCTGGGAGGGTGTTCTGCCTATCCTTGAATTTTCTGTATTGATGCTATGTTCTGAAAGCATTTGTTGACACCATGGTTGGTGAAGGCATTGATGCTTGAGGAATGAGAGCATTCTTGTTGTGGCTGTAGTGAGATTGTGGGGGAAAGAGTCCCAAAGCCAAGCACATCAGTCAAAATAAAATAGTAAAATACCCAAGTAAGCATTCAAGTATTTTTGCTAGGAAGAGCCAAAGGCCAAGGCAGCATTGAAGCCCGAAGCTGGCACGAGAGCCAAGCGACAGAGACACTGAGACCAAGGCAGAGCTAAGCTGAGCAACTGCTAAGGAAAGCTATACCGCAGAAGTCTGCTAGGAGAATGAAGAGAGATAGCCTGGTATCGTTAATCCATGAAAGCTTGAACTCCAATCTTTCAATTGTCTTAAAACTCTATACAAAGAACTTATGACAATACTTCATAATGTATTTTCAATTTTGAAGTTTTTATACCCCACGAGGGTTTTCAACTTTTCTCTAGTTCAAAAGCGTATCCATATCAAAAGTTCTCCTTTTCAGTATCATTTGGAGTAGATTTACAACCATATTTCTGTGTTACAAAGAGATGTTTATGTGAATACAGGAAACTGCCTTGTCAAGTCAAATTGGTATAACATAGAAGTGAGATAATGTTCTTGACCATTCTCAATAAAGGTTAAGAAATAGGAAATGGCAATGGATATTGCATCCAATCCCTTTCTAATGTTGGGTTTTCTAAAGCTGACAAACCACTTCATTAAGGCAAGCAGAGCAATGAAGTCTCTAGAGCTGGTTCCAGTTGGTATTTGGTTGGCAGTTTTGAGCAAGAGAGGTTGTTTGCGCTAACATAGTTCAGATTATGTGTGCTCTGCCTAAAGTGAGTATTTTCAATGGAATTAGGAGCTCTTGAAGGTTATTGTCAGATCCATTCTCTTCTGTGCTATAGGAGCCTATAAAAGCAGCTTTGTATTTTAAGTTGTTTTCAGAAGATGCACACCAAAAGCTTGCTGAAAAATATTGTAGCTGAATAAGAATATTTGATGTAGGTTTTCATCGTTTGTCAAACTGTCCATAATGTGTTTTGGGATTTAAATGCATGAAGGTTTAACTGGCTCCAATGTTTTGGGTGAAATTAGAGCCCATCTTCAGGTGAAGAGTGATAAAGCATGTTGCAAATAGGAGGAAATGCTTCTTCGCTCTTCCCTGATGATGGGTGATATATCAGAACCACTATAAACTCTTTATGCAGTTATATCTGAAAACAATATGGAAAAGTTGAACAAGGAGCTAGTAGGTAGCAGCCTAGGAGGTATGTATTAATATTGATATCCTCAAAAGTATTTGAAGTTGTGATGTTTCATCATTTCTCTATTGAATCATCCTCATCCTCCATTCATGTATGAATATGGTATCTTGTGAACTTGAGTGAGTTGATCCAACTAACTAAAAGCTCAAGTTAACCATAAGAAGTCCAACAAAGATAGTTATAAAAATACTCCTTTACAAACTTGATACACAGTTGTTTCAACCAAGGCTGTAGGGAGCAGGATCAGGAAGCTGAATTTTCAAAAAGCTTCTGGTACATATATATTTAAAAAAGCATGCAGATTGCCAAATTAGCAGCAGAAAACACGAAAACATAGATCTAACTACTAGATTAATAATTTAATAATGATCATTAAATCATCAAACATTTAGTACACATAACATCAATCATCTAGCAGTTATCACTTATAACATTGTCATTAAATGATCAATCATCAACCACAACATCAACCTTCAAGTTTCAGCCTATAACCTTTGCCATCAACTGTAACAGATAACATCAAAAACGAAGCAAAACAAAGCATCATGTTCATTACCAAAGAGTTGTAAAATGCAGTCAACAATTCAAACTTTAAAGGTAGGTTGAAAGTTCAAACTTAAACTCTCATATAATGTCTACAAAATAGGCTAGAATAAATACAAAGTACTAAGTTCTAGAATCTGGAGTATAGTGGCTCCTTCTAAATAAGAAAAGACAAATAGATCTACTATCTAGTATCTACTAAGCTTTCTTTTCTCATGATCTATGAACAGGAGGAATAGGAGCAGGTGGAAGTGTTCATGGAATAGGAGAAGCAACTACAGAGCCCCCATGCAACATTGATCGTTGTGAAGCCAAAGGCAAAGCTCCTGCATTTGGAAACCTGTTGGTGGTTGGGGATGGCATCTCTGCTACATGAATCTGATCACCATCATGATTACCCAAAAGTTCAACCTCCAAGCACTCTAAAGCTATGGCTCCATCATCCAAATTAGCCTCCCCTAGGTTGTCCCAATTCATGTATGTTCTATCATTCTTCACCACCTCACAATAATGGGACAACAGCCTCAAGTTGTAGTGCACATAAACCAAGCTTTTTGCCGAGTTTACACTCAATTTGTCTCTTCACGTTGTGGATAACGCTATGGGTGCTCTAACAACTCTCTACAGAAGAGGTTTTAACAACTTGTGAAAGCACCCTCACCACCAATTTATGCAAGATGTGTGGTAGAGGATCCATACATGTTCCAACATTATATAGGATTAAAACTATCTTGATCTTTAGTTGCATGTAAATTAGCCAAGACTCCATGATCACTGATTTATTTGCTCAATTCACTTTGTACTTGAGCACACTCCTCTTCATCAAGTACCAACTTGTCTAATGCATACCCATTTTGTACCTCTAGATCTATATGTGGTTTTCACGTAGCCCCACCCCTAGGTGTTGGCTGTGCCAACCAAGATGGAGAGTATTATTTTGGGTGTAAGGACATATGCCAGGGAAAGCACCCTCACCACCAATTTATGCAAGATGTGTGGTAGAGGATCCATACATGTTCCAACATTATATAGGATTAAAACTATCTTGATCTTTAGTTGCATGTAAATTAGCCAAGACTCCATGAACACTGATTTATTTGCTCAATTCACTTTGTACTTGAGCACACTCCTCTTCATCAAGTACCAAATTGTCTAATGCATACCCATTTTGTACCTCTAGATCTATATGTGGTTTTCTCGTAGCCCCACCCCTAGGTGTTGGCTGTGCCAACCAAGATGGAGAGTATTATTTTGGGTGTAAGGACATATGCCAGGGAATGGAGTGGAACATTTAGATTATCCCACCTTTTGACCACATGTTTATGAATATGATCATACAAGATCTCATCTCGCAACTCAACGATGTCTTTGATTTGGCCTAGCATGCTATCCATCTGCTCATACATCTCCCCAATCACTGACTGACCTATATCTACAAAACAAATCATACTATAAACGAGCTTGGTGAACTATAGAACAACCTGTGCCCAAAACTGGCCGTCAAGAACAGTGTTCTCCATCACCTAAAATTCATGTCTATAAGATGCGGATGCAGCCCTATCTACCAAACCCTGCAATGAATCACTTGAGACCATACTAGCCACTGCCTCTCTTACCTTCAAAAAAATGCCTGAATGCGAGGTAGTAGCTAGAAAATTTGGTATTTGCAATCTTAAGTAGCTCCAATCTAGAGTGATTACAAAAAATGTGGTGTGCCATGCTATGATAGGTAATAGATTTTATCAGGAAGGAGACTTCCTAAAGACTCCCTCTGGGAGGGCAATTAGGAAGTGAAGAGAGTGATTGTTGGAATCTTCTTAATACCGAGAGGGGGGCTGAATCAATATTAAGCACGGTTATGAACAATTTTCACTTTTACCAAATTCAAAACTGAATTATATTAAGCATTCACCATAAACAAAGTCATTCATCAACACATGCGCAATACACAGTACACAAAGATTTAACATGGAAACCCAAACGGGAAAAAACCACGGTATGATTTCTTATATTATAAAGATTGCATTCATGGGAAGCACCAACTTCCAAAGTTCTCTAGAACCGACTGGAAGGAGGCTCCAACCCCCTGATTTATAGGCTACAACCTGAAGGAAGCACCAACTCCCAAATTGACAAGCACCAACTGGAAGGAGGCACTGACCCCCTGAATTTACAAGCACCGACCTAAAGGAAGCACAGACTCCATGTTCCTTGCCTCGCCCTACTGCCCTGATATGTCTGTAGTAGATTCTTCCTTGCTTTCTACTCATCTGCACACTCTTCAGATTCACTGCAATACATTCCGTTGTGCGCACCTGCTATATACTCTGATCTTGAACTTGTTGTTATGTATCACCACTTCACATCACTGTATCAATATTGCACATTGGTTCTCATATTTCATAACCTTCTGCAATCTGCGCGTTGTTTCAACATACTATTATGTTTCTGCACATCTGCAAACTCAACTGATACTGGGCATCCTCTGTTGTTATGTTGTTCTGTTATTGCGCATCTGTATCAAATAAACCACATCATCTGTTGAGTTGTTGTTCGGTTCTTGCACATCTACCTCAAATAGACTATAACCTCTTCCGCACCATCTGCAATTCTGCCTTTCTGTTCTTACGCACTTGGTCCATATACAACATCATTATGCGCATCATTTGTTGTGCTACATTTCTGTCTCCGTGCATCTGTCTCAGATAAACCACATCATCTTGTGCATCATCTGCTATGACGCATCTCTATCTTTGCACATCTGGCTCTCTGCTAGATTATGCTATGCCGATTCAACGAGCCATTAATACCCCAATAATTAGAAGCTTGCCAAATCAGAATACTACAACTTTCGCATCTTCAAGCCTACATTCAACTCTCCAACTTGGCTTCTTATTTATACTCAACCTACGTAGACCGTGTGTCCACAAGTTGGACGAAGACATCCCTTCTTCTTTCTTCACGATCAAGTTGACTTACGCATCCACCACTTGTCATGATCTGCACAATTGAGGTATCATAACCTTGTGGGTCTTGCGCACACTTGGTCCTTTGCATAGTGGGTCTTGCACACTTGGGAACCACTTCATGTGGGGTCTTGCACCCTTGAAGTGCCATCGCTTGTGGGTCTTGCGCACTTAACTTGTCTAACCACTTCTTGCTTCCAAGACTCTTGCACGCTTCCGAGACTTGTATACTTCTTCCGCTTGGTGGGTCTTGCGCACTTCCGAGACTTGTGTACATGTCCAACAGCTTCTTGCTCTCGATCCTCTTGCGCACATCCGAGACTTGTCCAACCACCTCTTTGACATTACCTTCGAAGTATCATGACTAGATGGACTAGGACTTGCGCGCATACCTTATGCACTTCTTCAAACTGGATTTCATATACTTCTACAGTTTGGATATACTTCTTCAACTGGCACAAAGATACTAAGTCTTCTTTGACATTTTGACATCAATGACAACCAAAGTTCAACAGGGGAGGGAGGGCGCTCCTACATAGCATAAGTTTCAATATTTTATGTCCTCTAATTTTTTTGTGTTTGTCACTGTGGCTAGATCTTCCAACTTGTTGTGGCAATATCATGTTTAAATTTCAACACGTCTTTTTTTTTCAATGTGGTTCATGACCCCTAGAGCTCGCTAGGTCCACGGATCCAAGCCAAGGGGGCCTCACCCCTGTCTGTATTACTTCAATGCCTAACCCCGAAGGACCCAAAGAATTGAACCCCCAATCTCAACCTCGTGCCGTCTTGGTCCCAGAAGATCCAACCAACTGAGCCACCCCTCAAGGCTAAATGTCAACGCGTCTTATCATATAGTTTAAAGTTTTAAACTGTGTAACAAGGGTACCCGTACCCAGGGTTAGGGTACACATGCCCATACCGGATACCCGTACAAGGTACTTGGGTACGAGTAAGGTACAAACCCTATCATATACTTTAAAGTTTTAAACTGTGTAGCAAGGGTACAGGGTACATACCCTATCATATACTTTAAAGTTTTAAACTGTGTAGCAAGGGTACACGTACCCGAGGGTAGGGTACACATGCCCCTACCGGATACCCATACAAGGTACTTGGGTACGAGTAACGTACATACCCCACCATACCCCGTATTGGCTCCACGTAAAGGAGACGTTATAAAAAAAGCAGTATGTGCATGCTAAATGGTATGGTGTACCCCGTGTTTGGGTTCTCCGGGGCTACGGCTGACTCAGCAAAAGTCAAATCTTTCAGTGTTGAGGAAGAAATACCATCGGTTTAATGAAATAATTTAATAAAAAAAAAGTTAAAACATAGGCCCTCATAAACCTAACCAAAGACCAAGTCAACTATCTTGTTCATTGTTTACTATTTTGAACTTTCTATTTCATGTCTGGAAATGCCATTAGCCAATTTTAAATGTAGTATCCATATAACAATGGAGTCATGGAGCCATGGATATATATGATTATTAATTATAACTTACAGTGTTCCACTTGATATCTACTATGATTTATCACATTTTATGTTTCAAATTTCCAATGTGAATGCTCGTTGTTCAATGAATCAGTGAATTATGAATCATGATTCATAATTTATGAAGAAATCTGAAATATGCATGTGATTGTGACATGTTTTGTTCTTATAATGTGTGTGTGCACATGTGTGTGTGTGTGCAGGTGTGTGTGTGTGTGTCTACAATACCCCCGACGTACCCAAGTACTCTGTTTCAAAAAATGGTGTCCCTGTACCCGTCCCCATATCCAAGTTTCTTGGCAACTTAGGTTTTAAACACGTCCCACTAGAGTATGATTAATTTGATTTGGGTCATTGTTTTCCTAGACTTTACAATCGTGCTCTCTGTATAGCCAGTTCCATCTTTAAAAAAATCCAAATGGAAGACCCTTCACAGGAACAACTATGTGTAAAATGGTTTGGGCTTCATTGCATCTTTACAGGGGAGAATGACTGAAGAGGAAATTTGGGTTATGAATAATAAGGGTAAATTAGGGTGCTCTCACAGCAGAGGCATTTATGACACCTCTTTCGAGTACACTTTAGCCTCATTCTGCTAAGAAATGTTTCTTCTGTAACCAGTAACACAGAAGAGTGAATTTGAATGTTTCTGTTGTAGTTTCATGAAGTGGGAAGTTTGCAAAAAAATCCTGTAGTTGTGCCCAGTCCTGGTGCACTGCAACTTTAGACCATTTGCTTCTGGTATAAGAAGCATCTCTTGCACCACAGAAAAATCATAAAACAATGGCCTCTGATGTTAACAATCATGTTCTTTCTGATACTCCCATCAGACCTAGAAAGGCTTGCAAATCCAAGGAATCAAGGCCTAGTGTCATGCGTGCTTTGCACTTTAAGATCTGCATGTGTACCAAGGATTGATTCACAGAATGGGGTTTAATACCAGAAATGACCCCATTCTGGAAAATATTGATGTTTATTTTGATGTTTTGAATCGTTCCTCTAAATAAGGTCACACTTAATTCGTGTTTTAGATTTGCATAATGACAAGTAATCTACTTCAGGGCCTTTGAACAACTGGTTTAGTTGATAATGAAAGGCCTATAACTTATGGTTTTACCAGTGGCAGAAGTTTGACATGAAACTTCTGTTGAAACAATATCTAGACCATTCCTGGAGCAAATTGTTTTGAGCATTATGAAGATGCTAATGCAAACAATGTTAACAGAAAAGTTGAGGATGTTCCATCCCCAGGACTGATCAACATTTCCCATCCATTCCAGTCACACGAAGGAATTTTGTATGTGACAGATGTAATGTCTGGAGATACAATAAGACATGGCCCAAGTAAAGATTTTAAGGTACAGATTTTGACTCCATATATAGGAAGCTTGCATTTTAGCAATCTATGGTGTTTGGTGTTTTCCCCTGGTAAGGTGGTGCATAAACTTTAAAGGATGAAATATGCGTAGTTTTTACCTTCTGCATTTAGGTATGTGGAAGTATATATGTCTGCGGAAGAAATCTCATAAAACAATGGTGTGATGATTATGATGACATTCTGTTGGATAGGCTCGGCGGGCCTAAAAGGACTTGCAAATTCGAGTAATCTAATCCCAGTCTGGTGTGTACCCTGTGCTTTGACAACATCCTAGATTTACCAGATGAAAATTACAGCTTCGGCCTCAATTGTAAATACCAGCACTGTACCTAGTTCAACAAATACTGATCATTGTGACTCAAATGGCTCTGCAGCAAGGCATAACTATCGAAGAGAATAAGGCATCTACAACCATAGGCTGTTATTGCCTAATCCATCATTTTTTATATACAGGTAACACTATTTTGTGTTATTTAATGTTTATGGAGGGAGTTTTAATCCCAATTTTTCAGCTAACCAAGAACTGTTGTACTGACTGGTAAGGAGGCAAAGAGCTCTGTAGACACTTAATATGACTGCAGCGTGTAAAAATTTCCTGTCGGTATAGTAGATATTATATGCTCTTACATATGCTGCAAGCAATGATGTGAGCTTTGTACTGGGAGTAATTTGAATGGACCGTATGGATCTACATAGAATACAGCACAAGGAGTGTTGACTTTGCATATTGAGAAACAAATCTATTCCAAGTCCAGGGTATGTGCAAGTGTTTTTACATAGACTGCACTCACATCAATAAATAGAGTTGACAGAGCAGTGGGTTTCTCATAGCACCAGTTCAAGAGATATAAGGCATGAATCAAGAATTCATATAGTAGAGGCATTATACAAAAGTAAGGCATTGTAGCTTCAATGCAAAAGATTCTGGACTTTTGGAAAATAGATGGAAGTGATCAACATTCTGACTCAACCTCTGTTGCACAGGAACAGTTCCCACCTTTTGAGAAACTCGTTCGGAGGTTCCCGCGTTCCAAGGAACTTGGGAACCAGAACAAAACGTCCCTAATTGACCCAGAACGGTTTCTGGAACTTTGGAACGATTAGGGAACTTTGACCGGAAAAAATGGGAACGCAGGAACTGCAAACCGGGCATTCCTATGAAAGGTGACTGGTACACATTCCTTAAAGCCAAGGGAACGGCCTCCAGCTCCTCGTCGAGGGAAACGGACATGCATTCCCAGCTCACGGCCCCATAAAATTTACTAGTGGTGGCAAAATATCCCGCAGATTCTAGCTACCAAAACAGTTCCCACAAATTCTTAACCCTGATTTGTGGTTATAAATACATGCCCTACGCCCTTTATTAACACACAGAAGCAGATTTCAAGCTCTTCACTTCAATTGTTGGTGTTGTGAAGGCCGACGGGAGTGACCGAGTATTGAATTGTTGAATCACTGTGAGTGTGAAGGGTCGGCAAGAGTGTTCACTGTTGAATTTGTTGAGTGTTGAGGGTCGACGTGAGTCACAGAGCGCGTGGGTGAGAGCTTTGAGCTTTCATTTCGGCGAGCCGCCAAGCTTTCATTTGGGTGTTTTGAGGGCCGTCTGGATTGACAACACGTGGGTGAGAGAGGCTGAGCATTCATTTGGGCATTGTGAGGGCCGACGGGAGTGGCAGCGTGTGGAAGGCTGCAGCAAGGATCATTTTGGGTGCGCCGCAGCAAGGATCAACTCGGCCAGCAGTTGGTAGACGTTGTTACAGTCGACAGAACAGGTAATTTAAATTACTAATTAGTAATTTCATTTTTCGTATTAATAAATTACAAATGTTAGCATTTAGCATGGTGATTAGGCTATTAGCATGTCCGTTTGTTTCATTTTCATATTAATACTCATTGTAGGCTATTAAATATTTTTTATTGGCTTATGCCTTACACTTATAGACTATCACTATAGTTATTCAACTTATTTGTTATTTTTTAAATTAAAATTTAAAAGTATTTTTTATTAGCTTATAGAATATTCAATATAGTTATTAACTTATTTGTTATGTTCTAAATTAAAATAATAAAATATGTACTAAAATAAAATTTAAAAAATTTTTTTTTCCTTATTTTTTAGTTTTTAAATTAAAATGATAAAATTTATAGTTAAATAATAAAAATATTCAAATTGGTAGCTAGTAAGTTACATAATGGCTTAAAGACTAAAGTTAACACTTAAGCAAGATTTTAAATACTTCAAGATTTTAGATGCATCCAAGGATTTTGTATGTTAAATTTTAAATTTTTAATCTATTTTAAATTTTTCAAGTAAAATATAATAGTTGTAAGTTTGGTGTGCCAACAGCCCAACCTTGGCTTGATTATTTATATTGTGTCACACCATGTTTATTATTTGCACCATGTTCATTGTTTATTAAGACTTAAGGTCTCTTAGATACTGCACCATGTTTATTAATTGCAAGTTGCAACCTTATTTCTTTCCATATGTATATTTATTACTCATTTATAAGTTGGTGTTCTCTATTGGTGTTCTTTATTTTATTTTAATGTATAAATCAAATAACAATATGTCTTCGATATAGCAGTGTAACAACTTTATTTCAACTAATTATAATAATTATTTCTACTTTTATCATGCATTTGGGTAAATGTAAAGGTAATTTCATAATGGATAGTCATAGAACAATACCTAATTACTAATTACAGTCATAACATAACAAGCAAATGCCTTTCATGTTTCATGTATCTCTTTTCAATTTTTCAGTTACAATTTCACTTTGGATCAAAGCATCTTTACTTCAATGAGCATATTAATTTACTAATTTTACTTCAACCGACAAATAATTTACTTCAATCAAGCTTACAACTTCACTTTGGATCAAAACATTTTTACTTCAATCAGCATATTAATTTACTTCAACCAACATAATAATTTACTTCAATCAGCGTAATGATTTGCTTTGTAGACTTCAACTGGCATAATAATTTACTTCGATCAGCATAATAATAATTTGCATTGTACACTTCAATTCAATTTACTAACACAATTTCATAATTGTTAATTTACAACTTAATTCAACTATGTTCATAAAATCAAATTATTAATTAGTATTACACGTGTGCTGCAATTTAATTTACAAATTTACTCAATAATCATGACATGTTATGGTGTTTCATGTTAGTAGTTACTTGTTGATTCTGTTTTAAGCTTTAAACATGTACATTTCAATTTGTCAGGCATCAATATACTAGAGTTTTAAACCTGTTATGTTGTGTATTAATCAGGGAAGTCATGGAGAGTGAAAGCCCAGAATTGAGGGAGCAAAACGCTAGTTCTACTCCAAGTCCACTTGCAAGCCAAAAACAAGTTCAACAAATATCAAACCCTAAGAAACCTTTGTTAAATTCTGTGAACAAGATTACTAAAAACAAGAAAAAGAATAGTGGGCATTGGGAAGAATGGGTGTGCACATTGTGCAACCATGTGTTTCAGGGAAGCTACACTAGAGTGTGGCATCATCTTCTCTCTACCTGGTGATGGGGTTAAGGGTTGCTCATGTGGGCTTGAAAAGAGGATGGAGATGACCAAGCTTCATATGGTTTCCACAGGTGTTAGTGAGACAAATTTGGATACTGATCATCCTTTTAAGGTACCTAGACTTGTACCATCCTCCACTGAGGTCTCCTAGTGTTGCTGCTGAACAAATATGTAAAATCTACAATGTGGTGCATAGGGATGAGGCTGATGATGCTGTAGCTGAATTTTTTTATGGCAAATGGAATTTCATTTAATGCTACTTGTTCACCATATTACAAAGAAATGGTGAAAAAAATCATAGCTGCTGGGCCAAATTACACACCCCTGGGTTAGAACAAAATGAGGCCATCATTGCTAGATAAGGGGGTGACAAGAATGCAGGGACTTATGGGCGACCTCAAACAATCTTGGATTCTTCCAGGATGTTCAATAGTCATGGATGGTTGGGCAGACATTCAACAAAGGCCATTGTTGAATATTATCGTCACATCTCCAGCAGGGCCATACTTTTTGAGAGCAATTGATTGTAGTGGAAAGTTGAAAGATGCTACCTTCATGTTTGAAATTTTGAAGGATGCAATTGAAGAGGTTGGTCCCTCGAATGCAATACATGTAATCACAGATGCAGCACCTGTTTGTAGAGCAGCGGGATTGATGATCCAAAAGCCAATATAGGCATATCTTTTGGACTCCATGTGTTCATGCCCTTAACAATGTCCTCAAAGACATTGGCAAAATATCTTGGATTTCAAAAATCATATCAGATACAAGAGAGACACAAATGTTCATCTGCAACCATCATGCCTCATTAGCAATCTACAGGATGAAATCAAGGAAACATTTTTGAAACCTGCAGAAATAAGATATGCCACATACTTATTCTTCTAGAACGTATGGTTGAGGTATATGCATTCTTTGCAAGCCATTGTTGTTGCTCAGAAGTGGAATGCATGGTCCAAGTCTAAATCAGCTCAAGCAAAGAAGATAAAAGATATGCTTCTTAATGAAGATTGGTGGGCTGAGTGTAGATATGTTGTTTCTTTCACATCCCCAATTGTGGAGCTGATTAGGTGTGCAGATTTTGATTCCCCTAGTCTTGGGGAAATATATGAATGTATGGATTGCATGGTGGGCAAGGTAAGGCACATAATTCGTCAGAGAAACCCCTCTTTGGAGTTTTTTCAGGAAATACATAAGATAATAGAGAAGAGATGGAGCAAACTCAATCCCTCTCTTCACATGGTTGCATATGCCCTTAATCCAAAGTGGTATATGGAGAGACCGAATAGAGTTCTACCCATTGATGATGAAGAGGTAAAAGATGGGTTTCTTCATGCCATAAGCAAAATGTATACCCCTGATGAAGCAAATGTTATGCGGGAACAATTTATTGATTTTGGTACTTTAAGTCCCCCTGCTTTCACTCAAAATGCAAAGAGGGACATCAAGATTTATGCACAAAAGAATCCCATTGGATGGTGGAGAATGTATGGGGGGGAGTTTCTGAGCTTCGACAACTTGCCTCACGTTTGCTATCTCAAGTTGCTAGTTCCTCAGCGGCTGAAAGGAATTGGTTCACTTATAGTTTCATCCACTCTGTTAAGAGGAACAAGCTTACCTCTAAGAGCGCAAAGAAACTGGTCTTCGACTTTGTTCAAGGAAGCTACCTGAGTATTTAGCAGGTCTTGCAGCACGGTGGGATGTGGATGCTGAAGACGCTGCTCAGATTGATGAAGATGAAGATAATCCTTCACCAAATGCAAGCTTGGTTGGAATACCCTTAGATGACATTGCATCTAATCTTGATGATGATGATGATGATGGTGACAGTGGAGGTGCAAAGCCTAGTGAGGCTCAAGCCTATATGGATAGCCTTGTTGCCGAAGATCACATTTTATGATCACCTTTAGGCTTCATTGTTATTTTGGGCCTTGTCCTTTGGGCATTTTTGGATTGTGTGCTACTTTGGTCATTTTGCCAACTTTTGGAAATTTGGACTATGTAGTACTTTGGGCATTTTTTCAAGTTGTTGACTATGTATTGCTTTGGGCAATTTGATTTTACCAATATAAATATCAATGTGATGTGGATGATTTAAATTTGTGTTTTTTAAATTTAAAAATTGTCTCTTCGTTGTTCAATCATTTCAAAATATATGTAAGGATTAGTTTTAGTAAGAATTAATTTAAATTACAAAACAATACTTAAATAGTATATATCATTATATGTAAGACTTAATTCTAGTTTTTTTAATATTTTTTATTTTTTAACCCCAACCTGTCGTTTCCTGCAAATTTCAGGGAAACCTCTAGCCGTATCCGACACTTGTTCCCACGTTCCGGAAGCTTGTGCATCATAGGACTCAACTGTAGGGAGCCAGAATGGCAACATTATGTTACCAGACCCACCTTGTAAAATAGATGAAAGTGAACATCGATCCACAAATCACCAATCATCTTGTTGGTTGCTCTATCCCTGTCTAGTTGAACTGACTTTGAGCCTGGCCAATTGCTCAGCAAAGAAAAAATTATAACCTGTTATGTTATCTTAGACTCTTAGGGATCTGGATCCTTCCTTGACATTTCCCCTCTCCTTCGCTTGTGGCCTAGTCTGTGATCCATCATAGCAATTCTAAAGTCTGTCACCTGACTATTCATAAATGTAGATATTGTTGTACCATTGGTTTGGATCCAGAAGGAGATCCATGATATAGTACACCCCTCATTTTTCGTGTTCCCACCATTACAGTGACAGGATAGGCATACTAAGGTTTACCATCAATAAAACCAGTTAAAGTGCTCCTTATTGATGATGCAGGTCATCTGTAGTAGCTACACATATACCACTATAGCGTAATGAATTGAAAAAGTAATCAAGGAAATAATCTTTAACAGAATAACTTCAATTTGTATGGTTCATAGTCCCAAGAGCTTGAGCAGAATCAATTTCCCTTCTTCTGATATCTGCTACAAGATCCTATCAAGCTGGACATGTGTAATCAGCCCCTATAATTTGATTCATATCTGGGATTGAGCTTGGTGGGGGAAATTCTTGTGAAAAACACAAGAAACACCACACAATTTGATAAACAGACTCAACCCCAGATGTGAGGGAAACATTGATCAGATCTGCTCTGCCAGGGTAAAAATTTACCCCAATTCATAGAAAAAGAGCAAATGCGACTCAAATCAATCCAAATGTCATTCATTCGGTGTGAATCGATCCAAATGGGGGTGAAATTGAAAACAATCATATCTGCTCTATGGGGCAAAATTTTACAGGAATTCAGAGAAAAGGGCAAACAGGACTCCTTTTTGGTTTATAATTTTGGCTATTTATATCTAACATATAGTATAGCGTTTGATTAGGGCGAAATAATCCACGATCCATCGTTGAATATGCATCTTGTTCTATTTTTAATGATGGAGATGAGATGGATATATGTTGTACTTTAATTTTTGGCACATGGAGCTTCATGTGTAAAGGTTGATTTTGGATATAGAGCCTCACATGCAAAGGCTGTCTTTTTTATGTTGCACAATGTAATTATCTGTGGGAGTTAATATAGATATGGCCGTAGTGGTGGTTAAAATACTGAAATTACATTGGGCATTGATGTAATTAAGTTGTAATTTTTATGTTGTAGCTTTAGCAAAGGTTGACAGTCAGAGGCAGAATTTGATGCTCAAATTGGACATTTTTTTACAATTTAAACATCTTTTTAGTTGGTTTTGGAGATAAGATGACATAAGATAAGTTTATTAACGCCCAACAAATGATCAAAAGTAGGTCAACAGGACCTAGATGGTGTGGAAAGCATGTGTGAAGATGGGATTCTTTGTGAAGCAAGGTTCCAATCAGAATATGATAAGATGTAATTTTCTATGAATTGTTTTTCTTATCAATGGATTAATAAGTTTTCTATATTTTTCTCATTTAACTTTGAAGCTATTTCAACAGCACTTGTAGGGTGCTAAAATCACATTAAATGGAATTCATTTTTTGTTGTTTTATGGTAGGATCTGCAATTTTGATCAGTGAAGTATGATTTTGCATGTGAAAAAATTAATTATTCTTAATTTAGTGTAATAATAACATTACAATAAGGGTAGCAGGTGCAGGGTTGATCATCCTTAATCCTAGAGGAAATCTAGAATTGAGATATGCTTGAGGTCTTGGATCAGCTACCAACAATCTTTCAAAGGCTCATAATTCTTGATCTAATCATACAAGGTCTCTCATTGTATTGTCGGATTCAGCGATACTTATCAAGCTCATGAACAAACAGCACCTGTCATCTGAGGGTTCCTTAGCTCATCCTATAACTAGAATTAAAGCAAAAGCATCTCAATTCGAGGAGATAGTATTTTATCATGTCCTAAGAGAGTTAAATTGTCAGGCAAACTCTCAAGCCAACTAAGCAAAAGACTGAATGAAAGAGTTTTGCTAAACATAGGGGAGGTTTCATATCACCCAATCCCCTAAGTTAGAATTATGAAACTTATAGTCTTAATCAAATTCATGATTTCAGCATGTTAATTTTTAGTGCAGCTGCGAGACCCATTCTCAGAGAGAATGGTACCCTAGTCAGTTAACTAGGGTTCCTGGTCAAGTTAACCAGGCAGAGTAATGAGTAAGACCCTAGAAGGTACCCTAGGGCCCCCAGCTGTCTCCTGGGGTTCTTGGTCGAGGACCAAGCAAGTTGATGCCATGGCAAATTCCCTAGCATGTGGCTAGGGCCCCTATTTGTCTCTAGGGTATTCTAGTCTAGAATCAGACAGTTTTTTGGTCATGAGGACCAAGCAGATCCTGCAGGTTGAGATAGAGACATCCTAGGTCCTGCAGAAGGTTGATCAACATTCAGTCTAGGACCGAATGCTCAGCTTGAGGCTGAGGACCATTCTCTGGGAGAATGGAGAACCTGGTCATGGACCAGATGGTTGATCAACATGTCCCAGTCTAGGACTGAGGCTCAGCCTTGGGCTGAGAAGCCATTCCTTGAGAATGGAGGCACTTGGTCAGTTACCAAGATTATGATGTGTGATGTCCTCTTCTCCTAGGTCTTCGAGATGGATGAGTTGGTTGGTCTTCTCAAGGGACTGGCCACCCCTTGTGGAAGCTACTAACATTTGACCTAAGAAGCAGTTGAGAGGACCACATGATCACATCATCTGTGTGAACCCTTCCTTATACAATGATGATGAACTTTCAGGTTATATGGAACATTTGTACATTTGAGAGAGAGATGACTGGTTGTACCTTTCCACCTTGGATAATTTACTTTTGGTCCTTGCACCTTGTTGCTTATTAATCTTGTGGTACCCTGTCTTTGATTTGTGGTAAATAGGGTCATTGACCCACCTTTTATTTATACCACCCTTGTTGTTTTGATCTTATGGGTATTTTGGATGTTTGTCCACTTTATGAGGTTCTTTTATTTTTATTTTTATTTTTTTTTAATATATTTTATATTCTTTATTTTTATCTTTTATTTATATTCTTTTTTTTATCTTTTTTTTTTATACTTTATTTTTTATGTTTTATTCTTTTTATTTTTTTATCTTTTAATTCTTCCCTAAATTTATGGAGCCCTAATTTAAAGGATTAAATTATTAACCCTTCTAGATGATCTAAGCTCCTATATATTGAGACCTTTTGTTCCTCATTTAATAATAAGATGATAAGATAACTTTTATCTCTACTTGACGTCAAGGGTTTAGAAGTTCTGCTGCTTACTTTGGAGGCTGCCCACCTGCTGATGTTTTACATATACCTCATATCTGATTTTTTGCTGATGTCAAGGTCTATTATTCTACTGCTGTTGCTTGTGCCGTGGTTCTGTTGGGGGCTGTTATGTCAAGTTCTTCTACCCATGAATTTTAGAGAACAAGTCTGCTACCTGTGAGGACTGTTAGGGCCAAGTTAGAGTTCCAATCTGCTTGATTTAGGTCTGATTGAAATCTGATCTGCTTGCTGGGGTTTGAATGAGATCGATCTGCCTGCTGATTGCATCTTTCTGGAGGCCATGAGGTCTGGAAGTCAGATTTAGTCTGATTGGTGAAGGCCATGATGCCTGAGGGTCAAATCTACTTGTTATGCAAACCGTTCTGCTTACTGTTGGCTGATTTGAGGTGGCCGTGGCCCCTACAGATCTGATCCCACTTGTTAGAGTTACAGTTTTGGTGGCCACACCTTTTGTTGACTGTTTTACACCAGATCTATGCTAGACCTTTACTGCTGAGACTTGCCTTGACCAAATCTAGTTTGCTGAGACTTGTTTTTGGTCTGATCTTTTTGCTGAGAACTATTTTGGGCCTGATCTATGTGCTAATCCTTTGTACTGTTTAATTGAGGTCATATTTGGTTAGGGTTCAAACCTCTTGTGTTTATTTCTTTTGGACATCCATTATGCTGAGACTTGATTAAGATTGTCACTGTGTTCTTGACTGTCTTTGACTATTTGACTGTATCTCAACCTGTCACCTCTCTCTCTCTGGTTTGTACTACCCTCTTGTAGGGTCAGCTAGTTTCCAGAATTTGACTGGCCTCTCTGAGGCACAGTCTTCTACTGAAAGTAACTCTTCTGAGTATTCTTATAGGAAGGGTTTCACACCCAGGTAAGTATCTCCAACTGTATCTCTTTTACTGTTATTTGATCAATTTGTTTATTATATGTTACTGAAGATTACTTTAACACGGTGATCTAACTGGTAGTGTTAAAGGAGAAGATTACTTTAACACAGTGACCTATCTGATAGTGTTAAAGGTGTGAAGTTGAATGATATGAAAATTATGTTATGATAGATTTTACTACTGCACTATTTCATATTCAATATTTGTAAATGTTTATTAAATGTATTTTCTGCATTAAAGTATGTTGAATTGTTATTTTTCTGTACATAACCCTAACTTGATGAAAATTTAACACAGCATGCAATCCACCACGTCACAAAGCATTCAAAGCAACTAAAGGCCATCGTATGATGGTGATCAAGGATGATTGCATCGCACCACACATGCCACCCATTCTTCTCTCTCCTAGTTTTGAATTAGGAAGGTCTAATCCCAAGCTTTCAAGTGGGACTATGGTGTTTGGTTCTCTCTAATGGTTTGCCTCGACACCACTTAATTTCAGGACAAGGATTGACTCAGCTCTAATGTTTGATGATTATCATGTCGATAAGCCAAATAGTGAAGCCTCAACTTTCTTGTGGTTCAGTTGGGCAAATTTCATTTCCTTTCTTTGGTATAATGCAATCTCTCCTCCAGTTGTCTACCAAAACCTTGTGATTTCCATTGGATTGGAGAATCTCTAGTATAGGGCTTCATTGTTTTGCTGGTTCAGTCCATCTGGTTCTTGTTTACTTGGTTCTGGGTCTTGGGTCTTGTATGAGGACTGCCTAATCCAATTGACCTTGTGCTTTTGGTATGGGGGTACATGTGGTCATGGGTTTGACTCTCTTGATCCCCTCGGGGTTAGGCTCCATAATCATGGCTGACAGTTTACCCTGTTTACCATCCATGAATCATGGAGAGGGTTTTCCACAGGGTTGTTATGAATCATGGAGAGGGTTTTACACAAGGTTGTTCCTTGGAACAATATACTTTTGGCAGCTCTCTAAAATGAAAAATCCTCTATTAAGTACTCTTATCTCTTTTCGGATCCTTTTTGTTTGATGGAAATGTTGGTCTTTAAACTCACATTTAGCATTCATTTTGTACTATTCTGCTTCACAATTTCTTCTCCATAAATATCTCAAGTCAATCCTATGATTACTTCGAGTTGGCCATAAAAATATTTGAACGTAAATTGAAGGGTAGTGAAAATACTTGACCGTCGTGGTTTTTTCCTTAACAGGCAAGGGTATTGTCAAAATCCAGCATCGGATATAGTCATGGGAAGAACAATGATTGAAAACATTGGGTGAACAATCTCGACAAGCTGTAATTGAAATTTGAGGAATGACAATAGCAAATAACAGTTAGTGCTGCAACCCAGTGCATACAAGCTGATTTCCACTATCAAAATGACAAAACAGTTTGCTAAGGGTGAACCATGTTTCATTCCCCAATGTAATTCCATGGAGGGATTGCACATCAAAGTAGAGGCACAGAAAACAGTAACAACATAGTGCAACAGTTCATTTGATGAATTTGCAGATGTCTTTCAGGATCTACCACATGGACTGCCACCCGAGAGGTGACAGGAATATATCACTGCACTTGAACTGGAGTACAAAACAGTCATTGTTCCTCCCAACAAGATCTGAAATAGGAAGACAACTACTATGAACATGGAAAAAATTCAAACCTCCTCCTGAGTTGGCAGATGTTCCTGAGTTGGCATCCAAACCTCCTCAAGTGAGATTCTATCCTAGTGCTGTTGCTGTTGCTGAACTTACAATTTCTAGTAATTTTGGAATCTGTTGGCCATGCTTACTGCTGTAACTGTAAGTACAATCGTAACTAATGTCAAAACTGTTGCTTTAAGTGTCCTACTGTTTCCATGTTATATATGATTTTTCAAATTGTTTCTGTGAGTTTTTGGAAGTTATCATATCAGATTTCCAATTAGGCTCATAACAGCAAAGTTGGTCAAATTTCCAAAAGAGCAGGAGATCTTCAAGCAGGTAAGGAGGGAAAGATATCATCATATCCGTCTTCTTTTGAGGGCATTCTTACAGAATGCACCATAGCAAAAAATAAATCATCGGCTGTATGATTCATTTTTCTCCCATTAATGATGGGAAACATTTCTGGCAAAATTAAAATATTTTACTGAATAACTCTAATGAACATAACTGCAACTAATTATAAAAGCAAGGTCTAAGGTCTAATCCCCAGAACAATCTTTATTGGTAAATTGATGAGGGGATGGCTAGGCTTATCACAAGGATGTTGATGGTGGTCTCGCTTGAAGCTGACTGTCAGATTGATTCACAGTCTAACAAAGGTTCAACCTGAAATATATTTCTATCCAGCTATCCCTTCCACAGGAGCAATACTTTCCCTGCTCAGTTCTCTATGCAGTTTTACCATTTAGGCATTAAGTTTGATTGTTTGTTTCCTTTCTATCACTTGGAACCTAAGTCACAAGATTCGGCGAATTTGAACCTTGAGGTTCGAATTTTGCCGAATCTCAAGCTGGTTCGAATCGGAAGGCGAATTTAATAAAAAAATTGAAAAAATCTGAGTTGGTTTCTTAACCTTAACCTTAGTCCTAACACACCACGGTCTACCTACCTCAGTCTCAACTCCCAACCCGCTAGCAAAGTTTTTCCTCTCCTTGCCACCACTTAGCAAAGAAACCCTCATGCTAGTGCTTAGAGCTCATGACTCCATGAGAGTTTCGATCTCAGTGTTCATGAATCACTGCTACTGCTCAGAATCATCAACTCACCATTTGAGTTACAGAATACAATCATAGACCCGCGATTCTGTTGTTGTTCCGCCGTTGAAGACTGAAGTTAATTGCTATCGAGATTAAATTTACCTAAGCAGATGAGTTGAAAATTGAAACAAACCCCTAGTCATGCGTTTCTAGTTCCACTAGTAAATTGTTGAAGTAAATTTTTATTATTTTTTACTATATTTGGAGTAAATTGTTGAATTAAATTTTTATTATTTTGTATCATATTTTGAGTAAATTGTTGAATTAAATTTTTTTTGTATTTTGTGCTATATATATATATATATATATATTCGAATCTAAAGCCGAATCTCAAACGAACCTCATCGAGAAATTCGAATTCGAATCGAATCAAATGGATGTCAAACTCGAATTCGAATTCGAACCATGTGACTTTAGCTTGGAACTAACCATGGTTTCACCATTCTTGGGAAGACCCCAAGCTTGTGAGGGAGGAGTGGGGGGTTCAATGGCTGAATAGTTCTCTTGAACCATCATGTTAAAGACAATTTCAATTTCTCAGAACTACTTCTGCATTACCTTTCCACAACTATGAAGAAAACCATCAAGAAGTAACTACCAAAAATCATTTGAATGGTTGAAAATTCGATATTATAGTTTCATGTCAGAAAATATTAAATAACAAGGATGTGGGAAAAATCTAGAGATGATTTTCAAATAAAAAACGAAGATATTATGAAGAAACAAAGTATATCAATAGATTATAACTCCAGCCTTGAAACATTGAAAGATATGTCAAATAATTTTGCTAGTTTCAACTGAAGTTTTGACATTATTGATTATCCACAAGGTCAATGAAATTTTTAAAAAAATCCAACTGGCAAATCACAGGAGAATCACTCAATTCATAAACATCAGAAAACTCCTTTTAAGGAAAGTTTCAGCAACTATTGAAACTTAAACATACTGCTCACTGAAAATTGTGAATAAGCCAACTATTAGTGGGAGCCAAACATACAATTACATCTATCAGTGCAAATTTTGAAGTGCAAATTTTGAATTAACAGTGGATAGCCACCAAATCAAAAATTGTATTAGATTGAATTGACTATGTTACATGAACATCAAACTTACATTAAACATATACTATGCAACTTGCCTCAAAATGAGTTCCAATTCACGGCAATGGTCGAAAACAAATTTCAAATCCTACCACGAGGGCAATTGTTGTTGCAATCAGTTTCTGCCAAGAGGAAGAGCTCTGCACGAATAAGTCTCTTTGAAATCTGATTTCTTTGAGGATGTGAAAATAGAAGCATATACTTCCTTCGATGCATGGGAAGGCGCATGATCTATTGCTCTGAATTTCTTCAACGCAGCTTTGGCCTTGTCTTCACCGTTGCCATCTTCACTGTCCCTAATTTCTTCGCCCTTCCGCTTAGCACGAATTCCAGACACCTTATCTACAGTCTGCCCAATTGCATCGTCCTTCTGCCCAATTTTATCAAGAGCAACCCTATCTGCAAACGCATCCCCGTTCTTGGCCTTTTTCTGTTTCTTTTCCCTTATCTTAGCCCTTTCCTGCTCCATTTTCAGCCTCAGGGCCGCAACTTCCTCCTCATTTCCATTGATGACAATCTTTTCGGACTCAGAAAAAGCAGCATGGCAGACAAGACAGGATGTGGATTGCAACTCCTTCAATGCCTTGGCACTGAGCACATGCCCACACCGTTCGAGCGCAAAAAATTTATATTTGCCATTGAACTCAAGGCTGGTGACGGGGCACTGAAACTTGGTGTCAGAACCATCATGGTAAACCCTGACACCCGGAATTGGGTCAAGCTGAATGGTAATCATGTCCTTCAGACCCCTAATATGGCTAAAGTGGCTAGGTAAAGTCTTGTCCAATAAAGCCCTAACCAGAGACTCTTTGTTGAAAACGTTGCCCAAGCGATCGATCGCACAGGGGGGTTTTAGGGTTTCTTGGGACAGGGCACAAGTGTTCCATTTGCAAATTCTGGTTTCATTGGGATCAGCTTTGTCTGGTTTTTTTTCGGCATACATTTTTAAATAACAATCCCTGGACTCGGCACCAGTAGCTCCGCCATCTCCGCCTCCCCCACAAACCCTAGGTATCAACTGTATAAGGGAATTATGACCAACATTCATATCTATCAATCTACAGTTATCGGCTAACGCCTTACCACTGCAGGAAAAATAAAACTGACCCATTTCCTTGCCTCTATTGTTGATATCGATGCCATTATTTGCATTTGCAAGTGATTGAAAGACCGACAGTTTTAACTGCCCTAGGGTTTCTCTCGCCGCCATTGTAAATGCACGGGTGCCATTGCCTGGCCCTTGAACGAGGATCTGCATCTTGAATTGCTGTGTTTCCTCGTCTGCTTCTGAACTGCCAAGTTCAACGAAATATTGAAGGTGTTTGTAATTGCTTTGTCGATTGTAGGTCTATCTTCCAATCAAGTAGTTATATATAAGAATTTCCAAATATTTGGTAGAATCCGATATAACCGACCTATGGGTTATATGACCCTTGATGCTCTTAAGTCAATGGAATAGGCTAATCGTGTAGTAAAAACCCCTCTCGGATTAATGTCGTTTTCTTAAGAGTTATACCATGACCAATGGAGTATTTTGTCAATTTCTAATTCACCAAAAACTTTAAAATTTTGATAAAGTTATGAATCAATGATAAGTATGTTATTTGGTTGGGTTTTGGTTCTTTTGGAAAATTTTAGGGGTCAAATTTAGCCTATTTTTGGTCTTTTTTCCAAAAAAAATCACTAATTTGCCATTTTTTCAAAGTTGATTTTTTTTACTCTAAAAATAGCCAAAATTGTCCAAAAAACTATAAAATGTCCTTAGAAATTTGAATATTTTTTTTTAAATAGCCAAATATTTTATGGTTGCAAATTTAAGAATTAGTAAGATTTGCCAAGTTTTCTACACTTTGAGAAAATTATGGATACTTAAAATTTTCCCGCACCACTTTTGGGTTTTGAATTAGGGATGATTTCCTATATGATTAAATGGCTACTAAACCAATATGAATATCATTTTATTAGCAAGTAATGCTTTGTATGTTTCAAGTTTATTTATATGTATTAGTGGATAATAGGGTGTATTGTTAAAGCACTTCTTGTGACATCACGAGTTCAAACTTCAATCGAACTTTGTGTGTTGAGTGTGGGGTAATGTTGGTACACCTAAGGGTATAGTGGTAGCAGGAGCTTGACCCCAATTGTCGACTCCTCGAAAATAAAAATAAGAATTATATTCAATTTAATATCATTTCATTAAAAGGTATTATTGTGTAAGTTTCAGGTTGATTTTAACTCCATGTCTTCCAACTATAGGTGTAATCTCTATACTTAAGAAGTTAAAAGTAGTTTGGGATATTACTAGTTTTTACGTTATTGAAATGTTCTAAGTGTTCTTGGATTGTTGTTAGGATTTCTCAAACCCTAACAAGACAACTACATGGTAGCCAACTAATAGCCCTACTTCCTCTTTTGTTCTCCACCAGTCTCTTCCAAGCTCACATAACCAAATTGAAAATATGTGATTAACAATATAAAGGGGTCAATACTTAGTTGTTTTAGGGTTATTTTCTAGATCCACCCTAAATGCAACCTTATTGAGCCTTTTTTAATTGTCAGAAAAAACTTTTGTTTTCATGCTAAAACTGGTGTTGGTGTACCTGAAAGTGGGTATGTCTCTGAATTTGTCCAAGGAACGATAGGGTACATGAAGGTGTTGTAAGGTATGGTAGACCATAGGTATGGGTACATTTCTAGTATGGATACAAGGAATCTGACCCCTAGGTATACATACACATGCTAGTTAGTAATAGGTGTATGGCATCATCATGAAGACTATCTATAATAATAAATATGTTATCAATTCCCTCTGCCCCTTTTACAAGTAAAGGTAAATGGGAATTAATTCTCGCTCCACAATAAATTTGATAATGGCAATGATAAATCTCAAATTCCCCTATTAAAATTGATGGAAGATAATTAGTAAGCTCTTTGTTGTCAATCTCCTACTTCTCACCAAAATGAGCAAACAAAATGTGACTTTTTGGATAATATTATAGACTAGAAATAGTAATTACAGACATATTCATCTCATTGACCGTACTAAATTGTCTCCACGACACATATATGGTAGGAAAGGTCGAAATACCTATCATAGTACAAAAATAAAACATGTGGCATGTTTTTTCCAAGTCTCCATGTGGTGAGTGTTGTTGTTAAGTGGATATTTTTGTAAGATGTGCAATGTATGTACATGTATGAGGATCTTCGGAACTGTGGGTGCATGTAAGCAAAATAGCTTAGACATTTAATCCAATACATGTTTCCAAATAGTCTCGGACTTTCAAATGTGATGGTGGACCATTAAATGGCACAACCACTACTAGCTCTCATGTTTTCAGGAACATCCTTCATTTTCTTCTTATGTTTTGCTAGATTTGTTAATTGGTTGCTTGATACCACAAATATAATCATGGAGAATACCCTACCATAGCATGGTGAACATGAATTCTTAATGGATAGAAGAAATTCCTTACTGGATAGAAAAAAAATGTTATCCCTAAGTTATTAATGGATAGAAGAAATTCTTAATGAATTCTAGTATGGATACGAAGACTCGACCCCTAGGTATGCATACACATGCTACTTAGTAATAGGTGTATGCCACCATCATGAGTCATCGATAATAATAAATATGTTATCAATTCCCTCTACCCCTTTTAGAGGTAAAGGTAAATGGGAATTAATTCTTGCTCCATAACAAATTTGATAATGGCAATGATAAATCTCAAATTCCCCTATTAAAATTGATGGAAGATAATTAGTAAGATCTTTGTTGTCAATCTCATCCTGGTCATCATCATATAGAACATCATCCGGAGCATCGTCCTGATGCTCATCACACAACACTTACATCCACAACCATGGGAAGGATCCTCCTACCACCATGCTTGGAATGGCTCCTGCAAATGTGTCCCGTCACTTCCTCCTCAAAGTATCTTCTATCTGAAGAACACCAAGCCTCTCTCTGAAGTACTCGAACTTCACTCTGGCTAGTGGTTTGGTCAACACATCTGCTATCTGCTCATATGTCGCAACATACAGGAGCTTCACTACTCCTCTCTGCACCATATCCCTGATATAGTGATATTTGATCTCGATATGCTTCGACTTGTCATGGGACACCGAGTTCTTAGACAACTTCACACAACTCCGGTTGTCACAGAAGATACAAGTAGCATCCAACTGGAGATCAAAGAAATCAGACAGTAGCTGCCTTAGCCATACTGACTCACAACTAGTCGAACAAGCTGCGACATACTCTGCTTCGGCTATAATCAGTGCTACGCAGGATTGCTTCCTGCTAAACCAAGAGATCACACCTGATCCCATACTGAAGTAGCACCCCAAAGTGCTCTTCCTATCAATGGCACTGCCTGCCCAATCCGAATCAACATAACCCTCCAGGTTAATCTTCTAATTCGCATCATACTTGATCCCATGATCAACCATACCCTTCAGGTACCTCAGAATATGCTTTACAGCAATCAAGTGAACATGTCTAGGATCCGTCAGGAACTGGTTCAATGTGTTCACAGCAAAGCAAATATCTGGTCTCACGTTCGTCAGGTACATCAAGAACCTAATCATCCGACGATACATCGTGGCATCAACCGACTCTGATGAAGCATCACTCAATAGCTTTAGGTTCAATGCCATAGGTGTGGCCATGGCCTTGCAGTCCATCATCCCGAACCGCTTCAGGATCTCTACTGCATACTTTCCTTGTCCAAGGAAGATTCCATCTGCACTCGGCCACACCTCCATACCTAGAAAGTAATGCATCATACCCAAGTCCTTCATCTCGAACTCGGCAACAAGCTTCCTCTTCATATCAGCAATCAACCCAATCTCACCTGTCACAAACAGGTCATCTATATACAGTAGGAGTATCACTAGATTGCCTTCCTCAACCTTGCAGTAAAGGTTGGAATCCACTTTACTCTTGGTAAAGCCCAAACTAGTCAAAAATCTGTCAATCCTTCCGTACCATGTCATGGGTGCTTGTTTCAAACCATACAAGGCTTTCTTTAATTTGCACACATATGACTACCTGTCACGTGTCTCAAAACCGAGTGGCTGCTCCACATACACTTCCTCTTCGACCACACCATTCAAGAAAGTTGTCTTAACATCCATCTGGTGTATCTTCCACTCCATTACTGCAGCCAAAGCAAGTACTGTTCTGATGGAAGTGTATCTGGCTACGGGTGCAAAAGTCTCTTCATAATCTATCCCTTCTTTCTGGGAGAAGCCATGAACCACAAACCTTGCCTTCTATTTCTCTATGCTGCCATATGCAGTATGCTTGATCTTGTAGATCCACTTGGAAGTCACAACAGACTTCCCTTCTGGTCTCGGGACCACATCCCAGACATCATTCTTCATGATCGACTAGCACTCCTCGATCATGGCATCCTTCCATTACTGCATCTCGGATCCTGGGAACTTCAGATTCTTCAATACCTTCAATAGGCAGTTTTCTTGAACTTCGTCGCTGGAACAAATGTCGTTGTCCTTCTTTCCTACAAGTCAAATTCGATTGCATGATTAGAAACTTCTCATAGTTTTTAGAACAAAATCTTACACATAAGGACATATGTCATACAGTCATGCAATTATCTTAGCCAATGCTTCAATACAACATTTATCCATATCCCATAACTTTCTAGATGCCTTCCATCTCTACCAAATCATTGTTAAGAGCGTGCACAACTCCCAACATGTCAACAAAGAGGTTTCATTCTAGATAAGTAGCAATGGAATGTTGTACAGTACCATAGGCCACTTACCCATTACTTGTATATTAGTAGTATCTTGTTCATTAATGCAACTTTTCTAATATGCATAATATACATCCTAAATCTAGGAACATAAGTATGTACATGACTGAACAACATTATTTAAGTAATCATATATACAAGAAATGATAATTCATATACTTATCTTTGTTTAGTTGTTGGGTGGACTCCCTCTCAATCTTTGCTTCCTTGCAGGAACTACTGGAGTGTGCTCCCTCTTGATCTTTGCTTCCTTTAAGATATCATTTATGTCTTTGAACTTCTATCCATCTTGGACCACTATGCATGCTTAAGTGTGCACTAGTGTCATCATTGTGTCATCCTCAAGATCTCATACATAATCATACATTCATTAGTATAATCTCAATACTATCAAACTATTAGGATTCTAAATAATCTTCAACAAGTGTTAGTATTCAAGGTTTAAGGGAGGACTTCTTTTACTCATGCATATTCTTAATTGACCATAGGATTCTTTTGGTTTGTCATATCATTAATCAAAGTAAGAAGCATAATATGCATAAGCCCATGATTACTCAAACTTATAACTTCATGAATAAACATTATCAATCATACAAAAGTATACTTATATGAGATCCTAACACAAGGTAGGATTCTAACTTGATATAGGAAAACCATACCTAGATTAGCATGCTTGCGAGTTATGTCTAACATGCCCAAACAATATCTTCTTTGTCCTCTTCAATGATTTAGAGACCTTGTGCTAGTAACCTGCATATCTCATAAGTTAAGCATTGTAGAACCAAATTATACATACCTCGTAAGTAGAGCTTCCATGTGATCAATAGCTATGGATGAGTCTATGTCTTCATGTCACCATGGTCATATGTTCTTGATCTAGAACTTGATTTGTCTTTCTTGATGTACCTTTCATGTTAGCGGACAATACCATCCTCATACAACACCACAGTGCATTAGTACAATCATAAGTGTCACAACCTAATCAATGAATGTCTTCTATCATTCACATGCATTCATACTTTTACTAAGGTGATAAGACAAGTCTAAAATTAATCAAGATTGTACTAACCTTAATAATATGAAGACAAACTTAATCATGAACAGATTTCAAAACATACCTGTATCTCCTCAAGTCATACCTGTCGGGATTGATTGTAGTCTTCTTATGTAAGGCCTTAGCCTCATCTCCCTCTGGAATTGGAATCTCTTCACTTATGTAGGTGTCCAATTCAATCTCTTATAGGATTAACCCAATCCACTTTGATTTGTTGAAACTGGATCTGGGGCTGGTTAGGGTTTGACAGAGAAACCCTAAAAATCCAAACTTGGAATTTCAAACTTTTGTTTCGACATGAAGATGCAGATGATTGAGGCGAGCAAGCTGGTGTGCTCATATTTTGAAAACTCCAAAAATTGACCTGCGAGTTTTGGATCTGCGGCTTCTGTCAAATTCTGGTTTTCTGGTAAAAAACCCGAACTAGGGTTTGATAGAGCTCGGGGTTCTACCCAACCAAAAACTTCGATCTTGGTCTCTAAATTTCGATTTTAATGAGGAGCATCCAGCCATGGTCTCATATTCCAAAAATTCCAACTTTTGCAGAAACCCTAATTTCTCACAGCAATGACAAGCCAAAAATGAAAGTGCTCAAAATCCAATTTTGTTTTGACAGAAATATATGCCATATTGTTTCTGATGTATCTCTAAAATTTTGGATCCTCGGGGTCTGAAACTTCGGCTTGTGGTAGAATGACCTGTCATCTTTCCAACCCCATAGATCTGACCTCAAATGGATTATCTATGAGAGAGATATGCTAAGTGTCGCAACATGACCTGTTTATGGGATGAAACAGCATAGACAACTTGTACGGAGTGCCACGTGTTACTGTTTCAATTTCGGCCTCTGAAACTCGGACCTATGAAACTACAATCCATGCCCTAACTAACACTTTTTACGGAATTCCATTTGGAGCTTCCTAGCCCGAGATATGACCTTTGTGCCCAGGTCACCTGTTTAGGGCTGCAATCTTTGAAGAGGCAGAAACCCTAACTTGTACGAATCATATCTCACAAAGTACAACAAATCTTAGGCTGATATTCGGACACAAGGTACATGAACATTTCATCTTCGGCTTGTAAACGTTTCAGATCCTGAACCTTCGCCAAAACTGATTTATAGTGAAAGTGCCACGACGAGTGTGATCGAAAAGATGGGTAATCAGAGGACACGGGCTTGATTTTTGAAAAATCACTCCAAGAAACTTCGAGTTCTTCATGTAGGAACACGCTGAAACCTTGATCGATTCTCATCTCAAGTGTTGAGTAGTGTACAGGAGAACCATGCTGATCTAATTTGCAATGGCTGTTGGAGGGGGCCCCGAGGTCTTCCCTCCCCTACCCAAGATTGCTGCGTTCAAGAAGCCGGTGACTGCTTCTGGGAAATGACCTCCGAGTGAGCAGCAGCAGAAATTCGTAAAATGCATGGCCAACATCCCCACTGTTTACCTACCGTTTGAAGACCCGTGCAAATCAACATTAAACCTTGCAGAAAGAGGGCTTATAGTGCAGTTCACCGGTCTTTGGCCTTTGCCCAAAGCAGTGGATAACTGGGTGCAAAGAAATTGGCGATCATTGACCCAAGATGGCATCAGCAGTCATCTAGTTGGTAAGGGATTCTTTGTTTTTGTCTTTGCCAATGTAGAGGACATTAACTTAATTTTTATGAATGGACCTTATTTTATGGGCCCTCGGGGTCTATATCTGAATAAATGGACACCAGACTTTGATCCGACACAAGATGTGCCCTCGGTTGTTCCAGTATGGGTCCGCTTGCCTCACCTTCCCTTGCACTGTTGGAATCCCAAATCTTTGGAATCCATAGGCAATAAACTAGGGAAACACATTGACCGGGCAGAGAGGAAGGACCAGTATACCTGCGCCAGAATTTGTGTGGAGGTGGATTTGGAAATAGGGTTGCCCGAAGCAATAAAACTCACAATGGTGGATTGGTATTACATACAAGAGCTGGATTATGAGCAACTTCCATTTAAATGCCGATATTGCCACGGGTATGGACATTTTGCCAAGCACTGCAAAAAGAAGGGAGAGCAGGAGGTCGAAAACATTAAAGGCAATCAATGGATCCCAGCTCATAAACCAATAAACAAGCCAACAGATCAAAAGGCAAAGGAAAGTCTATGGGAATGAAGGCCCATCCTCTGGTCAGCTACACGGTGAAGGGAGCTCAGGACCACCAAGGATGGAGACATCTAATAATCCGTTTGAAACTCTCAGAATTCCAAAGGAACCTTTAGTATCAGTGGTAGAAGAGGTTGAGCAGCAACCCAATTCAACGGCTGAAGACAAATCCCATGAAGAAACTGCATCTCTACAGGATGGATCCCCTATTGGAGCCTCGAGTCCTCTCTCCTATGCTGAAATGATAAGAAAGAAGTCTCTGGAGATTTCAGGCTCTTCGGAGGATGAGACCTTTGAGAGGCCTTCGAAAAGAGTTGGGAGAAAATCTCATAGGGAGACAAGGGCAGAAGAAGCGGAGAGACAAAAAATGAAAGGTAGCCAACCAACCATCGAGATGTCCATCAACAGAAATACCAGAAACAAACCTCCCAAGGGAGGAGCTGCCCCCTCTCTAGCCAGCAAATAATGCGTCTAGTCTCTTGGAATTGTCGAGGATTGGGAAATCCCTTAAAAGCTGAAGCAGTTAAAAATCTAGTGAAATTTGAGTTTCCTGAGATCCTCATGCTCCAAGAGACTAAAATTGAAGGGGAAGCCCTCCTTCTACTCAGTAAATTGAATTGGAAAAAGAATGTCGGGAGAGCAGTCAGTGCTAGGGGCTCCTCCGGAGGGTTGGCTACTCTGTGGGAGGAGGATAAATTCCATCTCGAAAGTTCTTATGAGACACAGCACTGGATTTACACCGACCTCAGGCACATTGTGAATCAGATGTCCTTCACTCTTGTCAATTTATATGTCCCTGTCCAGTATGCTGAAAAGATAGAGTGTTGGAAAACTCTGTCAGTCTTCCTCGAGTCAAGATCCCATAAGAATATAATTCTTGTTGGCAATTTCAATCTCGTTTTTTAACCTAAGGAGAAGCGTGGTGGAAACACTAATCGAGATCAGTTCCTTCCTTTGGTCAAAGATCTTCTTCAGTAGTGGGACTTAATTGATTTTAAGCCAAAAAAGGGTTATATACCTGGACCAACAATCGCGTTGGGGATCAACATATATCTGCCTGACTAGACAGATTTTTAATTCAGAGCTCCTTTCTGCTTGATAATAAGATCATCTCCTCCAAAAAATTTCAAAAATTGACATCGGATCATAAGCTTATTTTACTACAGTTTGAGGAAGCAAAAAAATTGGGACCCATCCCCTTCCAGTTTAATCCTCTTTGGGCTGAAAGAGATGGATTTGTGGAAACTGTTAACAATGCTTGGAGAGCTCCTGTTAATGGGTCACCTAGCTATGTATGGGAGCATAAAGTTAAGGCTACGAAGCTGGCTTTGAAAACTTGGATAAAAAAGCCCTCTGTTTCACTCACGAGCTGTAGAAAGCAGTCAACCAATCCGTTGATTGACCTGTAATTAGAAATGGAATCCAAAGATATCACTTATTCTGCAATTCAGAAGGAGCAAGCTGCCCAGCTCATCACTTTTTGATCTTACAGGCATGAGGAAGAACATTGGAGGCTCAAATCAAGAAATCTTTGGCTGAAATCAGGAGACAGAAATACTCCATTCTTTCATAAACAATTCAAAGCTCGCCTCTCTTGTAATCACTTTGACGAAATCACTGCTTTTGATGGGACTGTCCACAAAGATATAGCTCACTTAAAAGAGGCAGCAACTTCTCACTTCCAGGATCTTTTTACTAAAGAAGGAATGGAAATGGAGGAGGAATTTACTGAATTCCTCACTAACATTCTGAGACTGGTAGGAGAGAAAGAAAATGCTAGTCTTTTGAAGCCCTTCACTAAAATTGAAATTAGCAATGTTATTTGAGCGATGGAGCCGGACAAAGCCCCGAGTCTTGATGGCTTTTCCATACACTTTTACTGTATTTGTTGGGATATCATCAAGGTGGATTTAGTTCGTATGATCAGGGGATTCCTCCAAAAAGCCAATGTCAGAGGCAGCATCAATTCTACATTTTTGGCTTTAATCCCCAAGGAATCAAACCTTGGGACCTTCAATAGGTTTAGGCATATCTCGCTGTGCAATGCATCATATAAAATTCTATCTAAGCTTATGGCCAATAGAATCAAGCCAATGCTGGGTAATCTCATCTCTTCCAGTCAGGATGGGTTTGTGAAAGGTAGGAATATCATGGATAATGTGACCATTGTGCAGGAAACCATTCATTCTAGCCACCAACGCAATGAACAAGGGATGATTATAAAGCTCGATATGGATAATGCCTTCAACTGGGTAAGACATTCCTTTTTGTTTCAAATTTTTCTATATTTTGGCTTTAGCACTGATTTTGTAAGGTTGATCAAAGCTTGTATAGGTAGGCCATGGATTGCTCCTTTAGTGAATGGTAGGCCTGCCAATTACTTCCAAAGCACTTGGGGTATAAGGTAGGGCTGCCCTCTATCCCCTTTCTTATATATTTTGATGGTAGACTCCCTCAGCAGAAAGTTGAATGCAGAGAAGGCTGCAGGAACAATTCCAGGCATTCGAGTGACGAAAGATGTTGTCCCCATTAATCATGCCTTATTCGCAGATGATTCTCTCCTTCTGGGAGGAACCTCTGTCAAAATTGCAAGGGTTTTCAATGATGTAATTCAAAGTTTTCGCAGAGTCTCTGGAGCTCGTGTCAATAAGAGAAAATGTGTTGTTTATGGATGGAATGTGAATCATGCTACCATTCAGCGTATTGCTCATTACTTAGGCTATACATGATTTGCAGCTTGGGAAACTTTTAAGTATCTCGGCCTGCCTTTAACCCTAGGCATCACTAAGGCTACTCATTGGCTCGAGGTAATAAGCAAAATTAAATCTAAATTGGCGGCTTGGGGAGGACAGTGGCTTACCAAAGCTGGAAAATTAATTCTCATCAAATCAGTTATCTCCTCTCTGCCTCTCTATCAGGCTTCGTTTTTATTGGCACCTAAGCTCATTACTGAGCAGGTAGCAAAGCTTATACGAACCTTCTTGTGGCAAGGAGGTAAGGGGAACCATAAAAAATTCCATTTGGTGTGCTAGGATGTTGTGAAAAAATCGTTTGTTGAAGGAGGTCTGCAGACCAGAGATCCCGGGCTAGCGAATTTGGCACTTGGTGGAAAGATGCTGTGGAAGATTTTCTCCAATCCCAGTCACCCTATTAGCCGAATTCTAATTAAAAAATATATGAATGGAGTATTAGAGTCCACTATGGATGAAGCAATCGCCATCAAAGGGACCACCATGTGGAAATTATTCAGCCGTGGATGGGAGTTTTTCAAAAAACAACTCTATAGCATACTTGGCAATGGGAGACAGATTTTAGTGTGGGATGATAAAATAATGGGTCGCCCTCCTCTTAGGGAGAATGAAGAATTCCACGAATTATGCAATTGGCTCACCTAGCATGGCATCACTAAACTCGCTGATATCTCAAGATGGGACCAAGATGGAAATTGGTATGAATGGAATCTTCCCAGGCCACTTGATAGGTTGCTCGATCAAGTGAGTTCGCTGTTCTCAGCCCTTAGTGGCTTAGCACCGGTTCATACTCGCTTAAAGGATAAATGGGGTTGGGGATCGACGGGAGAATATACAGCAGCTCTGGGATTTGCAGCCCTTTAATCACAACATTCTCAGTCTCAGTCAAATGTTATGTGGAAGCAGGTTTGGGATTCATTCGACGTTCCAAAAATTAACTTTTTCAGCTGGGTCCTTATGCACAGAAGACTCTTGACAGGTGAGAACCTTGCAAAACGTGGAATAACCGGGCTGCACAGATGTCCTCTTTGTCAATCAGCCCAGGAAACAATCGAGCATGTGTTCATAGATTTCCCATTCATGCAGGAGGTGTGGCAGCTGGCTTTGTAAGGTCTCAATGTTCAAACTCCATCTCAGTGCAATATTGACTTCTTATTTTCCACTTGGACAGATCGTTATCCTCTGGGGATTAAGAGCAAATCTTTATGGTCCAAGATCTGGCATGCAATTCCAAAATACCTATGTTGGGAAGTGTGGTTAGCCAGGAATGAGGGCATCTTCCAAAACAAATTGTGTACCCCTATAGTTGTGGTTGCTAAAGCCAAGGCGTTGCTTTTGGAAACGGTGGAAAATCATCCCTTTAATCAAAATAACTTGCTTCTTCCTGCAGAGAACAACTGGATTGGCGACCCAACGCTGCGTACTAGGAAAAAAATTTTGGCTCGACCTATCAGCAATCCGGAGTGGTGGCTCCAGCACAACGAATCCGAATTTCATTAGTGGTGGAAGAATCAAGGGCAGCTAAAGAAAATCCAGGGAGAGCTGGAGCTGGAGGGGTATTCTATGCTCTAGATGGCCAAATTAAGGGCGGTTTCAGCTGGGGGTTAGGGCAGTGTACAAATAACCAGGTTGAATTATTAGGTTTGCTCAAAGCTTGTTAGATAGCTCATGGAAACGAAGACCATGATATTCATATTTTTTGAGACTCGAAAATCCTAATTAAACTCTTAAACACTGAAGATCATTTCAATAATGCGGCGTTAAATAAGACCTTGCAACGAGTCCAAAAGTTGCTGCAAAATTTCAACTCTGCCTCCTATTTCCACATCCTTCGGAGTCTAAATCAGGAAGCTGATTTTAGGGCCAATATAGGCTGCCTTTTAGCCCCATCAAACTTGATACAAAATGATGATATTCCTATATGGTCTCCCATCCCGTAAGATGGTAGCTCCTTGTATATTGTAATTGTAGGATTAAGGGCACCTCTGAATTTTGAGCACTTTGGCTTTGTATGATGGGTTGATTAGGCGTAAGCCCAACCATGTTTTCTCAAATAAAAATTAACCGTTCTTGTTAAAAAAAAAAAGTGCCACGATGACTAGTTTTTATTATATCAAGCCCTAGCTTCCAATTTGTCTCAAGTGCAACAAGTGTCGTAAATGCCATACAATGCCTTCCTTCAGGCTAGCTCTGATACCATGTTATTTTTTCAACATTTAATTCAATCTGATCTAGGATCTTAACTGAGAGAACAACATCTACAGCATATCAAACACAAGAGACAAGAGACACAAAGCATTTCACCGGGGAAAACCAAGAAGGTGAAAAAACCCCGCAACTTCCTCAGAGATAGAATGAGCACCAATACAAAGATCACAAAGATCAAACCCCAAAATATAGAGATAGTCTCCTGGCAGCTTCTCCTCCTCCACTTGTAAGCATTCCTCCTCTCTCTCACTAATGCGAAGTGAGTGAGTGTGTGAATGCATAAATAGAGAGATGCTCCTCTCTATTTATACTTTACCTTTACTTTCCTTTTACTCTAACTGGGCCGACCTCCCTTAGGATATTCTAATAACCCATCAAATATAAGTTACGACACTTATAATATGACTTGCGACACTTGCAAATACAAATGACGACACTTCCAATCGGAGGAATAATACATCTCCGTTGGGAATACAATAAAGTACAAATGCAATACATACAATATACAAGTGAATATCTTCTGAAGTTACAAATACATCAACATTCAAGTCTACTAGAAATTTTCTCTATGAAGCTCTTCCATAATTGCACTGTGGATATTTCTTTTAGATGATTTAGGATCAAGAATAGAGACACTAAATGGTGGGACGTTATCAACATCTAAGCCAAAAGAGTGTTAACCTTTAGATACGAAGAGTGTCCATAAGCTTGCTCTGTTAGATGCATGTAATACTAAAGTGCAGGAAAATATATAGCCTCTACTTACCAAGACCAACATCCTCCAACAACAAAGTTGATAAAAAGAAAATAACGATATGGAATGATGCCATAATTACATTAACCAAAGGTTGGGGTTAGGGATGGAGGTGAAGGTGTGCATGTGAAGATAAAAGAGTATTGATAATGTTGATGTGGTATTGCATCCCTCGTTAATGATGGCAGGTCCATTAGGAACAAATCCTCAAGACATGATTCTCACCATTTGTTGGTGAACCCTCTAGTTTGTGGCACTATTTGTTGGATTCATTTTTCAAGTGCTATAATTTTATTTGGTTTTTTGTTTGATTGCAAAATCAAATAACATAGAATAAAATGTGTAACTGAATCATGGACGTACTAGGAGTAAATTAAAATGGGAATGAAATTGAAACACAACATACTACTACTACTAATAATAATCACTCTTTAAGGTCACAACCAATCTAAACATCAATTTGGTGTATGAGACCCCCTTGTTTGTGGGAAAAGGGACCCCCCTCCGTGCAACGATTTGACTGCTAAATTATACAGAGGTGTACATACCCTCAATGGAAGGAAAGTCGAACAAGTTTATAAGATGACAAGATGTGATAATCTCCATGGAAGGAAAGTCGAACAAGTTTATAAGATGACAAGATGTGATAGATCCTAGGTATTGGGTATGAAACATGTAGGTGCAGCAGGTTCCAGGTGGAGGTTGGAGCATTGTCCTAGTACAACATGCAACCTTCGCACTCCTCACATCATTCTACAGACAGACTCCCAGACATTACGTAGATGTACACCCACCTTGTAACCACTTAGACAACTTGCCTCGATATGAGCCTAAATAATGACTCCAAATTGCTCATTGGTCCAAAGGTGAATATAGGCTAAAAACTTAGGGTAAACTATATGGAAAACAATGCATAGTTTAAAACATTCAACCAAATTGGTTCTTATAGTCCTTGCAACCAAGGCAAGGACTAATAAGACTAATTTGGTGTTTGTGAGGAAATATAGAAAGAATGGTCTGTCTAATGTTTGGTGTTAAAATGTGATTTAATATGTCGTAGTGAGCATGCTCTTTGAGTAAGACATGTGCTTTGGATTGTAGAAGTGGTTTAATGTTGACTCCTTCTCTAAAATCCATCCATGTGTGTGTTCCTATCTACATGAATAATAAGGTATTGTGATGGGAGATCCCATGCAGACCTAATCTATGGTATTTAACAACTTCCTCCATGACTAAGTAAACTCTTTTGAAATTCAAGTCTACTACAAATTTTCTCTATGAATCTCTTCCATGATTTTTATGGATATTTCTTTTAAATGATTTAGGATCAAGAATTGAGACACTAAATGGTGGGACATTATCAATATCTAAGCCAAAAGAGTGTTAACCTTTAGATACAAAGAGTGTCCATAGGCTTTCTTAGCTAGATGCATGTAACACTAAAGTGCAGGAAAATATATAGCCTCTACTTAGCAAGAACAATATCCTCCAGCAACAAAGTTGATAAAAAGAAAATAACGATATGGAATGATGCCATAGTTACATTAACCAAAGGTTGGGGTTAGGGATGGAGGTGAAGGTGTGCATGCAAAGATAAAATAGTATTGATAATGTTGATGTGGGATTGCATCCCTCGTCAATGATGACAGGTCCGTTAGGAACAAATCCTCAAGACATGATTCTCCCCATTTGTTGGTGAACCCTCTAGTTTGTGGCACTATTTGTTGGATTCATTCTATAAGATCTATAATTTTATTTGGTTTTTTGTTTGATTGCAAAATCAAATAATGGAGAATAAAATGTGTAACTAAATCATGGATGTACTAGGAGTAAATTAAAATGGGAATGAAATTGAAACAAAACATACTACTACTACTAATAATAATAATCAATTTTTAGGGTCACGACCAAGCCAAACACCAATTTGGTGTATGACACCCCCTTGTTTGTGGGACAAGGGACCCCCATCCGTGCAGTGATTTGACTGTTAAAGTCTACAAAGGTGTACATACCCTCCATGGAAGGAAAGTCAAACAAGTTGATAAGATGACAAGATGCGATAATCTCCATGGAAGGAAAGTCGAACAAGCTTATAAGATGACAAGATGTGATAGATCCCGGGTCTTGGGCATGAAACGTGTAGGTGAAACAAGTTCCAAGTGGAGGTTGGAGCATTGGCCCAGTACAACATGTAGCCTTGGCACTCCTCACATCATTCTACAAACAAACTCCTACACATTACGCAATTGTACACCCACCTAGTAACCGCCTAGACTACCTACCTCAATATGAGGCCAAATAAGGCCTCCAAATTGCTCATTGGTCCAAAGGTGAATATAGGCTAAAAACTTAGGGTACACTATATGGAAAATAGTGCATCGTTTAATACATTCAACCAAATTGATTCTTATAGTCCTTGCAACCAAGGCAGGGACTAATGAGACTAATTTGGTGTTTGTGAGGAAATATATAAAGAATGGGCTCTCTAATGTTTGGTGTTAAAATGTGATTTAATACATCGTAGTGAGCATGCTCTTTGAGTAAAACATGTGCTTTAGATTGTAGAAGTGCTTTAAGGTTGACTCATTCTCTAAAACATGTCCATGTGTATCTTCCTATGTACATGAATAATAAGGTATTGTAATGGGAGGTCTCATATAGACCTAATCTATGGTATTTAATAGCTTCGTCCATAACTAAGTAAACTCTTTTGAAATTCAAGTCTACTGCAAATTTTCTCTATGAAGCTCTTCCATAATTGTACTATGGATAGTTCTTTTAAATGATTTAGGATCAAGAATAGAGACACTAGATGGTGGGACATTATCAATATCTAAGCCAAATGAGTGTTAACCTTTAGATACAAAGAGTGTCCATAGGCTTGCTTAGCTAGATCCATGTAACACTAAAGTGCAGGAAAATATATAGCCTCTACTTACCAAGACCAATATCCTCCAACAACAAAGTTGATAAAAATAAAATAACGATATGGAACGATGCCATAGTTACATTAACCAAAGGTTGGGCTTAGGGATGGAGGTGAAGGAGTTCACGTGAAGATAAAATAGTATTGATAATGTTGATGTGTGACTGCATCCCTCATCAATGACGGTAGGTCCGTTAGGAACAAATCCTCAAGACATGATTCTCACCATTTGTTGGTTAACCCTATAGTTTGTGGCACTATTTGTTGGATTCATTTTATAAGCTCTATAATTTTATTTGGATTTTGTTTAATTGCAAAATCAAATAACAAAGAATAAAATGTGTAACTAAATCATGGATGTGCTAGGATTAAATTAAAATGGGAATGAAATTGAAACACAACACACTACTACTACTACTACTACTACTAATAATAATCAATTTTTAAGGTCACGGCCAATCCAAACACCAATTTGGTGTATGAGACCCCCTTGTTTGTGGGACAAGGGAACGCCTCTATGCAACGATTTGACTGCTAAAGTCTACAGAGGTGTACATACCCTCCATGGAAGGAAAGTCGAACAAGTTTATAATATGACAAGATGTGTAATCTCCATGGAAGGAAAGTCGAACAAGTTTATAATATGACAAGATGTGTAATCTCCATGGAAGGAAAGTCGAACAAGTTTATAAGATGACAATATGTGATAGATCCTAGGTCTTGGACATGAAACGTGTAGGTGCAATAGGTTCTAGATGGAGGTTGGAGCATTGGCCTAGTACAACATGTAACCTTGGCACTCCTCACATCTTTCTACATACAAAATCCTAGACATTACGTAGTTGTACACCCACCTAGTAATCGCCTAGACTACTTACCTCGATATGAGCCCAAATAAGGCCTCCAAAATGCTCATTGGTCCGAAGGTGAATATAGGCTAAAAACTAGGGTAAACTATATGGAAAACAATGTATAGTTTAATGCATTCAACCAAATTGATTCCTATAGTCCTTGCAACCAATGAAGGGACTAATAAGATTCATTTGGTGTTTGTGAGGAAATATAGAAGAATCGGCTATCTAATGTTTGGTGTCAAAATGTGATTTAATACACTGTAATGAGCATGCTCTTTGAGTAAAACATGTGCTTTGGATTGTAGAAGTGCTTCAATGTTGACTTCTTCTCTAAAATCCATCCATGTGTCTCTTCCTATCTATATGAATAATAAGGTATTGTGATGGGAGGTCCCATATAGACCTAATCTATGGTATTTAATAACTTCCTCCATAACTAAGTAAACTCTTTTGAAATTCAAGTCTATTGCAAATTTTCTCTATGAAGCTCTTCCATAATTGTACTATGGATATTTCTTTTAAATGATTTAGGATCAAGAATTGAGACACTAAATGGTGGGACATCATCGATATACAAGCCAAAAGAGTGTTAACCTTTAGATACGAAGAGTGCCCATAGGCATGCTTAGCTAGATGCATGTAACACGAAAGTGTAGGAAAGTGTATAGCCTCTACTTGCCAAGACCAATATCCTCCAACAACAAAGTTGATAAAAAGAAAATAACGATATGGAATTATGCCATAGTTACATTAACCAAAGGTTGGGGTTAGGGATGGAGGTGAAGGTTTGCATGTGAAGATAAAACATTATTGATAATGTTGCTGTGGGATTACATCCCTCATCAATGATGGCAGGTCCGTTAGGAACAAATCCTTAAGACATGATTCTCACCATTTGTTGGTGAACCCTCTAGTTTGTGGCACTATCTGATGGTTTCATTTTATAAGTTCTATAAAAAAAAAAAATTAATTGCAAAATCAAATAACAGAGAATAAAATGTGTAACTAAATCGTGGACGTACTAGGAGTAAATTAAAATGGGAATGAAATTGAAACACAACATACTACTACTACTATTAATAATAAACAATTTTTAAGGTCACATCCAAGCCAGACACCAATTTGGTGTAAGAGACCCCCCTTGTTTGTGGCACAAGGGACCCCCCTCTGTGCAATGATTTGACTACTAAAGTCTACATAGGTGTACATACCCTACCCTCCTAGGATTTGAACCTGTGACTCCTAGGAGGAAACACATGTTCTTAAATGTTAGGCCCACTTAAGTTATACAACATCATTAATTTTACTAAAAATGTGTATATTCAAAAACCATTAATTTTACAACATTGAAGATTGATTAGAACTACAACATCGTTATAAATATCCTAATACCATCCCTATCCCGAATCTATGTTCACAATATATACGAACATAAAAGTTCTTCAATAACATAGATTTACAACAAAACCAAATAAGTCATACGTGAACGTGAATATAGCTTGCACCCATAACTGCCACAACGTTATTGCTTTGAAACGCTAATGGTGCCTTAATGTCTATTACAAAATAGTTTGCTCGCAAGGTGGGACCCTCCCTCCTACATACAAATCTCCCCTTGGTCTTCCATCTACTTCCGAAGATTCTTGAACTTTCATGACATCCATCTCTCAAACTATTCAAATTCTAAAAATTAACTTGACACTTTGACTTTATACAATTATTTCGCTCAAGGAACAAGAAATAGCTAAGCATAATTACTAAGATGATAGCAAGTGTCTTCGAATTGTTTTTTCGGAAGAACACACTTTCCACTTCAGGATTCACACTAGTCGTCCTAGGCTTAAAATCAAACCTATTTTTTGCCACATCTACGATACATGGTGAAGTAACTTTTCTTTGCCACATCTATGATACATTGTCAAGTAACTTTTCTGCCTTTGCAGGGGTTATGGCATATTTTTTAAGGAGAATTTTTACTCTTTGTAGAGATTATATGTTCCACTATTTTCAATTAATTTGACATGATAACTACCAAACATCAATTTTTAAAAGGTCAGTTAAAATAATATTATTTTTAATACTTTTTATTATGTTTTATTTTAAAGTTGATTGGACAATGACTTCAAATGTGAAATTTTTTATCATTGAACCTATTACCAAAAATTACAAAAATAGATATAATATTCTTAAGACTTTAAGACTTATAGAAATATTTATCTAACTCAATCTAGGTCGTTTCCCAAAACTTTTGACACTGCAACACATTTAATTTGCCTTCTATCACACCAAGTGAAGATGGGCAGCACCACATTTATTTTCTCGAGGCATTGCAATATCGACTGTTTCCAGAAACCTCTTTGGCATTGCAACACATTTAATTTTCCTTAATTTTTTATGATAAGTGAAAAGGCGACGTTGTAGTATCGACACATTAATTTGAATTCTAAAAACATCCAGGCTAAATGACTGCCATGGAATTTTAGTTGTGCTTATCATCTTCCACTTTTGGTTCTTGTTTATTCATTTTGATTTAGTACAGTCTAAGAGAAACATCGTCAAAGTTCCTAGTGGAGGTTGGGTGGCTCTTCGATTTTGTGATGAAAATCTAGGTAATATCATTTACATTAATCCAATCCATCCCAATCTTACAATTCTCATCGTATTGATCTTAGACATCAATTTTTTTGGTGCATAGCTATTTGATTTTGACATTGAATGATAATCATTGCATTGCATTGCATAACAATTGCAGGTGTTTGGTTCATGCATTGTCGGTTGGAGGTTCACACCAGTTGGGGATTGAAAATGGCATGGGTTGTGCTAGATAGAAATGCCCCAAATCAATCTCTTCCTCCTCCTCCCTCAAATATTCCCACCTTCTAGCTGCTCATCCTCAATGCACCACCGATACTTCTGCTCACAGGTAAAATTGGCTTATTGGTTTCATTATATCCCTCAATCACCTAGTGGCTTTCGTTTTGCAACTTTGGAGTCATCGTTGTGGCTGCTCTAACAACCACATCTATCTTGATTGATTGGTAGTGAATAATGATGCTACACTACACCCTTTGTTTTATGCACATTCTTCATCTACGAATCATTCGTACTTGTGCTCATTATTTAAGGGTGCCACCATTCAAATCAACTACTGAAAAGGTTCAAATGGTGTATTAGAGCAAGCCCTAATTACTCTGCATGATACATACAAATCACGGGTTGTAGTAGAGGAAACTCTATGGTGACTCACTAACCAAAACATAAGATCTATGGTGACTTACTGATTGAAACATAAGAGATATGAAGCAAAGGCATTCCCTCTAGTGTGGTGATGTATGAAGATTTGGATTCCTATTCCCTATTTTTCACAACTAGTCTTTTCTCACCTTAGTCAAAGATTTATCATCTGATAATCAATTTTCGTGCCTTAGAAACTATGGAGCACAATCTAATCCCCACGGGCTCTTTGTATTGTCAATTGTCTGATTTGTATCCACTGTTGGTGCTTTCACAGTTGTAGTGTCTTTCAGAAAATCCTAGACTTCAAATAAAATGTCAAGGTTTATCTTCAGAAACCTCCATTACCACTGGACATTGTTTTCTAAACACCAATCAAGCTTTATATTCAGAAACTTCCATTACCAGTGGATACAAATATTTGATAAACATGAATCACTCCCCCACTGAGCATGTGGAATTTATATCCAAATGACACCCATCTAGTGTATTGAACTCATTATGAAGTCTAGTTTTGTACCCTCTGACAACAACACATGTGTAAAGAGTTAGTCTCAGTCTAAGTACCTTTGTCTTATTCAAATCTGTTGGAGTGGCCATGATTCTTAGGAATAATCAACACATGACCACGATGCCATAGTATAACTTGAACATCCTCAAAAGATTGAATCTACAACATCATACGTTCTCTTTTGGCCTACGACATGACAGGTTAGGAATGTATCAACTTATCTTTCCAATAAGCACAACAACATGCTATATGTCCTTTGATTATTTTCATCATAGTTTTTATGAACATGATTAAATAAGGTTTTTCAGATGGACTTATCAATCTATAAACACTTAAAATAAGTTTTCATGGAATTTTATTTTGATACTTTGGCGAGGATTTGCTAAGGATTATCCAATGTGGACTCTAGCACCATAGATTGTCATCGCTACTCATTTCTCTTTTGCGTGGTTAGATTTCTTTTCAGTTTGTGTAGTTTTTGTTTCATTGTCTATAATTATATCAGACTATAATTGTAGCATACATTTTATGTGCAGCATGAAGACTTCACATATCTGAAACAAAAGCATGCATTCAGATGTGAAACAAAAGCCTACATTCATTGTTTATTGCTAGGATCCCAACATAAAGAGCTCAGCCTATGAGACACATATTTCCTTCAAGAAAAACAAAATATTTCCACCATGCCTCCAAGTCATGCATATTTAGTAACAAATGTTGAATCACATAATTTCTATGCAATATAATAGCTCGTTCTCTCCCTCATAGAAGCAATACTAAAACAAATGCAAAGTACCACTCGTGTTTTACAATTGGATACACATATTTCTTTGCCCTGATATAGGGCCCAAATGCAAGGGGAGCTTATGGACTCACGAGTTGGTAGTCTCATGACCTATTTGAAACAATATCTCAACATTTTTTAAAATCAACAGCTGCAACTCATGGAATACTAGCTCGATGGTGTGGCCCTTGCATGGTGGCAATCCCACTCTCAATTTGAGGCAACACACTCAACCAATTCCACTTACAAGTGTTACTTCTAAGTGCATTGACAATTGGGATGCATTTTTCCAAGCAATTGAAAGTCATTTTTAACCTCTAGTGTTCTGCAAGATTTGATGTGCCAATGGTTACAACTACACCAAACTCCATATCAAGTCTTCAACACTATATTGAGATCTTCATCAAATTTTGAGTTCATCTCCACATCACCATTGTGAAAAAGGTGTTGATATTTTATGTAGCTTCGTAAGATATTCTTATGTCAACCATGAACCCCCCAGAAAGTTCTTGAAAGGAAACCTCCGTAAAGTTCTTGAAAGGAAACCTCTGTAAAGTTCTAGAAAGGAAACCTCCAGAAAGTTCTAGAAAGGAAACCTGTAGAAAGTTCTAGAAAGCCGTGAGAAAGCCGCGGAAAACATGGAAATAGAAAATGAAGGTATAAGTAAGAAGGATGCCCTCCTCATTTGTACATCAATCAAGTTCCCATCAAGTCAGTGAGACAAGTGCGCAAGAGAGGGATGCAATAGATGGAGGAAGACTAATATCTCGGGTTTTATCTTATCTTTGTATCTGGGGTATCTTTCTATGAGCGAACTTTAGCTCTTCATTGTATTGACATTGTACTTTGTTGATGAATCTATACTAAAGAATTTTTGCTGGGTTTTCTTCCCTAGGAGGGTTTCCCAGGATAAATCTTTGTGTATGTTGTGAATGTCTTTGTTTCAGTGATCCTTATGCATGCTGTTATTATGATATCATATAAATTGAATTAAAGTCTAAAGAATTCTGAATAACATAATTGCTCAAGTAAAATCTCAGCATGGTATCAGAGCAGTGCTGAAAGAAGTCATTGCAATAGTTGCAACTGTTGAGAGTTGGAAACTAGGGCTTCCAGTTTTTGCCTGTTCCTTCCATAGATTTGACTGAAAAGAAGGTTTGCTCAACTCAACTTGGGAGGGTGCATCTTCTCCCTGGATCAAATTCTTCAGATTCAAGTTTGAAAAAAAATTAGGGTTTCCTCATAAAACCCTAGGCTGGACGTTAAGCAGTTTTCATGTTGACATTGGAGCTAATTTTGGCTTGTGGAGATCACCTTGGCATAGCGCATTGAATGGCAAGTCCAAATTCCATTTATGAAAACTTTCATCTCTGTCATATTTTTAAGCTTGGACAAAATGACGAACAACACCAAGCTTGATGAGAAGCTTGAAGGGGATGATAACTTTTGAGCATGGAAGTATAGGGTGCTTCTCATTCTATAAGAGAATGATTCAGAAAAACATGTTGAAGAAGAGGTTGATGAGCCAGAGGGAGATGAAGCTAAGGCAAGGCATAAGAAGAACGTGATTAGGGAAAAGAGAATCATTGCGGATTCTATCAAGGATCACTTGATCCCTCATGTCTCATCATTGAAGATTCCAAAGCAGATGTTTGATGCCTTGTCCCAGCTGTTTGAAGGCAAGAATATCAATCAGAAGATGACATTGAGGACACAGCTCAAGAATGTGGAAATGCAGAATTCAAAAACCATTCAATCCTACTTCACAAGGGCATCTCAAATCAAAGAACAACTTGAAGCCATTGGAGAAACAATTGATGAAGTTGAGATAGTGATGACTACATTAAATGGTCTCCCAAGGTCTTGGGAATAATTTATTCAGGGAATTTGTTCAAGAAGGAATCTAACAAAGTTTAGCAGGCTATGGGAAGAGTGCACACAAGAAGAATCTAGATTGGTAGTAAAAGAAAAAAAGTTGGGTGATGATGAAGACCAAGCACTGGCATCACATGCAAGAAAAGGGAAAATCAAGAAAGAATCCCACTCTCGAAAAAGGTTTCAGAAGACACAAAAGACAACAAAATATTACTCAAATTACAAATGCTACAGCTTCCCGAAGATGGGACACATTGCAAGAAATTGTCCTCGCATAAAAGATCTGATAAAAAAAGGAAAGAATAAAAGACATCATGTTGCATAAGATGATGAACCTATTGAGAAGACAGCAAGAGAAGATGATTCGAGTGAAGAATATGTGTTAATATCAACTCTTACAGGGATAATCACTCATGGAGGTGACACATGGCTCATTGACAGTGGTGCTTCTAAGAACATGAACGGTCACAATAATTCTCTCACAAATTTGGTTCAAAAGGATTCACCTCATAAGGTGAAGCTCGATGATGATTATCAGTATCCCATAAAAGGGGTAGGAGAAGCCTCCTACAAGTTGAATTCCAGAAAGCCTATGAAAATGAAAGATGTATTGTATGTACCTAGTATGAAGAAGGATCTCCTCCCCATCTCAACATTAGAGGAACGAGTATATAGAGTTGCTTTAATTGATTTCCAAGTTCTCATGTGGCCAAAGGGAAAGACTATTGATTATGCTATCGTGATTGGTGTTGAAGAGGGAGTCTTGTACAATATGAAGGGACAATCAGATCAAGCATTTGTACATAGCACTATGAATACGAGAGAACTATGGCATAGAAGACTTGCTCACCTGCATTACAAAGCATTGCCGATCATAAGAAAGATGGTTACAGGTCTACTAGAGATTCAGGTGAATCATGATGGAAGGGATGTGCACAAGGAAACAAGGTGAAGAGTCCGCTTCCAAGCAGTGCCATCAAAGCAAAAGGAGATATTGGATCCAGTGCATGAGGACCAAGGATGAAGACTGCAACAAGTTCTAGACTAGATGAAGAAGAAGATCAAGGAAAGACCATATGCCATGGCCTACAAGAGAAGGATGATGAGACTTGTTCCGAAGAACAAGTGATGAATGTGAAGTCATCGATGATACATATTCCGTTGATATTCATTATTTTAGAGAGAGCAAGAGACCTCAACCATATTCCATCTACGTGGCATTATTATGTGACATCATTGATGCATAACCTTCCAGTTATGAAGAAGGAGTTGATAAGAAAGTATGGAAGGATTCCATGATCGAGGAATACCAGTCCATTATGAAGATTGAAGTTTGGGATGTGGTTCCGAGACCGAAAGGGAAGTTAGTGGTGACATCCAAATGGATCTATATGACGAAGCATGGAGTAGATGGCAGTGTCGAGAAGAACAATGCAAGGTTTGTGGCTTGTGGTTTCTCCTAGAAAGAAGGAATAGATCATGAAGATGCATTTTCTCATGTGGTGATATACACTTCTATTAGAGCTATAGTTGCAACCACAATAACATGCACACATGTGAAGGTTCAAGAAGGCCTTGTATGTATTGAAGCAGGCACCCAGGATGTGGTATGGTAGAATTGACAGTTTTATGATGAGATTAGGCTTTACTAAGAGTAAAGCAGATTCCAACCTTTACTACAAGGTTGTGAATAGTGGACTAGTAATATTGCTATTATATGTGGATGACCTGTTTCTAACAGGGGACGAGAAGCTCATCGCGGGGTGCAAGAGGGAGCTCACTGCAGAGTTTGAAATGAAATACCTTGGTATGATGCACTATTTATTGGGTATAGAGGTTTGGTAGAGACAAGATGAGATTTTCCTTAGCCAAGGAAAATATGTTGTAGGAATCCTGAAGAGGTTCAAGATGATGGATTGTAAACCCATTACTACACCGATGGTAACAAACCTAAATTTATTGAGTGATACTTCTTCAAAGACAATGGATGCCACCATGTATAGACATATTATTGGTTCGTTGATGTATTTGACGAACATAGGCTAGATATATGTTTTGCGGTGAACGTATTGAGTCAGTATATGATTGAGCCGAGACATGTTCACTTGATTGCGCCAAAGCATGTGATGAGGTAACTGAAAGGTATAGTGGACTATGGAATCATATATGTTTCAGATCGTGAGATAAGACTGCAAGGATATACTGATTCAGATTGGGTTGGTAGTGTCACAGATCAGAAGAGTGCATCAGGATGTTGCTTTAGTTTGGGATCAACTATGATCTCATGGTTCAGTAGGAAGTAGAATAGTGTGGCACTCAGTATAGCCGAGGCAGAGTATATAGCGGCATGTTCAGTTAGTAGCGAAGCTGCGTGGCTTTGGAAGTTGCTTGCAGGACTGTTTGATCTTGAGTTGGAGGTGACTTGTATTTTATGTGACAACCATAGTTATGTAAAGTTGAGAACCCTATGTTTCATGACAAGTCCAAGCATATCAAGATCAAGTACCTTTATATTCAAGACATGCCATAGAAGGGAGCTGTAAAGCTCCAGTATATTGCGACAAACGAGCAGATAGTCGATGTGTTGAACAAGCCTCCGTCAAAGATAAAGTTTAAGTATTTTAGGGACAATCTTGGCGTGGTGCAGAACAACTTCCATCCCTAAAAGGAAGTGTTGAGTTACATATGCAATTCCAGGGGCAATAGCATGTAGAGTGTGGCAGCAGCGGGTAGTCCTTCATGGGAATGTTACCGACTAAGGTACAAGTCGGCCTGACCTCGCACAGGGTCAGGATACCCAGTCTTCGGGGTTGGAAGACCAGGTCACGTGGATCGGTGGATGCCCAACTTTTAGGCTGGAGGTCCAACCTATGTGGGTTGGAGGATTCCTAGCCTTGGGCTAGATGGTTGGTGTGTGTGCATTGGATTGCATAACCCTCATTGTTAGATGCGCAGTCACTGTGGGATGGATGCCTGGTGGTGCCAACCAGAAGGGATAGCCTTTAGGCTAGTTATCCAAATTTTGTGTGAGTTGGATGCCCAGTTCTATGTGAGCTAGGTGGTTTCCTAGTTATGTGTGAACTAGATGAAGTCCTGTAATGACATAAGGTCCTAAAGGACACCGAGACCCATAAGGTCCAAAAGGACGATGAGGCTGTACCCACTAGTGAGATACTATGCATGATGTTGAGGCTCCTGATGCATGATGTGGATGATGGCTTGCTTGTACAAAAATTCTAGTGATGGATAGATTCACGGAAGATCAACAAGTAAATGTTCAAGTATGGGTCAACGGAAACAGTATTGAAGATCGCATCAAAAGAATACCTTCCTTGCTAATAGGGAGTGTTGATATTTTATGTAGTTTCGGAAGATATTCTTACGCCGACCATGAACCCCCCCGGAAATTTATAGAAAGGAAACCTTTGGAAAGTTCTAGAAAGGAACCCCCCGGAAAGTTCTAGAAATGAAACCTCCATAAAGTTCTAAAAAGGAAACCTCCAGAAAGTTCTAGAAAGCCCCTGAAAGCATGGAAATAGAAAATGAAGGTATAAGTAGGGAGGATTCCCTCCTCATTTGTACATCAATCAAGTTTGCATCAAGTCAGTGAGACAAGTGCGCAAGAGAGAGAAGCAACAACTGGAGGAAGACTAATATCTCAGGTTTTATCTTATCTTTGTATATGGGATATATTTCTATGAGCGAGCTTTAGATCTTCATTGTATTGACATTGTAATTTGTTGATGAATCTATACTAAAGAAGTTCTGTTGGGTTTTCTTCCCCGAGAAGGTTTCCTAGGATAAATCTTTGTGTATGTTGTGAATGTATTTCTTTCAGTGATCCGTTTGCATGCAATTATTATGATATGATATAAATTGAATTAAAGTCTAAAGAATTCTAAATAACATAACTGCTTAAGTAAAATCTCAACAAAAGGTACTCTCCTTGAATTAAATATTGGGTTATTGGCTATTTGTTTCCATGAAGTTATCTTATTTGAGAGTCCTACACTAGCCAAGGCTTTTATCCTTTCATTGGTTGTGGAACACAAGCTTGCTCATGAAACCACCTCACCATATTATGTTCCTCCTCCCTTTACAATGCTCTTCCTTTTTAATAAATGGTACCACCATTACCAAATATCTTCCCATTCCTCAACCAACCGTGGGGTACTTCAATATAGTGGGGTACGCTAACGTATAGTTGGTTGAGTCAGTGGTTGACTTTTCCTTCGCTTGAGTTAGCCACGGGTCATGCTGGTTTTTTCCAAAACCACGTTTATATAACCTAGGACTCCAGAGACTTTCAATGTTCCTTGTTTCTACAAAATAATATTGTGGGAATGTCTCAGAGGATGGCACAGGGGACAACGCCAATTAAAGACCTTGAAAATATAGAAAATAAAATAAATTAATATCTAAAACCCAAAAACGATAAAATATGTTAAGTACACAAATCAATAAACATCGATACATTAATAATTACGCATATATCATACTAGATAGACCATTGATTTTCTAATTGATAATTAAAAAAATACTCAAAAATGGATAGATTGATCATATCAAGCTCATACAACAAGAAGTTCTTGATACTTCTAGTATCCCTCTCCCTAGATGAATTTTTCTTGAATGATGGATTCTTCTCAAAGTCCAGCTGAATACTTCCTTACTCTTAAATGTCACAATTTCCCACATGAATCTATGACCCCAATCTCTCCTACTCTATCAAGAATCAATATCGTGGTTTCTGACCTACTGATCTTCCAAATTTATCCTTTTGGAACACCATGGGGTAGCCAATGTGAAGATATTAGTTGAGTTTAGCTTATGGGTTAGGTTTAGGCTAGTTTTTATTGTAGGTTAATGTGTTTGTTTTTTGTTTTTAAAATTTTTTGTTCTTTTTTCTCTCTCCTTTTGGGGTGGCAGTTTGGGAAGGGTTTCCTAGCAGTCCCCAACTATCTCAGGAATGTCTCGGTGTCCCCAAAACACTTGAGGGATGTTATCCCACAGACATCTCCAAGATGGGAAATATCTGCTCCTTTATGGGGGCATCCCCACAGGATGGGAAATATCCACTCCTTTATGGGGGCATCCCCACAGGATGGGGACATTTCCCCATCATTCCATTCTCTAGAGATGGGGAAATGCAGGGAATCTTTCGTTATGCTACATAACATACTATGAACTATTATTGTTTCAGAGTACCTTAAATGGCAGAAATTATACTTGTTTTATGTTTCATAGTTCAAATATCTTATGATTATTTGTTATTTAACTCATGATTTGTGCTAATGAGGGGATTTCACTACGAGAAGCTGCACCATCTTGGTCAACTTGCAAGTTATGGAAAGTGGCTTTTATTTCAAGTAAGTTTTGTGGCTTCTACTTGACACTTTCAAGGCTTAGTACCAATGCAATAGATTAATGTTTTTGGCCAATAAATTAGGTGTTACTTCAAAACTATCAAATTCATTTGGTTACATAATATCCAAATGAATTTATCTATGGAAGTTGCATTAATATGATCTCAATCTCCAATCATAGGCATTGCTTGAATGAACCAATTTGAATGTCATATGTTGATTTTCTCCCCGTAGCAATGTAACCACCAAAATCATGCAAATTCAAAATGATCCAATGTGAGTTACGATATCTGGAGTAGTTCAAGCACATTTCCTCCTAATTTTCTGGTCAATAGCCCATTTAGGTGGGATAATGCAAGAAGTTTTAGTCTTTGTAACAACATATTACCATATTTCAACTTTAAAAAGAGGAGGATAAGACATTTGACTACGATCACTTAGATTTAATGCACAACATTCTATATATGACTAGAACCTATGTAATGGTATGCTACTTTAGTAGGAAGATACGCCCATCATATACGCACATTTCACACAAATTACTAGATAGTTATGACAATTCCTTTGATACCATTGCAGAGCACAAACAAAACGTTTTGGAATGAGTAATGAGATTGGAAGATTTGTGTAGTGTCCTTGACCCAACTAAGGCCAAAGACACTAGAAAACTTAGGGAAAAGGGGCTAAGATCAGTATAGCACAACAAATTAATGTGATCTAAGGATAGGCCAACAAGGCATACAACCAATAAATTAAAATAACTTCTAGCCTCTTTAAAAATAAGATGCATAAAACCCAAGCACAACATTTTCCTCAATGTGCATACTATTGAATGCAAACTTGTTGTAGAAATAAACATTAAAGGTACGTGAGTAAGATGTGATAATTGAATCTCCAGTAACCATATGTTAAAACATATTATTAGCCATGTACTCAATAATAGTTATTGGATTGTAATATTATTGAAAACATGATTGTAAATACTCAATTGTTGTGATTATCATCCTGCTTGTGTATCGATATGAGGATATTAGTACTTATGTGCATGTGTGTTGATTGGTGTGATTAACTAGTAATTAAATAAAGTATCAAGCCACACAACCATAGTAGAATAGAGACACCAGCTTCCATCTACAACCTTCAAAAAATCAGATCCCATGGTTGTCCCCTACAACCAACTTTCACTAGTATGATTTAGATTGTATGGATGCCTTCCCTCCAACCCTCAATCAACAATACAAATAAGATCTACAATAATACAATTGGATCTGCAAATATAATAGATCTACAATAATAAAATCAGATCTGCAACAATAGAACAAATCTCCATACAAAGGTGTTCTCAATCAAAGGATAAGGTGGGCTCCTTTCAACACAAGAAACATTGTCGGGCCAAAATGGTCATAACTTTGTCATACAGAAACCTTTTCCAGTGAAACAAAAGGTGTTCCTTACTAAATACATCACTCCGGAAGCAATGGGATAGGTCTCACAACCTATAAATGAGCACAATTAGGAAAAATATAACATATGTTTGCGTCCCTATCAACACCGTGACAACCACAATTTTATATCACAAAAGATAAGAAAAAGACTAGATGGTAGAGGAGGTTCATAACAATTTATAGTTTCAATGTACGAAAGCCATCCATCCTGCATACAATTCATGGAACATAAACCATAAACATAACCAAGAAACAATTCAACCTCTAAGGCACATAAACATGACAAAATAACATAAATAAGCATATGAACAAATACTTATCTTCAAATGGAAACTGGCTTTAGCAGGACAACTTTCCTCCCAGTCGTATACACAGTCAATTCTAACTCACTTGAATAGGTCACCCCCAAGCCGAGACCACAGATCCACAGGAAAAGACACACTCAGTATAACAACTCTCGGAACTACCCCCTCTGAGAACCACAATGCTTCCCACTACTACTTTCCTGTCCGTCTCTACTGTCTATGGGGTGTGACTCCCTTCACCTAACTCGTCCCTCGGGATATGACCATCCCATTTCATGGCTTCCTATGCGAGAACCTGGACTAGTGGAGTGATATAATAGAAGCAAAGGGTAACAATTCACCAGACTAACTCTCTGGAATGGACAAACAGACTGCTCCTCTGAAAGGGTCCTCCAACAAACACTCAGTCTCAACACAACCTCAACATAGTCTCAATACTGTCGACACTCATAACACAGTAAGATAGCACAAGGTAAGTGATCCAAAGCTTAATATTAACTTCAACAAGGAGAGAGCACATGAATTTTATAGCACAAGGAGGCCAATCCTAACCCAAATGAATCAAATCGAATTAGAGAGAGGTAAGGTTAGGATTCATCATGAGGACTTAACTCAAATTGGTGGAGTGGTAGCTTAGCACCATGAGGAGGAGTTACAAAAAACTAAGGAGTGGAGCCATGAAGAGAAGAAGGAGGTACACTAATGCACAAGGGGGTTACAAAACATGAAGGAGGGCGCATTAGGTGTGAGAGAGGATCCAAAAGGGTCATAAATATCCCAGAAGCACAAAAATAGGGATGAATGGAGGAGTGGGGTGCACTTGTGGAGGTGGAGGCACAAATCAAGGAGGTGGAAGCTAAATTTTAGCTTACAACTCCTAGAATCTAGGGAGAGGGCACCTTAGTGCAAGTGGGGTCCATAAAAGGGAATCTTTCACTAAAGGAGGGAACTCTAGGCAAGAGGGTCCCACTAAGGTATGCATAAGGTGCAATAGTAACTCCATAGTCCATAAAATAAAAAATAGGGTCCATCGTACAATTTTTGGGTGACCAACATTACTAATGTCACCAAGGTGCAAATATGAACTAGGATGGACAAAATCAAGCCAACAACAAGTTCTAAGGTGCCACGGATGTCCCCATTCCCCCTCATTATGTGGAATCCATGGTCTCTCATACTCTTTTAGTTGTCTTTGTTGAGCCAGCTGTTTATTTAATAGCAACAACCATCAATGATAACAACAATAACAATAATTCCAAAGTCCATAGTCACATTAAAAAATAAAAGATCATAAGTCCATAGTCACATTAACAATTAAAAGATCATAAGTCCATGGCTTAACAATCGGGGTATTACATCCCCTCCCCATTAAACAAAGCATTGTCCTCGATGCATATTTATTACATACAAGTCGCAACACAAAATTTTCAAAATAGACGAGGGTATGCTTCCCTCATGGCATTTCCAAATCCCAAATCGCATCCTAAAAAATGTAATGGGTCCATTGGACCTTTACCTGCCTGATTTCTCGATTCCATAGCAGCATGACCTTGCTACCCAAAATGACAACACGTTGCACTAGAAAATCTCCTTTTGGTTCCACCTTAATCACATTCCAATCAATTACATGGTTAGTATCAGGTATGTACTTTTTCAATAAAGACACATGAAACACATTATGTACTTTAATGCAAGCAGATAGAGCAAGATCATAAGCAACAGTTCCTATCTTAGCTAAGATTTCAAAAGGTCCACAATATCTAGTAGCTAATTTAGAACAATTTCCCAGGTTCAAGGAGCTCTTCTTGGGTTTAAATTTCAAAAGACATGATCTCCAACTTGAAACTGTCTGGAAACTCTGTTCTGATCTACATAGATTTTCTTTCTGTCTTGAGCTGCCTTCAGATTTTGCTTAATCTTAACCATCTGATCCTCCATATCCTTCAATAATTCTAGTCCAATAAGGACTTTTTCCATTGTATTATCCCAACTGATAGGAGTATTTCACTTTCTTCCATACACAACCTTGAAAGGGCTCATTTTCAGAGAGGCATGATATCCATTATTATAAGAAAACTCTATCCAATGTAAATAATCTTCCCACCTAGATGGTTGATCCATCACATACATTCTCAACATGTCTTCAATCACTTGATTAACTCTTTCTATATGTCCATCTGTCTAAGGGTGGTATGTTGTACTCATGTTCAGTCTTATGCCAAATCCTTCGAACAATCCTTTCCAAAAGTTAGAAGTAAATTTTGAATCTCTATCTGATATTATAGCTTTCGGGATTCCATGCAATTTGGCTACTTCTTTCATGTAAATGTATGCAATATTAGCTGCCTTTTGAGTTGTCTTTACTGGAATAAAGTGTGTTTCCTTAGTTAACTTATCTACCACAACCATGATAACATCCTTTTGTAATTTTGTCTTACGCAACTTTGTGATGAAATCAATTGTCACTACATCCCATTTCCATCGAGGTATTGGAAAAGGTTATAACAATCCTGCTGGATGTCGATGCTCAACTTTAACCTTTTGGCATTCCATGCATCTACCTATATACTCTACAACATCATTCTTCATCCCTATCCAATAGTACTGTTTTCTTACTGTTTCTACTCTCTTTTGATAACCCGAATGTCCGACATATGAAACATCATGCATTTCTTTCATAACCATCTTTCTTCTATATCCATAATTAGGCACATAAATTCTATCTTTACGCACAATGATTCAATTTTCTTCCAACTTATACTTATCAAATTTATGTGGTATTTTATGTTGTTCCAATCCTTCTTTTACTTGCTGATAATGTTCATCTGTAACATTGGCTTCAATGATCTTGTCCTTTAAATTTGATGCACTAGCACTGATAGCTGCTACATGCATCACATGTATCTTCCTGCTAAGTGCATCAACTACCTTATTCTCCTTACCTTTTATGTGCATGATGTCAAAGTCATATTCACATAACAACTCCATCCATCGTCTCTATCTTGCATTCAAATTAGGCTACTCGAATAAGTATTTCAACCCATCATGATCAGTTCTTAACTCAAACTTCTTACCCATCAGGTAATGTGTCCACTTCTTCAAGGCATGGATGATACTTGCAAGGTCTAAGTCATGAGTGGCATAGTTCTACTCATGTTTCTTCAACTTGTTGGATTAATAACTAATCACATGTCCTTCCTGCATCAATACTCCACCAATGCCTTGCTTACATGCATCTGTGCACACAACAAAGTTTCCTCCAGGATCCGCAATCTTCGGAAGAGGTGCACTGGTAACCATTTCCTTAAGTCTTTGAAAACTATCTTCACACTTAGGATTCCATTCGAACTTCACACCCCTCCTCTACAAAGATGTGATAGGATGAGCTAACTTTGAGAATCCTTCGATGAACCTTCGGTAGTATCCAACTAATCCCATAAAATATCTTACTTCTGATACATTCTTTGGTGTTGGCCATTCCATAATAGCTCTTATATTCTCAGGTTCTATTGAAACACCTTCTTTAGATATGATATGTCCTAAGTATTGGATTCTAACTTGATAAAAAGAACACTTACTTAGCTTGGATTACAACTATTGTTCTCTAATCACTTGCATTACTAATTTTAGATGTTCTTCATGCTCTTCTTCTGTCTTGGAATAGATAAGGATGCCATCCAAGAATACAATTACAAACTTATCTCAGCACTTTCTGAAGACTCCATTCATCAAACACATGAATACTGTTGGTGCATTTGTCAATCCAAAAGGTACCACTGTAAACTCATAATGTCCATACCTTGTTCTGAATGTTGTCTTACTGATATCCTCATTCTTAATTCTAATTTGGTGGTATCCTGATCTCAAATCTATATTTGAAAATTCTTTGGCTCCTCTCAACTGATCAAATAAGTCATCAATCCTTGGCAAGGGGTACTTGTTTTTAATCGTTGCTTTGTTCAACTGCCTGTAATCTATGCAGAGTCTTAGAGTCTCATCCTTCTTCTTCACAAATAACACAAGAGCTCCCTAAGATGAAACATTGGGTCTTATGTAACCTTTCTTTAGTATCTCTTCTAGCTACATCTTTAATTCCTTCAACTCCGGGGTGCTCATTCTATAATGTGCTTTAGATGCAGGTACTGTGCCTGGCACCAACTCGATAGAGAAATCCATGTCCCTCTTAGGAGGCATTCGTGTCGATTTTTGAAATATAATTGCAAACTCTTGTAGTACTGGATATTCTTGTAGCTCTGGTTCTTTTCCTTCTTTTGGATCCTCTGCATGAATTGCATATAACTGGAATCCCTTCCTAAAACACTTGTTTAGTTGTAGAGTTGCGACTTGTCTTAGGGATATGGGTCTAGGTATACCTTTGACTGTCACTCGGTTTCCTTCTTCATCCAAACAAGAGTAAGTTTTATTATGACAATCAAGTATGGCATGGTGTGAATCCAACCAATCCATGCCAATCAATACATCATATAACCCCAAGGGTATGATTTTTAAGTATGCAAAGGCTTTTAATCCATTCATTTCTAAAGGATACACTTTTACAATTTATGTGATTTTCCTCTTGGCTCCGGTAGCTAACTGTACTAGACTTGTTGTCTCAAGTTTACTTTTCTTCAAATAACATTTCTCAACTATATTAGGTGCAATGTAACTACTGGTATCTCCATAATCAATCGAAATAGTTATGGTTTTATTAGCAATCTTACTTGCTACCTCAATCATTAGGGACTGGTGGTCTGCTTTCCTCCCATCCAGGGCTGCATGGATCCTCTAAACACTTCCACTAACATCCCCAACAGTTGAAGCTTATTGAATGTTTTGAATGTTATTTATCTTACATGGGCACTGACTGGCAAAGTGGTTTCCTTGCATATCCAACATTAAACATGTGGTATTTTCTCCAAATGCTCTTCCCTTGGTTGTCCTCACTGATAATAATGATTGTTTATGAATGTCGAAGGATGGAATCCTTTCTTCCTTTGCTCTTGCTTTTTCTTCTCCATTTCATTCCAATTCTTTTGATATGGGGCCTTGCTCTTATTTGTTCATATTAGTGTTTTTCCTTCCAAATGGCTTCCTTAAGATTTTTTGGTCTTTCATATTGGATTTGATCTCTATAAGATTATGGTAGACCACTTAGGAACCTTTGAATCTTCACCTTCTAATCTTTGATGAAGTTTGCATACTTCAAAAGTTATAGAAACTTTTTCTCATAAGCCTCCATAGTCATGCTTCCCAACTTTAGCTCAAAGAATTCCTCCATCTTCTTGTCGTAGTAGTGCTTAAAGAGGTCATAGACAAGAAGATGGAGGAATTCTTTGAGCTAAAGTTGGGAAGCATGACTATGAAGTCTTATGAGAAAAAGTTGGAAAGACCATCCAAAGATTAGTTGAAAAGATGATTTGGACCTCACATAATCTCTTCTATGTCTCTTTTCAACTAATCTTTGGATGGACTTCAATGACTTTAGATCATTCACGATTTGTTCCTGAATGTGGATTATCCTTTCATTATCCTCCATACACTTCCTTACTGGATCCTCCAAACTTAATGGTTAATTGATCCTCTTATGTCTACTTGACCTTCTTCCTTCAACAATATCCTCTTTAGGGCTATAATGTCTCTGTCCTTATTCAAAATCCATCTCCAATCTCTAACTTCCTGCTGTTGAACTTGTACTTTCCGAGTCTCTAGTCTCCACTGGTTTGATTAAAATTATAGTTTAGTGGGAACACTGCTTGCTTGATTATTTTCTGGAAACTGCAATGTGCTCATTATCAATTATTGTTAGCAGACTACACACTGGTACAAGTTTATTATTATAAAAACAACTTTTCCTTCTTAGTTATAAAGTAATAATCCAACTCTTCTTGATTACAATCCACCTAACTGGACAAGGGGAGCTAGAAATCCTTCCATGATTTCTCCTTATTGGCTGGACATCAACTCTATAGCCGTCCCAGGCTCACTGTTTGTTTAACTAATTCACATTTTAAACTACATTAAGGTGCATGTATCTAATTTTAATTTTATCACAAGGAATTCTATTTTTGCCTGTGTGAAGTTCAGTTTGAACTTAAAAGGTCAATTTTTATATCTTGCCTACAGAAGCTTGTCTTGGAATGAGCAATGTCACAAGGATATCGGTTTATGGATGCTTTAAGGTAGACTTGTATGGTCAATTGAAATGAGAAACAAATGCAATTTTATCTGCATCTTGGGAGGGCAGCTTTGAAGTTATGAGGTATTATTACTATAGGTAGCAGTCTATATTCTACTTTCTCTAAGTTGTTGAAAGTGATAGACGCAATTCATTTTCCTAAATCATGGCACTAAGGATGGGCCCAAAAAGGATAACCCAACTTCTTATATGAGATTTAACATCGGTGATGTTGTGTCCCATTTCATTGAGATACCTTTTCTCCTGAAGATGGACTCAACTATAGAGTCCGAAACACGTCGAGAGCAAAAACTCCACACAGGTCTCCAATTCCCTTTGAAAATAAATTAATTACCTGAATGATAGTATTCATTTTTGTTCAACTTTCCCATTTTCATGGTTTCAAGAAACCATACATGTCGTTCCATGCTTGTTGGCAGAATTTATGTAAATTTGATCATTTTTTCTATTTCTCCAAGGTAACCATTTTTTTGGTCAACTATTCACTGTATGATTTTGGCCAACATTACTTAAGATTATATAAACGCTATATAGTGTACCAAAGTTAAAATCAAATGGATTGGTGCTTCAAATAGCTTACAACTTCTTTTGACAACGATATATGCACGGACCATAAAGAAATCTCGACAGATAGAAGGGAATTGGATTTATGATTTTTAGTTGGTGCTCCATTAAAATTGCTTTTATGTTCAACATTTACTATACAATGACAAGTGGGGATGGAAATATAAAAAAAAAAATATTAATAAAAGAAAGAAGGAAATAAATTATTGAAGGTATATGGCCATTTTAACCCATGAGAGAAAATGATTTTGATTCATTGGCTAATAATTTTCCAATTAGGTTACAATGGAATGAATTTGAAATATTGATTCATTTTCCAGTTAGATTTCTTGTTGATTCATTTTCTTCTAAAAATCTCTCAAATTTGCATTAACCTTGCAATGAGCAATGCTACAAGAAGGGAACTAAAGTTGAGGTGATGCTAGATTGTCAAGTTTTTTGGATAATTGCCTACCAGGAAAATTCCAACACAAGTCAATTACACACCTTAATGCTTTTTCAAGTCGAGCAATGGAATTCATATGATTCTTGGAGCATTGATATTGAAAATCAATTTGAGCATTTGAATACTTTAAGCTTTGATTCAACTTTAGAGTCAGTTCAACACATGGTTAAAGGCAATGCATATTGATTCTAAACTTATGTATGATGTCGAGTATTTCAATGTAATCACATCAAAGATTTAGTATTCTTCTAGTTTCTATTATAGTGAAAAGAGTACACCCTTTCATGTACTTCTTCTTAAGCTTGTGTAAGGGCTTATTTATCCCTTTTGATAGTAGAGTTGGCTATTATGTGGGTAGCATTGTTTTCACTCGATTTTTTTTTCTCTTATGCATGAAAGAGACATCCGTGTTGGAATCATGTCAGTTGGTTCTAACCAATGATAATGAAAACAACAAAATAGATCTGGGTTCATGATCCCTTGCGATCTGTGTCTTGGAATATATATCTTCCTTTCACCATTTGAAATTGGACTTCATGTTTCTTCCATCAAGATATCTAATTGTTTTTTTGATATGTAGTAGAAGTGTAGAAACGTGAATAAATATCCACATATTCGTTAGCTATAATAGGAATGAAAAATATGTATGGCAAGAATATTTTATGGAGTTAGGTGAGACATCGATTTGACCAAGTTTTTTATGAAAACTTAGGTGAAACATTTACAATTCATAATTGAGGTGAGATAAGTGACATGTGCAACATGTAAAATATAAATATAATTCATCTTTTATTTTATGACTAAGTTTTGTCATTTCTTATTTAATTATAGGAAATTGTTTTCAATTTTTGTTGTAGGCGAGGGAATTGTTGCTTCAAAGCTTTTTAATGACTAAGTCTTGTCATTTCCTCTCTAATTATAGGAAATGGTTCTCAATTTCTATTGTAGATGAGGGAGTTGTTGTTTGAAAGCCACTTTTGTTAATTTAGCTTAGTAAGGTGTCATTAAGGCCAACCAAGTGAGTGGTGGTATTTCTCTTTAGTTGTTTATGCATGTACATTATCTTTTGTCCAATTTTAATTTATCTAGTTTTTTTATATGTACATTATTTGTATTCCTATAATATTATTGCGTTTTCTTGTATAGAAGGTAAACGACATATTTTCGATGATGTTGGATGCATGCAACTCTTGTTTCAATAGTTTCGATGATGTTGGTTGTAGTCTTCTTGCAATGAATGCATTTGGACCATTTTTCTCCCAATATTTCTTCAATGGAACAATGTCATTCTTTGAGAATAAGTAATTGATGCAATTGTGTTCCTTACCACATGTAACACATTATATAGCTTGATGAGAACCCTTCAAAGTTCTCATTTTTCATGGGCTACATTTAGTGGCTATTTTAAACCTGAACAGAAAAGTGGTGCCAACGGTATCAACCTTTGTTTGGGGACTAAAATTACAACTATTTGAAATCCCGACCCATCCCACTGCAATGAAAATTACAGAACCTATTTTTGAGACCCTGGCCTTAACAATTGGTGTTGTTGCAATCAAAACCCTAAATCAACTCCCAAATCGAAAAGTAGTGCTACCCTGGCACCCCCATTTTTTTCAGGGTCGAAATTACAACTTTTTTGAAACCATAGCCTTAACAACTGTCACCATTGCAATGAAAATGCCAAAATCAACCCCAAATAAAAAAGATACGCTTCTAGTAGTAACCCTTTCTTATGTGGAGTTAAAATAGGAAGCATTTTGAAACATATATATATATATATATATATATATATATATATATATAGAAAAGAAAAGAAAAGAAAAAGAGAAATATGAAACCCCTTTACATGTAAAGGAGGTAAAGGGGTGGTTGGAATTGCATTCCCCCTTATCTCCCCCACTCCCTCCCCGCTCCCTCAGTTTACATGTAAATGGGAAACACCTCCTTCGACCCCCTTTACATGTAAAAGGGTTAGGGAGAGGGAGATAAGAGGGGGCGCTTTATCTCCTCCTCTCATGAACCCGTACATGTAAGGGGGTTTAATACTTGTCTTGTTTGATTTTATATTGTATTTTAAAACTTTCGCAATCTTAATTTAACAAAAAATATTTTTTTAAGGTTTCAAACTTTTAAATTTATTTTATTATGTTTTTTAATATTTATTTTATTTAAAAAAATTTAAATTGGGTTTTCTAAAAAAATCATGTTTGGGTCAAATTTGTCATTTTTTTATTGTTTTTAAAGTGATTTAAAAAGTAAATATTTTTTAGGTCATGGTTTTGAAATGCTTGTAATTTTAACCCCACAAAAGAAAGGGTTGTTAGTGGTAGCACCCCTTTTTTATCCAGGGGTTGATTTTGGTATTTTTTGGTGCAACGATGCCCTATGTTAAGGCCACAGTTTAAAAATTGTAATTTCATCATAAAAAAAAAATAAAAAAAATGGAAGTGCCATGATAGTACCACTTTTCGATTTGGGGGTCGGTTTAGGGTTTTTATTGCAGTGACGTTGGTTGTTGAGGTGAGGGTTGGGTTTCAAACATATGTGATTTTAGCTCCACAAGAACAAAATGTGTGCTACCTATAGCACCCCTTTTCGATTTGAGGGTTGATTTATGGTTTTGATTGCAATGGCACCGGTCGAGCTTTCAAAAACGTTGTAATTTTAGCCTTGAAAATAAAAGGTTGCTACCAGTAGCCCCACTTTTCGTTTCGAGAGTTGTTTTGGTGTTCTTAATGCAAAAATATAAGTTTTATGACTAAAGTTCTCATTTTAAGTATAAAGTTCTTGCCAATTTGTATAATGTATAATGTGTTCCATGTATTTAATAATACATACAATATGTCATATATTATAATACCAATTTGCACCTACACATTTGACACATTGGATTCTTCAAAGATAAACTAAGTCCACTATTCTCCATCCTTTAGACCTTAATTTTACCCCCCCATTTTAATAATTATTTATTACCTTTTTCACCTTAATTTAACCCATTTTTTCTTCTTAGGTCCCTCTTTGGACACTTTTTTCATATTTTATTATTCTAATTTTTTAAAAATATAATCATTTTAATCAATTTAAGGGCTTTCTTTGTCTACTCAAACTTAACAGCTAGCTCCCTCCTTCCTATTTATTTATCTAGTAACTTCCTACTCTTTTCTACTTGTCGCTGCTTTTTCTCTTCCCCTAATGATGGATGGAGTGTCCACCGAAAACAATGGGTTTCAAAAATTATACAAAACATAGTCTAGAAACAAATCACAATGATTCCCACTATAAAAATCTACACACTAAAAGAAATCCTCAAACTTGTCCCAAGTTGACAATCCATCTAAGATCAACACACCGCTCATACCACATAGTACTACATCACACTAATCAAAACTGTCACCTTATTTTCAATAATTTTCTTACATATACTAACAAACCTCCATTCCTCCATTAAATAGGATAAAACTATGTTAAACAATCACAGATCTTCAATGAATAAAACAATGAACAAATAACAAGCCCTTTTACTTCAATGGAAACAAGAGTTTAATCAAAACTTAAATACCATATTCCCACAGTTTGAAGTCTCGAAAATAGTGGAGGAAGAAAAAATTTATTCGATTTCTTGGATATCTTCAATACTTCATAAGTCGAAGAATCACCAAAAGTAAGAAGGGGAAATTGTGATAGAAAGGCATGGAAATTGTGATAGAAAGGCATATTTGATTTTGAATGAGATTGTTAATTATTAGTCCCAGTCAAAGCTGTGACTATTATAATTGGTAAGGTTTTAATTCTTATTAGTTAAGTCATATTTCCAATAACTACCTAAATTTTATTAAATTTTTATATTATTTTATTTTTTATTAAAATAATTTTTTTCTTAATTTTGTAACTGTTTTTATTCAATTTTCCATTGGTTCAAGCCACTTTGATGTTGTTAGTTTTTCAACATTTAATTCAATCTGATCTAGGATCTTAACTGAGAGAACAACACGTACAACATATCAAACACAAGAGATAATAGACACAAAGCATTTCACCGGGGAAAACTAAGAAGGTGAAAAACCCTGCAACTTCCTTAGAGATAGAATAAGCACCAATACAAGGATCACAAAGATGAAGCCCCCAAAGATAAATGTCTGCAGCAACTACTCCTCCTCCACTTGTGCGCACTCCTCCTCTCTCTCACTAATGCGAAGTGAGTGAGTGTGTGAATGAATGAATGAGAGAGACACACTCTCTATTCATACAATGACTTGACTTGCCTTTTACTCTAACTAGGTCGGCCCCAACTTAACCACTTAACATAATGCTAACTGGGTCGACCCCACTAGGGTGGTCTAATAACCCTTTGACCCACACAACTCATATAGGGCCAACCCCACCAAGGTGGTCTAATAACCCATCAAATATAAGTTGCGACACTTATAATAATACTCGCGACACTTGCAAATACAAATGATGACACTTCCAATCGGAGGAATGATACATCTCTGTTGGGGATACAATAAAGTACAAATGTAATACATAGAATAATATATTCCGAAGTTACAAATACATCAACACTCCCTCTTAACTAGGAATGTATTCTCTAGACACAGGTCATCAATACATATCGCCACAAGTCTTCAATTCTGGAGCTGGATCATCGTCACTGGATCACGGAGAATCATCGTCACTGCTGTTGTACTCGTCATCTCGATCACTAGTCTATCTTTCAATTCTTCTCGTCATAGGAAGTTCTACAAAGCCAACCCTTTTTCATGCTGGTTGTAGGCCTAGCCTCCTGTAGGTATTCATCATCTCTGCGAGCTAGCCATCCTGTGGAATCCTCGGGACTGATTACGTGCGTCAACAAAACCTCGAAAGAGCATCCCAAGACTTTTACGAGCACACATCTCAACTTATCGGATCTCCCGGGATCTTTTACATGTGACCTTCATAAAACCTTAAAAGAGTGTCTTTCCCAGCAAGATCTCTAAAGAGCATTCGAGGCCTTTTACGTGACTAGCACAACCTGTTCGGATCTCCAGGACTGATTACATGTGATCTCCACAAAACCTTAAAAGAGTGTATTTCCCAGCAAGATATCTAAAGAGCATCCGAGGCCTTTTACGTGACTAGCACAACCTGTCCGGATCTCCAGGACGTATTACATGTGGTCCCCACAAAACCTTAAAAGAGTGTCTTGCCCAGCAAGATCTCTAAAGAGCATCCGAGGCCTTTTACGTGACTAGCACAACCTATCCGGATCTCCAAGATGTATTACATGTGGTCTAGCAAAACCTTAAAGGAGTGTCTTTCCCAGCAAGATCTCTAAAGAGCATCCGAGGCCTTTTACGTGACTAGCACAACCTGTCCGGATCTCCAGGACGTATTACATGCTACCCTTGCACAACCTGTCCACGACCACAGAGTACCATCCCAATACTCAAGATCAACCTGATCATCCTTGCACAAAGCATCATCCTGATGCTCATGATCATACTGATCATCATCATACAGTACATCATCCTGATGCACAACATCTGAAGCATCGACCTGATGCTCACCACACATGATCGCCTTGATCATCATCATAGCATCGTCCTGATGCATATCATCATCGCATGACTATCCTGATCATCGTCACAGCATCGTCCTGATGCATGTCATCTGGAGCATCTTCCTGATGCTCATCACACAGCGCTTACATCCAAAGCCATGGGAAGGATCCTCCTACCACCATGCTTGGAATGGCTCCTGCAAATGTGTCCCATCACTTCTTCCTCGAAGTATCTTCTATCTAAAGAACACCAAGCCTCTCTCTGAAGTACTCGAACTTCACTCTGGCTAGTGGTTTGGTCAACACATATGCAATCTGCTCATCTGTTGCAACATACCGGAGCTTCACTTCTCCTCTCTACACCATATCCCTAATATAGTGATATTTGATCTCGATGTGCTTCGACCTGTCGTGGAACACCGGGTTCTCTGACAACTTCACACAACTCTGGTTGTCACAATAGATACAGGTAGCATCCAATTGGAGATCAAATAAATCAGACAGTAGCTTCCTTAGCCATACTGCCTCACAACTAGCCGAACAAGCTGCGACATACTCTGCTTCGACTGTACTCATTGCTACGTAGGATTGCTTCCTGCTAAACCAAGAGATCACACCTGATCCCATACTGAAGCAGCACCCCAAACTGCTCTTCCTATCTGCAGCACTGCCTGCCCAATCTGAATCAACATAACCCTCCAGGTTAACCTTTTAGCCCATAATCAACCGTACCCTTCAGGTACCTCAGAATATGCTTTACAGCAATCAGGTGAACATGTCTAGGATCCGTCAGGAACTGGCTCAAGGTGTTTACCGCAAAGCAAATATCTAGTCTCTTGTTCGTTAGGTACATCAAGGACCCAATCATCTGACGATACATCGTGGCATCAACCGACTCTGATGAAGCATCACTCAATAGCTTCAGGTTTGATGCCATAGGTGTGGCCATGGCCTTGCATTCCATCATCTTGAATCGCTTCAGGATCTCTACTGCATATTTCCCTTGTCCAAGGAAGATTCCATCTGCACTCTGCCACACCTCCATACCTAGAAAGTAATGCATCATACCCAAGTCCTTCATCTTGAACTCGGCAGCAATCAACCCAATCTCACCTGTCACAAACAGGTCATCCACATATAGTAGGAGTATCACTAGATTGTCTTCCTCAACCCTGTAGTAAAGGTTGGAATCCGCTTTACTCTTGGTAAAGCCCAAACTGGTCAGGAAGCTGTCTATCATGCCGTACCATGTCCTGGGTGCTTGTTTCAAACTGTACAAGGATTTCTTCAATTTGCACACATGTGACTCCCTGTCATGTGTCTCAAATCCGAGTGGCTGCTCCACTTCCTCTTCGACTACACCATTCAAGAAAGTTGTCTTGACATCCATCTGGTGTATCTTCCACTTCATCACTTGCCTTGTATTTCTCTATGCTACTATCTACAGCATGCTTGATCTTGTAGATCTACTTGGAAGTCACAACAGACTTCCCTTCTAGTCTTGGGACCACATCCCAAACATCACTCTTCATGATTGATTGGTATTCCTCCATCATGGCATCCTTCCATTACTGCATCCCTGATCCTGGGAACTTCAGATTCTTCAATATCTTCAATAGGTAGTTTTCTTGAACTTCGTCGCTGGAACAAATGTCGTTGTCCTTCTTTTGTAGGTGATTGTACACGATCTTTCCTACAAGTTAAATTCAATTGCATGATTTGTTAGGATATTCCTATACTCCATCCTAGTCCTACCAGCATTTTCATCATTTGCATTTTCAGTCTTGCATGCATTTCTACATGCAGCATGCATTCTGGATGCATGCATCCCAGTCATCAATCCCAGCACCTAGCCCTCAGTTAGATAGCCCCAGGAGCTTCTCGCTGATCAGTTTCATCCCTCCTAGTGCTTAGTGCGCCCTGCATGCAGTTACATGTATCTCATGTGCCCTGTCTCACCTACCATTCAGTTCTTTCCTTGATTTAAGGCTACATTGACTCTCAACTGACTGTATCACTCCGATAGACCTCCAGTGAGACTAGACTGCCCATTATGACTCCAGTTAGCTCCTCATGCGCCCTCCACTGAGCCTCCTTCATTCAGTTAGTGCTAGTTACACTCAGTTACACCTACCACACTCAGTTAGACTGATGGTTGACAGTTACTTGTGCATTGATGACTCCACTGATGATGATGAAGACTTCTAGTTGCGCTCCGATGACACTCCAGTGATCTTTTGATCTCTCCATGATTGCTAATTCGAATTGCCACCTTGGCATTCGAATCCTCATGCATTATATTATTTATTTGTCCATTTGTGATTAATGAATTGGTGTGTGTGAAGTTATTTTGCTTCTATCCGAGTTCTACTATATTATTATTCTGTTGCTCATTTACACTGCATTGACCACTCTTCTTCTATCTTCCTGCTTAATCATAATCTTTCCTGTGAGGTATACATCAGCTCTTAGATCTGTTGTGAGGATTTTCACATGATTAGAAACTTCTCATAGTTTTTCAAAAACAAATTCTTACATATAAGAATGTATGTCATACAGTCATGCAATTATCTTAGCCAATGCTTCAATACAACATTTATCCATATCCCGTAACTTTCTAGATGCCTTCCATCTCTACCAGAACATTTGTTAAGAGTGTGCACAACTCCCAACATGTCAGCAAAGACGTTTCATTCTAGATAAGTAGCAATGGAATGTTGTACAGTACCATAGGCCACCTACCTATCACTTGCATATTAGTAGTATCTTGTTCATTAATGCAACTTTTCTAATATGCATAATATACATCCTAAATCTAGGAACATAAGCATGTACATAACTGGACAACATTATTTAAGTAATCAAATATATAATAAATGACAATTCAAATACTTATCTTTGTTTGGTTGTTGGGTGGACTCCCTCTCAATCTTTGCTTCCTTGCAGGAACTACTGGAGTGTGCTCCCTCTTGATCTTTGCTTCCTTGTAGGAACAACTAGAGTGTGCTCCCTCTTGATCTTTGCTTCCTTGCAGGAACTACTGGAGTGTGCTCCCTCTTGATCTTTGCTTCCTTGCAGGAACAACTGGAGTGTGCTCCCTCTTGATCTTTGTTTCCTGGAGTGTGCTCCCTCTTGATCTTTGCTTCCTTTATGATATCATCATGATTATATGTCTTTGAACTTCTATCCATCCTGGACCACTATGCATGCTTAAGTGTGCACTAGTGTCATCATTGTGTCATCCTCAATATCTCATACATAATCATACATGCATTAGTATAATCTCAATACTTATCAAAACATTATGATGCTAAATAATCTTAATCATGTATGGTCATGATCATTTCATACACAAGCGTTAATATTCAAGGTTTCATTGAGGACTTCTTTTACTCATGCATATTTTGATTTGACCATAAGAGTCTTCTAGTTTGCCATATCATTAATCAAACTAAGAAGCATACTATGCATAAACCCATGATTGTCCAAACTTATAACTTCATGAATTATCAATCATACCAAGTATACTTATATAAAATCCTAACACAAGGTAGGATTCTAACTTGATATAGGAAAACATACCTAGATTATCATGCTTGTCTAACATACCCAAACAATGTCTTCTTTGTTCTCTTAGAGACCTTGTGCTAGCAACCTGCATATCTCATAAGTTAATAATTGTAGAACCAAGTTATACATACCTCGTAAGTAGAGCTTCTATGTGATCCATGACTATGGATGAGTCTTTGTCTTCATGTCACTATGGTCATATGTTCTTGATCTGGTACTTGATTTGTCTTTCTTGATGTACCTTTTATGTTAGCGGACATCATCCTCATACAACACCACAGTGCATTAGTACAATCATAAGTGTCATAACCCCAATCAATAAATGTCTTCTATCATTCACATGCATTCATACTTTTACTGGTATACTTCAATTTTGAAATCTCTAAAGTTTGACCCTTCAAAATTGACTTTGAAAGTTTCGGATCTGTAGCTTCTGTCAAATTCTGGTTTTTCTGGTTTTCTGGTCAAAATCCCGAACTAGGGTTTGACAAAGCCAGGGGTTCTACCCAACCAAAAACTTCAATCTTGGTCTCTAAATTTCGATTTTGATGAGGAGCATCCAGCCGTGGTCTCCGATTCCAAAAATTCCAACTTTTTCAAAAACCCTAATTTCCCACAGTAGTGACAAACCAAGAATGAAAGTACTCGGAATCCAATTTTGTTTTGAACAGAAATATATTTCATATTGTTTCTGATGTATCTATGAAATTTCGGATCCTCAGGGTCTGAAACTTCAGTCAATGGTAGAATGACCTTTCATATTTCCAACACCACATATCTGACCTCAAATGGATTCTCTGAGAGAGAGATATGCCAAGTGTCGCAATGTGACCTGTTTATAGGATGAAACAGTATAGCGAACTTGTACGGTGTGCCACGTGTCACTGTTTCCACTTTGGCCTCTGAAACCCAGACCTGTAAAACTAAAGTTGATGCCCTAACTTCCACGTTTTACGGAATTCCATTTGGATCTTCCTAGCCCGAGATATGACCTTTTTTCCTAGGTCACTTGTTTAGGACTGCATTCTGGAAGAGGCAGAAACCCTAACTTGTACGGATCATATCTCACAAAGTACAATGAATCTGAGGCTGTCCTTTGGACACAAGGTACACGGACATTTCATCTTTGACCTGTAAATTTTTTAGATCCGGAACCTTCGCCAAAACTGAGTTATAGCGAAAGTTCCACGATGACTGGTTTTTACTATACCAAGCCCTAGCTTCCAATTTGTCGCAAGTGCAACAAGTGTCATAAATGCCATACCATGCCTTCCTTCAGGATAGCTCTGGTTCCATGTTAGTTTTTCAACATTTAATTCAATCTGATCTAGGATCTTAACTGAGAGAACAACATGTACAACATATCAAACACAAGAGATAAGAGACACAAAGCATTTCATTGGGGAAAACCAAGAAGGTGAAAAACCCCGCAACTTCCTCAGAGATAGAATGAGCATCAATACAAAGATCACAAAGATCAAACCCCACAACAAGATATATTCTCCTAGAAGCTTCTCCTCCTCCACTTGTGCGCACTCCTCCTCTCTCTCACTAATGCGAAGTGATTAAGTGTGTGAATGAATAAATGAGAGAGTCACACTCTCTATTTATACTTTACTTCACTTGACTTTTAACTCTAACTAGGTCGGTCCCAACTTAGGAGAGTCTAATAACCCATTATCACTTGTCACTAGGCCGACCCCACTAGGGTGGTCTAATAACCCTTTGACCCACACAACTCATACAGGGTCAACCCCACCAAGGTGGTCTAATAACCCATCAAATATAAGTTGCGACACTTACAATAATACTTGCGACACTTGCAAATACAAATGACGACACTTCCAATCGGAGGAATGATACATCTCCGTTGGGGATATAATAAAGTACAAATGTAATACATACAATATACAAGTGAATATCTTTCGAAGTTACAAATACATCAACGTGGAGAGGCCACTACAGGCATTTCTAAGGGCATATGGAGAGCCCTCTACGGGCATTTTAAGAGGCCTCGTAATTCTGTGTATTTCTAATAAAAAGACAGTTACAGTAATTAAAAAAATATTAAGAAAGGATTTGAAATGCCATGCAGTTACAATAACAAGAATTCAGACAGTTGGAGGAATGAGAAGACACTAAGAGATAATGACTCCCTCATATCTATAAGAGAATGAACACGACACTGGTGGGTGGGAAGAAAAGAAGAGTGAGATATCTTTGTGAGTCAAGGTGAGACAGAATGAAAGCAATGATGAATATTTGAAGAGAACAGGAGCTGGTGTGAATGTAGACAAAAATACATAGAACAGAGAGTATGATTGAAGAATAATAAAGAGCATGAGAAAAGTAGAGCAGAGCAGCTGAACAGAGGCAGAGAATGGAGTTGTAAAACACTGCAAGCAGGACAAAGAATAGAGTGGGTAAGCAATACTATATTTGAATCATTGTAATGTAATTAACAAGTAGAAATTTTTATGTAAGGGTGGTTGGGAGGTGCTAGGGAGGACTTGTAGTCCTCTGTGTGCAAGTTGGAGCTTGTGCAAATGGAAGTAGGTGCTTCCATCCGGTTGCAGCCTCATTTGAGTAGGTGCTCAAAGATGATGTAAAGAAGTTGGAGCTTGCTTGACATCCTAAGAAGAAGAGGTTTTTTCCCTTTATGGGTTTCCTCATGAATATCTGTCTCTGTCTCTATCATGTGTGTGATTGATGATTATCACTTCTGTTCTTATATTTGTTGTATTACCACGACTGTAAATTTGTGAACAGTAATAAAGTTTTGAAAAGACTGGAAATTGTTTAAGCTTAGAAATAATTGATTCACCCCCCCCCTCTTAGTTATTTGAATAATTTCAACAATTGGTATCAGAGTTGGTTCCTTTTATTTAAAGGTAGATATGTAAGCTTAAACATGACTAGTCATGGAGGAACTTCAACCAATAAGGCTCCTCTGTTTGATGGAACAAATTTTGCTTTCTAGAAGGTTAGAATGAGAACATATCTAATGTCCCTAGGTGCTGATGTATGGGATGTAGTTGAAACTGGGTATGTAAAGCCTATTGTACTAGCCTCCAAAGATGATAAACTGGAGTTTACTTTTAATGCAAAAGAAATGAATGCTATCCTCAGTGGTCTTGTAGAAGCTGAATTTGTAAAAGTCATGCATTTTGAATCTGCCAAACAGATGTGGGACAAACTTATAAGCAGTTATGAAGGAAATGAGAAAGTAAAAGATGCCAAACTGGAGACATACAGATTGAAATTTGAACAACTAAAGATGAATGAGGATGAGACTGTTAGTAAATATTTCCTAAGGGTTGAAGAGCTGGTGAATGCTATGAAAGGCCTTGGTGAAACGATTGAAGAAGCATCTTTAGTTCATAAAATTTTAAGATCTCTGCCTGATAGATTTAATCCCAAAGTTTCAGCAATAGAAGAGTTAAATGATCTTAAAACTCTGCCTATTGACCAACTCCTAGGAACTCTATCTGCTTATGAAATGAGGATTAGTAAAGATGAACCCACCACTAAAGAAGCATCCTTTAAAGCAGATAAGAACATTGGTTATGAAATGGATGAGATTGAGGCAAAAATTGTAAGAAGGTTGAAGAAAGGATCAGGTAAATATAGAGACAAGCTGCCCTTTAAATGTTTCAACTGTGGTAAGATAGGACATTTTGCATCTAAACGTCCCCACAAGAAAAAAGACCGGAATTCTGATGATGAAGAGAAATACAAATTTAAGAAATACAGTAAAAAGAAAAGTTTGTGTGCAAATAATGATGACTTCTCAGAAGACATAGATAGCAATTCATCTTGTGAAGATAAAGTGAATGATTTTATGCTTATGGATATAGAAGGTTTTGATGATGAATACACAGGAAGTGACATGAATGATGAAGAAGCTATGGTTGATATGGAAGGTGAACTAATCAGTGCTTTAGAAGAGATTGATAGACTCAGACTTGAGAAAACAAAAACAATTGTTGATGCAACTTGAAAATAATGGTAAAGAACCAAGTGAAGATTTTACATTGTTAAAAGTAGAATTAGAAGAAGCAAAGAAAATAGAAGATACTCTAAAACAACAATTAGCAAAGAAGAAGGTGAGATGTGAAGCTCAGGAAGAAGAAGTAGTGAAAGCTAGAAAAGAGTTGGAGAAGTTTCAAGCTTTGTATCACCAAAATTTGTCAAGTATCAAAGCCTCAGAAGAACTGAATAGCATCATGAGTAAACAAAGATCTCCATTGATAAAGACTGGTATAGGTTATGAAAGTGGTTCAAGCAGCAGACAGTCAAATGATGATCATACTCTGCAAACAAAAGATTATGAAGATAAGTTGAGTTATGATCAGGAACAAAGCCAACAAAAGATAAAGCAATCAATTCCAACAAGAAGATCAATATCCAGGTACCAAATTTTTTTCTATGGTTACTGTTATTATTGTTCTAAATTTGGTCATAAAGCTGCAAATTGTGGAATTAAGTTTAGAAGTATGCAACTAAGGAGGTCAAAGAATAAACAATTGTTGCAACATAGAACTATACAGTCAGTGAATAGACAACAACATACCAATTATTTTGATATGTTGTACGATGAGCCTGAATGTTATATTTGTCATAATTTTGGTCACAAAGCTTTAGATTGTCATATGAAGAATTACAAAGCAGATCCAAGAATAAATTTCTCCGCTGAAAATGTCAATATATGGAAAAAGAAAGAAAGCAATACGTGTGGTTTAGTGCTTTATGTTCAAAGACAAAAGGATCCCTAGTATATTGACAGTGGGTTTTCCAAACATATGACTGGAAACAAAAGTAAGTTTTTGTCTCTAAGTGAAAGCAAATCAGGAAATGTAACTTTTGGAAATGATGCACCAGGAAAAATCAAAGGTAAAGGAATGGTGAGTCTAAGTAATGGCAAAGGAAAAGCTCAATATGTGTTGTTTGTAGATGGTCTGAAACATAACCTGCTTAGTGTCAGTCAAGTTTGTGACAGAGGGTGTGAAGTTGTTTTTACTTCTAATGATTGTAGAATAAAACCTGTGCATTCAGTACAGTTGGTTGCAAAAGGCATAAGAACAGAAAACAATGTCTATGTTTTGAAAGAAGAAAAAGAAGACTGTCATTTAAGCAAGTATGATGAAAGTTGGCTATGGCATAGGAGACTTGGACATCTAAACTTTGATCATATAATCAAGCTTAGAAACAATGGAGCAGTAAAAGATCTTCCAAAGATATCAAAGCCATATGATTCTATATGTAAACCTTGCAAAATAGGAAAGCTTACTTGGACACAGTTTAAATCTAAGAACTTTATATCAACAGAAAAACCTATTCAGTTAGTACATATGGATTTATGTGGACCATCACGGAAGGAAGGTATAGGAAAAGAAAACTATTTCATGTTGATCATTGATGATTATTCTAGACTCACATGGGTTGCTTTTCTTAAGGAAAAATCTGAAGCATTTGAAAAATTCAAAGTGTTTAAGGCTCTGACTGAGAATCAAACATGAAAAAGATTAAAGGAAGTAAGGTCTGATAGAGGAGGAGAGTTTAGTTCAGGGGATTTTAAAGAGTTTTGTGATAAAAATGGGATCAAAAGAGAATATACTATTCCAGGGACTCCACAGCAAAATGGAGTAGTTGAGAGGCAGAATAGATCAATCCAGCAGTTGGCAAGACCAATGATGAATGAAAGAAATATTGCTAAGACATATTGGGTAGAAGCAATTCACACAGCTGCACATATTCTTAACAAAGCTCATCTCAGGCCACATAGTGACAAGACTCCTTATGAACTATGGTTTGGAAGACCTGCTTCAGTCAAACATTTTAAAGTCTTTGGGAGTAAGTGTTATATTAAGAATAATGATGAAAATATTGGCAAATATGATGGTAGAGCTGATGAAGGTATCTTCTTAGGATATGCTACAAACAGTAAAGGATACATATGCTATAATAAAAGGCTACATAAATTGGTTGATTGCATTGACATAAAAGTTAATGAAGAAATCCCGGTAAGAGAAGTGAGTAGTGTTGAACCAACTACAGAAGATGTAGTTGAAGTTGAAGATGAACATGTCCAAGAATCAGAAAGAGAAGACTTTGAGTCACATGATGGAGATGCAAATATTCAAACAGTTTCAAATCAGTATACAGAAACAAAATCAGCTTCCAGAATTGTTAAAAAGAATCATCCTGAAAGTCAGATAATTGGTGACAAGAATAGAGGAGTTCATACAAGAAGTAAATTGATTGAAGCTTCAGAGCAATCATAGATTGCTTTTCTATCTATGATTGAACCCAAGAACTTTGATGAAGCAAGTAAAACTGAAGATTGGATTAGAGCCATGAATGAAGAGCTTGATCAAATTGAGAAGAATAATACTTGTCAACTTGTTCCTAGACCTGCAGATGAGAATGTAATAGGTTCTAAATGGGTGTTTAAAAATAAGATGAATGAACAAGGACATGTTGTGAGGAATAAAGCCAGATTGGTCTATAAAGGGTATGCACAAGTTGAGGGTTAGGATTTTGATGAAACCTTTGCACCAGTGGCAAGATTAGAAGCCATTAGAATGTTTCTTGCCTATGCCAGCCACAAGAACTTCAAAGTGTATCAGATGGATGTTAAATCAACATTTCTTAATGGAAATCTGGAAGAAGAAGTCTATATGGAGCAACCTGAAGGATTTCAACTGATAGACAGTCCCGAATATGTCTGCAAACTGAAGAAGGCACTAGATGGATTGAAACAAGCACCAAGAGCCTGGTATTATAGATTGTATAAGTATCTACAGGACAAAGGGTTCAAGAAAGGTACTGTTGACAGTAATTTGTACGTCAAATCTGAAGGTGATGATTTATTAGTTGTTTTGGTTTATGTGGATGACATTATTTTTGGATGTACCAATGATTCTTCTGTTCAGTGGTTTGCTAATGCCATGCAATCTGAGTTTGAGATGTCAATGATAGGAGAATTGTCATTCTTTCTCGGTATTCAAATCATTCAGAGTTCTGAAGGTTTATTTCTCTCCCAAGAGAAGTATTTGAAGGAGATGTTGAAGAGATGTCATATGGAAGATTCTTCACCTGTTAGCACACCCATGGTTGTTGGATGCAAGCTCAACAAGGATGATATCTCACCAGATGTTGATCAAAGAACATATCGATCAATGATATGCAGCCTGTTGTACATCACAGCATCTCGTCCTGATATAATGCAAGTTGTTGGTATGGTAGGTAGATTTCAGTCTGCTCCTAAGAAAAGTCATTTGGTAGATGTTAAGAGGATATTCAAATATTTGAAGGGTATAATGACTTATGGTCTCTGGTATCCTAGAAATCAGAATGTTCAGTTAACAGCATATTCAGATGCTGACTGGGAAAACTGTTTGGATGAGAGAAAGAGCACAAGTGGAGGTGCATTCTTCTTAGGTGATTCACTAGTAGCATGGCTAAGTAAGAAGCAAGGTTCTATATCTTTGTCTACCACAAAAGTTGAATACATTGTTGCTGCTACATGTTGTACACAGGTACTATGGATGATTCAAATTCTTGCAGATCTAAAGGTAACATATGCTGAATCTATTCATCTTCATTGTGATAACATGAGTGCCATTAGTGTCTCCAAGAACCCTACTCTTCATTCCAAGACTAAACACATTCCAATCAAGTATCATTTCTTAAGGGAGCAGGTTACAAACAAAGTTGTCCAATTGCATTTCATTCCTTCTAAAGAATAGATTGCTGATATTTTTACTAAACCCTTATCCAAAATCCAGAAGTTGGGTGTCATATCTTATTCCAACTAACTTGTTCACTTTGGCAGGGGGAGTTTGTGCTTATTACATATCTGATGTAATTCTGAATGTTTTCTTTGTTGGTTTCTGAGTTCATCTTGATAGGGGGAGATGTATTGTCATGTTTTCTTTGATATTGATGTCAAAGGGGGAGAAGTTCAAGTAGTTGCAGATGACAAGCAGTTGGTGATTACACTCGTAGCATCAGAAATTTTAGGTTTCCATCAATGCCAAAGGGGGAGATTGTTGGCACTATGATTCAATTGTCATTGATGGTTGGCAAGAAGACAAGGCAGGCATAATGGAAAGGCTCATTGCGGGCATATGTGAGCCCCTGCGGGCATCACAATAAGCCCATTGCGAGCATAATGGAGAGCCCCATTGCGGGCTTATGTGAGCCCCTGCGGGCATCACAATAAGCCCAATGCGGGCATAATGGAGAGCCCCATTGCGGACATATGTGAGCCCCTACGGGCATTACATATAGCCTATTGCAGGCATATGGAGAGGCCCATATGGGCATCACAAAAGCCACCTGCGGGCATCATTAAGAGCCCTCTGCAGGCATCTTGGAGAGACCACTGCAGGCATCCTGGAGAGGCCACTGCGGGCATTTCTGAGGGCATATGGAGAGCCCTCTATGGGCATTTTAAGAGGCCTCATAATTCTGTGTATTTCTAATAAAAAGAAAGTTACAATAATTAAAAAATATTAAGAAAGGATTCGAAATGCCATGCAGTTACAATAACAAGAATTCAGACAGTTGGAGGAATGCGAAGAGACTAAGAGATAATGACTCCCTCATATCTATAAGAGAATGAACAAGAACACTAGTGGGTGTGAAAAAAAAAGAGTGAGATATCTCTTTGAGTCGAGGTGAGTCAGAATGAAAGCAATGATGAATATTTGAAGAGAACAGTAGTTGGTGTGAATGTAGACAAAAATACATAGAACAGAGAGTATGATTGAAGAAGAATAAAGAGCATGAGAAAAGCAGAGCAGAGCAGTTGAACAGATGCAGAGAATGGAGTTGTAAAAGAGTGCAAGCAGGACAAAGAATAGAGTGGGTAATCAATGCTATATCTGAATCATTGTAATGTAATTAACAAGTAGAAATTTTTATGTAAGGGTGGTTGGGAGGTGCTAGGGAGGACTTGTAGTCCTCTGTGTGCAAGTTGGAGCTTGTGCAAATGGAAGTAGGTGCTTCCATCCAGTTGTAGCTGGAGAACTCAAGGGTTGTGTTCTCTACAAGTAGGAGCTTGTAAACATAGGTTGTAGCCTCATTTGAGTAGGTGCTCAAAGATGATGTAAAGAAGTTGGAGCTTGCTTGACATCCTAAGAAGAAGAGGTTTTTTCCCTTTATGGGTTTCCTCATGAATATCTGTCTCTGTCTCTATCATGTGTGTGATTGATGATTATCACTTTTGTTCTTATATTTGTTGTATTACCATGACTGTAAATTTGTGAACAGTAATAAAGTTTTGAAAAGACTGGAAATTGTTTAAGCTTAGAAATAACTGATTCACCCCCCCCCTCTCAGTTATTTGAATAATTTCAATAGAAAGAACATGATTCTATTGATAAGTAGGTCGTATAGTAGGCTGTGCAGGCAGATCGGTGACAAGATGTGGAGAAAGTTGTAACAGCTAAAAATGCCATGAAAAACTTTGGTTAAGAGCCAAACATTGTAATGATAAGAATTGCTTCGGATTAATGTTATAGCATTAGTTGGTTCTTTCTCATTGATATGTATGCATATCATTAATTTCAATAATATTATATTAATAAAAAATTGTAAATGGAGTAAACCCTAGCTTCCCAGCCAATATAACCACTACACGCAAGACGACATGCATTAAAGATATTTTGGAATGCCAAGATGTCCGTTACCACCCAAGCAATAACACCTCGAAATTAATAGCCAACAACATCCAAAACAAATAACAATAAGTCTATTAATTAATAAAATTTAATAAAAAAATTGAAAACTATGCCATGAAAGATTGGATAAAACTAAAAAAAATTAAAAGTCAAACTGAACTAATGCAAAGTCCAAAGTCCAAGCATATGGATAGTAGGATACCTTTTAGGCAGGGACTAATAAGTAATTTAGTTTTGTAACCATCACAACCAATGTATTAATTTAGTTTTGTAACCATCACACCCAATGTATTAAGAAATTGAAGGAAGAACAATGAAAATATTTTCCTTTTTCACAACTAAATGGGAAATTTCATATTTTATGAATCTTATGAAGATAAACGGAACTGAATTATTCAGTAGAAAAGCTAAACGGAACAGAACTCAATTCAGCAAATAAATTAGATGGGAGCAGCATGCGTTATTTAATTTAATGGCAACATACATCAATTTTCTGATTTATCATAGTCAACATTTCCCACATTGAATTTCGAATTTGAAAAACTGCGTTGCGTAATTTCGTATTAGTAATAAAAATGTGACACTTTAATGAAAAAGAGAGATAAAATTCTATCGGCTTTCATAGCTCAGTTGGTTAGAGCACCCGTTTAGTAAGCGGGAGGTCATGAGTTCAACTCTCATTGAAAGCAGTAATTTAAAATTTTTCTACGAACCATCTCGACAGCAATTTTTAGGGATCGTGAATTATTTGCATACCACTAATATTTTTTTTAAACTTCGGGTACGATGACGTTTTTAATTTTTTGCAGCCTAATGATTTTTTGGCTGTGAATGTTTTTATCTGAACGATGATGTTGTCTATTTTTTTCAAAAATGATGTGAGAGTATATTTTCAGAGAATAAACAAAGGGCTTTGCAGAGAAGTCCCTTTGCACCATTTTTTTTGTCATTCAAGGTTCTCCCTTGTTGATAGGCCTTAGAACTGATCTAATTCATCAACAATACTTTCTGCACCGTTTGCCTTGTTAAAGATCAAATGATCCACTTAGCATAGAAAGCCAAGCTTTGAATCTCAACATGTTAGCTTCCACAGCTACTTAGTCTTTCAGTTTGCAACAAAGAGTCTAGTTGTTTCAATGTAATCCTCCATTACCTTTAGAATTAGGCTAGGGGAAGAATCTCAAGCCAGGGTAAGGCTGAGGCAACACAACACAAATGATATATGCATGCATGGTAGTCAAAACCTTTGTGTAAATTTGATATTCACTTGCTAAAAATATAGCTTTTATTTCATTTAACCTCTTTCTACTTCTACGTATTGTAAAATCAAATCTCATATAAGTTGGATGTAGATTGAAAGGCAAAGGGGACACCCAATATAAAAATTGTTGATAAAGTTTATTTTAAACTTTAGGTTATGTATAAGTTTTAACATAAGAAAAATGAGTTGTCTAACATACCTCCACAGGCAAGTGCAAAAAGCAAAACTCGAGGTTGCCTAATGTCAAAACACCCCATCATGTAGTTACACCAAATAATTTAAAAATTTGAAACACCACCATGCAATGACACCAAATAATTTGAATATTTGCCCGATTGAATACATAATCGACCTATATTTTATAGTCATTTCGAAAGCTTTGTGGACTTGATCAATAACGCAAAGGTTTAACCCATTATTTATTGGAGATTAAGGCTCTATATAGAATATCTATATTGAGACACAAAACTCGACATGTCCATAGCATTTCACTTGCAGATATGTGGAGAGACTAAGCTATGAACGAAACTCGTATACATCTACTACATATGTAAAACCATTGCCACCACTACAAATGGGATATTGATCTTACTTTCATCCAACATCGCTACAATATGGCTTGGCATGAATCCAATAAGAATAGTCCTTTTGAAATCTATGTTGGATTTAAACTTACAACAATCATGATCAACACGGCTTATCCAACACCACCAACTATGGGCATGTTTGCATCAATGCAAAAAGAAGTGGAGAAAGCATTGAAGTTTGGACCAAGAGTGTGTAGTGATAAGTTGAAGACATGCTGACATAAAAAAACATATAAATACAAGCAATGACATGATAAGAGTGTGACGTCACACTCGGTGGAACTTATCAACAGGGGACAAGGTTTAGCTTCATATTTAGAAACATGGATTCAAGAACATCATCGCACGCTTCAATCACTATAATATGATCAATACGCCATCATCGAGAAATAAGACAACAATGAATTTAAGTTTGATTTGTCATCCTATCTTGTCACGCATCTAGTGTTCAACATGGAGCTTACACAACCTTGCAATCCTCCATTTCTTAAGCAAAATGAGCCTCTAGTAAACATTGATCATTAGTTAAGTGCACCCACACAATTTGATCAATCTTAACCAATGTCAATATGACACACCACAATCACAACAAGGCCATTACGCTCCATAAAATTGACAAAATGTCAATATTACACATCGCAATCACAACAAGGCCATTACGCTCGATAAAATTGACTAAAAAGGTCAATTCCATGCATATGCCAAGTACTTCACACTTAAATAGGTGTAGCTAAAAGTTTCTTCATTTGCTTATCAACATTAAAAAAAAGGGGGCCTAAAGCTCTTCAACTTTCAATGCAATGGGGTCCATTGCTATTGGGAGGATCCTTAATCTCTACAAACATAGACACCAAGCCATATTTGCTCTATGCCAAGAGTGCCATCCTGAGAGCTACATTAACCAAAAGCACTAGTTCAGGGCTAGAATTGCTTGACCCAAGCATCCTACTATAGCTCAAAATGCCACTACAACACCACATCACAGCTTAGAGGGATCATGACAATCACTGAATACATGATCAAGTCTAATTGAGCCAACCTAGGACATGTTCCGAAGACAATGATCAAAGTTGGCCATTTTAACATAAGCCCCAACTGCTCAAAGATCCAATAATGAGGCATCAACATCCTCATACTCTATGCATGATCCTTAAGTCCTACCTCTATTAGGTATTTAATTACTCATGTACACTTGTAAAAATTTGTATCATCTATAATTGTAGATTCTCATATAAGCTTGTAAATCTCACAACTCAAATAGATTATTGAGTTATTTGTTCTATTTATACTTGTGAAGTTTATTCACACAATTGTCCTCTTTACATAATGGAAATGCACAACATTTCTCCACAGTGCCTTTACCTTTGCTCCATATGTGTAGCTCTATTTGTACCAACACTGGAATGTACAATTCAAGAACCTTTAATCTCATGTGGACATGGATCTTTAACATTTGTTTATTTAGTTATCTAAATTTATTTAGTTATCCAAGTCTTTTAAAATGTAGTACCCAATTATACTCTATTGATGGTTAAATTTACAAACTACATAATACATTATTGCAATTTCTTTCTTTCTTATTGTGTACTCTCATATCACTTGGTTTTATCACATTCCTATACTTAGTCTCTGTATTTGCTAATACAAAACATCTCTTTCCTCCCAGCCATGATCCCTTGTAGTGGACCTTAGTGTAGGTTGAAAATCTTATAATCCTTTACCTGCCTAGATCTTCATCAATATCAAAAGAGAGCCCAAAATTGACTCCTAATCACACATTGCTACATCCCTTTTGCTTTTGGTCGCATTTCACCTAACCACGCATTTTTTAATTATGTTAGTCTCTATATTTGGTAATACAAAACATCTCTTTCCTCCAAGCCATGATCCCTTGTAGTGGACCTTAGTGTAGGTTGAAAATCTTATAATCCTTTACCTGCCTAGATCTTCATCAATATCAAAAGAGAGCCCAAAAATGACTCCTAATTCACATAAAATTAGTCATTATATAAACCATATCATTTTAAAACTTGTGATTGATCCTATATTTGGTTGAGTAAATCCTCATATTCCCAATGGTTACAAATCATTTGGGTGTCACTTAAATATTATAAGGAAACGTCAACAACCCTCTTAAACCATACTTCAAACCACCATGTTGAAGATCTTAGGGTCCTTCACCTACCTAGATTTTGTTAATCGATCTCAAAAGAGTGCCCCAGAGATGACTCCTCCTTCACATTAATTAGCCATTGTATAAACATGATCATTTTAAAACATGCAATTCATCCTATATTTACGCAAGTTAATCCTCATATTCTTTATTGTTACACATCAAGACTCGGGTGTCAATTAAACCTCAAAAACTCTTTCAAACTATACCTCAAACTACCAACTCACATCACTCTCGAGGTATGTACACATGAAAACACATTTGCTATTTCTACTCTGCATGCTTCTAACTTTTATGGTTTCACATATGAGGTGATTTTTTAACCTCCCTTTTCTCCTTTTCAATGGTTTCTCCACCTTTTGTTTACACTCGAGCGTTGATTTGATTGCCCTTCATCCCTCACAGTACATTTATTTGGTCAACAACCATGTCCATGCCATAATCTTGCCACCCTCAATTTGTCAAAATCATAATTTAGAACCATATATTTAGGTAAAATTGATGCCTAATCAATGTCTTTTCACTCCTTTTCAAAACATATCTCTCGACCCTTCAATTTTTGTAACTCTTTTATATCCTCAATCTCCTCACCAGCCATATCCACATCAATATCCCTAGTTTGTATTAACATACTTCTACCTAACTATTACAACCATATTCTTTCATGTGAATTTACTTACATGCCTCATGGTGTCCCTCCTCCTTCTCCTTAGCCTCTTATTAATTTTGGTCCTCCTAGTTAGAATCTTGCTTCTTCTTCACAAACTTTTTATTCATATTCTATTGTATACATAGGCTATATTAAGAATTTGTTGGTTTTCTTGGCAAGGTGTGTTCACATGATACATTTGGCATAGCCTTTGTCTCAATTACTTATGTTTAGTGAACCCCTTGCCATGACCCCATTGTTTTGATACAACACCTTACAATAACATAGTCTTAAAGTTGTTTCTTTCATATGAAGTTGTTAAATGGTTTCACTAGCTTCCTAGGGATCCATTAGTAAACTTTAACAATTTATAAGTGACATTGTCCACTATTTTGACCAAATTTGATATAATTAGCTTGAAAGTTATCCTTACCTCAAAACAACGATTCAAGGAGTCGTTATTTGGTTATGTTTGCAGGTGGTGTTGCATTGTTCACTTTTGTAAACACCTCTTGATTCTCAATAACCCTTTGAACTTTTCACTAATTCTCTTAATCATCAAATTTGCTTGGTTTCATCAACTGACACCCAACTTCATATATGGATGGTATAGAAAAATACCTTGAAACCAAAGCTTATAGAATTTAGATCGATGTTATTTCATATCCTTACCAAATATTTGTCATCCTCGTAGATCGAAATATTAGTATAATTCAAAAGAATACAATCAAAACTTTAGTAAAACAACACTTATATAGGAAACTCAAAATAAGCCTTGAGGGTTAGCTCAAGCGGCCATGAGCTAGATTGAAATCTCTTCCCCTAAAGTTGGGGAGGTCACAAGTTCGACTCTTTTGATTCCCTCGGGGTGATAAGACTAGCATGGAAGTTATCCTTACCTTGAAACAACGACTCAAGGAGTCGTTATTTGATTATGTTTGTGGGTGGTGTTGCATTGTTCACTTATGTAAAAACCTCTTGATTCTCAATAACCCTTTGAACTCTTCACTAATTCTCTTAAGCATCAAATTGCTTGGGTTCATCAACTGACACACAACTTCATATATGGATGGCATAAAAAATGCCTTGAAACTAAATCTTATATAATTTAGATTGATGTTATTTCACATCCTTACCAAATATTTGGCATTCTTGTAGATCGAAACATTAGTATAATTGGCAAGAAGACAATCAAAACTTTAGTATAAACAACACTTATATAGGAAACTCAAATAAGCCCAGAGGGTTAGCTCGAGCGGTTATGAGTCAAATGTGAAATCTCTTCCCCCAAAGTTGGGGAGGTCACAAGTTCGACTCTTTTAATTCCCTTAGGGTTAGGCTTTGTAATCGGGATTGATGATTTACCCTGTTTACCATCCTGTGATTAGGGAAGTATTCAAAGGATTTTCCATGAGGTTATTCTTTAGAAAAAAAACTCAAAATAAAATAAGACAAATGAAATAAACAAAACCAACTAACTAATAAATCTCTTAAAAATATATATTCCCTCCTATCATCCAAATAAGTAGTTTTGAATCACAAATAAGTTGGTCTTGAGGATGACAAACTCACAACCAATCTATTAAAAAACAACATAAAGAATAATAAAAACATTTTTCTATTACACAACCAAATGGGAAATTTCATATTTTATGAATCTTATCTAATAATCTCCTATACTAGTTGTCTAAAACCTCTACGATTTCACCCGGAGAAAATCATTTTTCAAACACGGTTTTGTCGGAATCCGTGATAGAATTTTTAGAATCTCAAATAATAGTATTAATCCTGCATAATTTGGATGCCCTAGGGGTTTTCCGGGGTGCTGAATTCATCTAGATGTTCAGAAAAATGATTTAATCAACACAAATCACTGGATTTTTAGATTTCATATCACCAGATTCCGACCAAGTTTTGGCCGGACGGGCGAAATCATCAAGGTTTTAGATGGCTTCATCTCCTATATATGTTGACATATATAAGAACTTTAAATAATCTCTCGTATAAGTCAACATAAAAACTTTAAATGATCTCCCATAGATGTCAACATAACAGCTTTATAATGTTATGTAAAAAATTCCTTAAGATTGGTATGTAAATTTTGTAAAATATTTTTTATCTGGAAATTCAAAATGTGTTTCTTTTTAACATGGTAGCACTCCACTGCATCATAAGATGCAAACATGGTGCTCTCAAATTCAAACATCAACATATTTGAATTAGGAAACGAGATTGCCATAAATTAATATTGCTATTCTACTAGTCACAATTTAAAAATAATTAAAAGATGTAGCTCTAATTATAAATAGAAAATATAAATGATTTTTCCAATTACGGTCCTACATTATTTAAGAATAGATTGTACAATTCAAGAACTTTTAATCTTATATCAACACTTGGATCTTACTAAATTGTTTGTGTCGTTATTTGTGTTCCCTGTTGTAGGCGAGTGGTTGGGGCAGTCGGTTGTGGCCGTCCCCACTCGGGTTCGACCCCATGCCCCATGTCCTCGAGGCTCCTTCGCCTTCGGGCGTGCACCAGTCCTTCTACCTGGTGAAAAAAAAATATGGTTTGTGTCGTTGCTTTAATGATATGGTATCATATATGTACACATGTTCTAATCATCAAAGGACTATAATGAGAATGGAATGGTAGAGGAAAGTGTTGGAAGAAGAAGATGAAGAACTGTTGGCCTACAACTCGTTTTTATTAGAATAAATATGCATTTTTCCTACTCAATGGGACTTATCTCACTCTTGGAAGCATTATGGGGATGGAATTAATTCTGATTTGGTTTATTCCACTTCTCTCTTTACTAAGATCAAAGCCACACATCATTCCTAGACATCAAAGCAAGAGGCCTATCGTAGAAAGGCACCTCTTGGTGGCACTATTTTTTACAACATTTCTTATGATTATAATGTAGATAAAAACAAACCTATGGTAGGTCACATCACAATTGGTGAAGGTGAATGTCATCAAGTGCTCAATTACCCATTAGTTAAGGGTGGATGTAATGTCAACCATATCTTTTTGGCTATTCCATTTAATTGTCTACAAACAAGAAGGATTGAAGGTAGATATAAAAATGAAGGAAGGTGGGGTTGTAGCCTAGGAAACGTATTCTCACAATACTACAATGTAAACATTGTAAACCAATCTAAAAATATTTGAAATACAAATGATTTGGATTTTTTATGGTAACTAAGGCAAGAGAAAGTTCCTCCTTACATGAAAATCATAGTCCATTAGCAAGAGAGATTAGATATAGTAGAAGAAGTGTTATGGTGGGTAGTAGTATTGATATGAGGGAACAAATAGGGTGGATTGTGCAATGAAGGTGATAAGAGAAAACCCTAACAAGGCTCCCACATTTTAAAATAAGAAAAAAATGTGTTAGGATCAAAGAGGCAAGACCCAATTTGGTCTTGGGAGATGACATAGTTATGGACCAAGTGATGTAGTTGGAGAGAAAAACACTTACAAGGAAGTTATTAGCAAAACTAGGCTTAGAAAAATTTGTGGGTCAGTGGGTTAAGGAGGTTTGGACACTAACGTTAGGATATACCTTGTACGTCACTATCTAGTATGAGGATGAGTAGTGTTTACTTTCAATTCACTAGAAGATTCAAACATGATATCCAAAAATAGATGGTACTAGGATTTGACTATGTTGACTATTAAAAAACAGTCTGCATGCTCTGATCCCCCAAGAGAATCAAACTCAAAACAACCTATATGGGTCAAAATCTTAGGTATTCATCTAGAGTTATGGTAAGATAAAGATGGTGATATGTGTAACACCCAATTATTGAACCCCTGATGTAATGATGTAAATTTTGGTCAAGCAATGCATGAAGGGGTTGAATAACTTGTATAATGTACATGTTAATAAAAATACAGTTAGTTATGGCTGAGGGAAACACTAAAGAGAATAGAGGACTATGAATTCACTAGTGAGAAGGAAAGGGGGTTGTAGACAACCTAGGTGGGGGGGTTATAACATGACCCTAGCTTTAACATTGACCCTTAAAGTATTTTTAATCATACTTTAATCTTATTAACCTTTTTGAACCTTATATTTTATCTTTCATGCAAGACGAAGGTTTACTGGAATGCTAAACGAAGGTTTAATGACACATATGGGACGTGAGTCTTTTGGGGAGGCCACGTGTCGGTGAAGTTGGTCATGCAGCTAAAAAGTAAACATGCAAGAAGAATCTGAGAAGCAAAGGGAAGATATATTGGGGGCCATTGTTACGGTGTGTGAACCATTAGGCTTATTGGGTGTGCGAGTGGGGAATCAATCTTTCAACATTGATTATTAAAAACTGAATGGTGATAACTGCTAAGCGTTACTGAGCATTGACTGTCATTTTTTTTATACATAATAGTACTGCCAGTGAAATGATGAACTATGTATAAACCTTCCTCAATGGAATTTTTGGGCATTGGTTAACTGTGTGTGTATCCATTGTTGTGTTTTTGGAAAGGAAATTGAGGAAGGAAATGCATCGTTTGGTGTATAACTAGTTGGATCCAAAGTCCTGAATTATTGAGAAAATATCCATGTTGTTTTTGTAGAATTGGTTAGTGTCAAAAATTATGAAAGAAAATTGGTGAGGATTACCATGTTTATAAAGTTTTATAATCCTTTGACAACCTTGAGCGTTCTCTCGGTGAATTCATAGTCTTATCTCGGGGGTGGCACCTTGCTAGGAGATTTATGAGCAAGGAAGCCTATGGTTGGGTGGAGTTTTCCTCGCACATATCCAGTTGCTGAAGTTGATAAATATTCATATAATTTCCCTTGCTCTATATCAGTCATTTTATTATTGTGTATGATTTAGTGAATGGAGTAATTCATGAAGGATTGGAATTTTTTTTGCATTGAATTTATCCAGATAAATGTAATCTCTATTTTGAAATGGTCCTTTGATAGTATGAAATTCGATATTGGTTTCCTATTATGAATGGATTTTTTGTAAGTACTTTTCTTTTGTTTTGAAAGTGTTGGGTGAATGCTCTATGTATTTGTTTGATATATAAATGCTTGCATATACTGTTGAATGTATAAGATTTATTTACAAATATTATTCCTAAAGTTGGAATGCATCTTGTGAAAGTTGGAAAATGCTCGGTGTTTTCAATGCCATACTTTAACTCTGGAATGCGTTGAAGAAGCAAGAATGCTTTGCGTGTGCTTGGAATTTGTGTTGATAGACATTTAAACGACATGCATTATGGAAATACTCTAAAATTGTCTTGAATTCGTCCAAATGATTTGCCTTTGGCAAGAGGTGGAATGCTCAGCTTTGTGTGTGTGTGTGTGTATTCCACATTGAGTTTCCATGGTATATATATAAATATATGCCGGTGTTTGTCGTTGAATGTTTCCAAGTAAGGTGAATTCCCTCTCTGAGAGCCGGTGGGTACGTTCCATTATCCAGTAAATTATTTATGAGGTAACGTTAAATCATTGTTTTCTTTTCCTTGCAAACAATGTTGGATTTTTTTTTGTGATCGGAAGCTTTATCCAAGCTATCTGTGGAAGCTAGACTTGGGCCTGTGAGCCTTAAGTTGTAATACTATATATTGAAACCGAATGGTTGGTTACCTAATGCATTCATAAATCATTTAATTCATAGCTGCTATAATGAAGGTAGACATATGTATGATTTTTTTTCTCAGTTCAATTTTCATGTCTTAGCCTATTTTTTTAATGAATTAGGCTAATTTCCAAGTGGGAGCTAGAAAATGCCTTCCATATTTATATAAAATTTAAGAGCACTAGTAAATTATATCACCTCGCATGTGAAAACTACTAGGTGTGAGTTAGGGTCGTAACGGGGTATGCTACAAAGTGGTATCAAAGCAATTTGTGTAATGAGGTAAATTAATAAGTGGTATCAGAGCGAGCTACAAGACTAGGGGCTATTGGGCCCGTGTGCTTGTTGTTAAGTTGCGTGTGGAACTAACTTTTGACAAATTAGATTCATGGTTGTTTGCACAACTATGATTGTTATTAGAAGTATGTAAAGTAATTGAATGCATGATTGCATGGGTTGTATGATTGATTGATTGAAACACAAATGTGTTAGATGATCAATGCATATGAAGATGAGTATGACTGTTCATCCTTATTCTCTTGAATACATAAGAACTAAACCTATTTAATAGAAAATTTTGCATATTAATGGGTTGAGGTATGTCATTATATATGATTAAAGGATTTTCATGCCCATTACAATTTATTGCCATGCATTAAGATATGTTTGGTTAAGTTTTGATGAAGAGGTCTTTTCGCATAAACATTGAATGAAAAATATGTGTCATCCTAAATAAGACCTTAGTTGAAGGTAAACCTTAGTGGATAGTGGTGTTGTAAACCTTAAAATGGAATGAAGCATGTTGACATAACAGTAATTGATTTGAATAAAGTAAACCTTGATGGAGGCTTTGTCTACCGAGCAAAGCTTTGGTTGTGAGAATTAAATCTTTGTGTGTATACAATGGCCTAACCTATGTTTGAGTCAAAGGAGCTAACTCGGTCTTGACATCTTAGATAGGTGTCTTAAATGGTATGCTACCATAAAATTTTAGAACCTTGGAGTAACTCTCAAGTGGGATTTTAAATAGTGGTATGAATATGCAGGATAAGGATAGCCATGTGTTTTGGATAGCAAGTCAGTTGTGCTATCAACTTTGTAATGATATAATGTGTTGGAAATTAATATAAATGACATGCATAAATACACCGATTGATGTGTTTCATAACAACACAGAACTAACTATTATCATTTGGAACCATGTTAGAGAGGTTTGTGATTTACTTGTAATATTTTGGTAGATGGTTGGTTAGTCGCACATGCATTGTAAATGATGAATTTGAAACAATAGCATGTTGCTAATAATGAGAATTGTGCTTTGTAACAATTGCATATATTTATGATTAATGTTAGGTGTTTGATTGTTTATACCTATAAAGGTAGAGATTTCATGATGAATGTCTTCCTCCGATAAAATCTGTTATACTTATTGTCTACAATTGTAGATGAGATCCTAGTGGCTACCTATTGAACTAAGTTCTTCCTGTTTCCATGTGTGGATCGACAAATGTATAGTTCTCATTGTGGAGAAGCAAACATAATATCGAGTGTTGACTATGTGCTTACCACCAAGTTTTTAATTGGCTAGTCTCTTCTAAATAAATAAATAAAAAAACATGCCAGAATCATATAATAGTATGGATTATTGAAACCTTGCCCGGATTAACAACCATTAAAATCACTGGTAGAAGGCTCTATTAGATAGTTGGCTAGTATCTTTGGATGGAATTTAGTTCCATAATCAAACTATGAAGGGAATGAGATTATCTTAAACAAACAATGAAATATTGTTATTTGATGGAAACTAGGTGCAATTGTTGAATTTGTCAATGCAAATAGTAAAGTAAAAAAATCCAGTAACATCATGAAGTGCTTGAATTCAGTTGAATGTTTTCCCCATTGAATTGTGCAGCCATATATTTTAGTGTAGGTTTGGATGAGTTGGTTCTTAATAACAATGTTTTCCCTAAGGAAAATATTTAAGAAGAGCTAAGAAATTAGCTTATTAGAATCTCTAGAATTGTGAAACATATGAAAGGAAGAAGCCATAAACATGTTGTCAATTGGTGTTAATTGTTGTTCTTTCTTTTAATGTTAAACTTGTAAGTGGTGTAGAATCATAATCAAATCATCTACAAGCCTAAATAGGTGTATCAGCTCGAGGCAGGCATATATCAAGAAATGTTTTGGGCCTAAGGGAAAGAAGAGAGTTTTTTTAACCCTCACCTCAATTAATACTAAAGAAGTTAATATAACTATTTATGCTATATATATATATATATAAGTAATGGTTAGACCTTTTCCTTGGAAAGAGACCTAAGTTGCAACCTTTCTGCCGACATTGAATACACCTTAGAAGAATGGACGCATTCTTGGTGTTGCATATAGGGGGAAAGGAAGGCAATTAGGTATTTGACCAAGTGTCGAGAAATAGGTTGGGCAGAGTAAGGTGTTTTCAATTTCATGGTAATGTATTGATATATATGCACATAAGTATTGATATGTTTTATTTTAAACTACCTAGTGATCATGACACTAATAACCCTTTACCATTTGTTGTATATTCAATAGGATGAAATACAGAAAAATAATCAAGTACTCGCGACCACAGGGAGCGCCATTAAAAGGAGAAAAGCGAAGGAATTAGAAAGAATTAATGGTTGTAAAATTCAATGTTAAATGGTAGGAATAAAAAGGGAAGAAACCCTTACTATGACGTTTGGATTCATACTAAATTGATCACCATATGGTACATTTCCATGTTGTGAAACCCTGGGCTAAGGTAAATTGTTCCTAAGAGAACGCCTTGGTTTGGACGAGTTAAGGTAGATTGTTCCCAAGGGAATTCCTTAATTAGAAGGGGGTGCCAAATAAGCAAATGGAAAAATATAAATTGAATATGAGTATATCGAAGAGAATTGATACAACTAAAAGTATTTTGACTAACGATGAATACAAATAGTAAAAGATTAGAGGGCAAAGGAGCCACGGCTGTGGAACTATAGTATGAGACAAAGATTAAGGGGGAGAATTCCTTACCCCTATTTCTCTTGATATATTATTTAATTTTTCTAGAAAGAGGAAGTTGTTTGTATGCATGATTGAAACATGTGAATGTTGTATTTTTTTGTTTAAAATAATTAGAACACGCTAAAATAAGATGATTAGAGTCATCTGCATTAATAGACTTAGTCAAGCATGATATGCATAAGGGCATCCTGAGCAAGGAATGATATAATTGATCATTTAACAAATAGGATAGCCTGATAATATATAAATATATATATATAGAAGTTGCTAGCCTAATGAATTTGTGATTATTGATTACACAGAGAAAGCTTCAGTTTTGGAAGTTGGTGTTGTCATCTCTTAGTGATTAAAGAGAAGTTGAACGAGCTCATGTGGAACCACAGTAGACCGAGATTCATTGAGGGGAGTGTTGACATCCATAAAGAGTCGTGAAGCTGTAAATGCCAAAGAATAATAGGATAGTGGATGAGCAAACAATTTTCCGCCTTGCTGAAGAAATGCTTCGAATTATGAAAAATATACAAGAAAGCCTTCAAAAAATGATGAAGTTTCAGGCAAAATAGAACGAAGTGAATCTTTGGGTCTTACAAGACTTTATCTGTTGCAAGACGAGGTAAAGGATGTCTTGGTATCCATCACCAAGGATGAGGACATAGACCCTTTGAGTAAGCATCCACCTAGTCAAACAACTGGGAAACACTATAGGATCAAAGAATCAGAGAGTGGTATGCAAACAGCTGAATTTGTTGGAAAGAAGGAAAATCCAGCCATCAATTGTTGGGGTTGTGGAGGTAATCATTACTTTAAGAAATGCCCAAAAAGGGATAACCAGAAAGCTAACCCACGTAATATTCCATAACCCACAACTAGATTGGAAGGAGGATCAGAATAAATAATTCCTAAAGCAACTAGTTTAACAACTAAGCTGGAAGGTCAAGGTTATCAAAAGCAAAACATCAAGGTAGGCCAGGGTCTAATGGACCTATCATAGCCCTAAGAAGACTACTTGAAAGATATAATGCATGAGTAGAACCTGCATTGTTTTTGAATTTTTTTATATATGTAAATTTTGTATAGAGTCCATAGTGCTAAGACACCAAGGACGGTGTTAAATCTAAGGGAGAGGGGAATGTAACACCCCATTTTTGAGCCCTTGATGTAATGATGCGAATTGTGGTCAAGTAATGCCTAAAGGGGCTGAATAGTTTGTATAATGTACATATTAATATAAAATAAGGCTAGCTATGGCTGATGGAAACGTTGAAGAGAACATGGGACTATGAATTCACCAGTGAGAATGAAAGGGGGTTGTAGACCGCCTTGGGGGGGGTTATAACATGACTTTAGCTTTAACATTGACCCTTCAAGTATTTCTAATCATACTTTAATCATATTAACCTTTTTGAACCTTATATTTTATCCTTCATGCAAGACGAAGGTTTAGTAGAATGTTAAACGAAGGTTTAATGACACATATGGGATGTGAGTCTTTTGGGGAGGCCACGTGTGGGTGAAGTTGGCCGTGCATCCAAAAATTAAACATGCAAGAAGAATTCGAGAAGAGAAATGAAGCTATCATGGGGGCATTATTCTGGTGTGTGAACCATTCTAATTGTTTGGTGTGCGAGTAGGGAATCAATCTTTCAACCTTGATTATTAAAAACTGAATGGTGATAATTACTAAGCGTTACTAGGCACAGACTGTCATTTTCATATCTATACAAGTACTACTAGTGAAATGAAAAACTGTGTATAAACCTTCCTTGGTGGAATTTTTTAGCATTGGTTAACAATGTGTGTATCCACTGTTGTGTTTTTGGAAAGGCAATCGAGGAAGGAAATGAATTGTTTAGTGTATAACTAGTTGGATATAGAGTCCTAGAGTCCTAAATTATTGAGAAAATAACCATGTTGTCTCTGTGGAATTGGTGAGTGCCAAAAATTATGAAAGAAGATTGGTGAGGATTACCCTGTTTACAAAGTTTTATAATCCTTTGACAACCTTGAGCATTCTCCCAGTGAATTCATAGTCTCAGCTCGGGGGTGGCACCTTGCTGAGAGATTTATGAGCAAGGATACCTATGGTTGGGTGGAGAGTACCTCACACATAGCCAGTTGCTCAAGTTGCTAAATATTCATATAAGTGCCCTTGCTCTATATAAATCATTTATTATTGTGTTTGATTTAATGAATGGAGTAATTCAGGAAGGATTGGAATTATTTGTTGCATTGAATTCATCTAGATAAATGTAATCTATGTTCTGAAATGGTTCCTGTGATATTATGAAATTCGATATTTGTTTCCTGTTAAGAATGAATGTTTTCTAAATACTTTGCTTTCATTTTGAAAGAAATTTGGGAATGATCCACATATTTTCTTGATATATAAATGCTTGCATATACTGTTGAATGCATAATATTTATTTACAAATATTATGCCTATCATTGGAATGTGTCTTGTGAAAGCTGGCAAATGCTCTATGTTTTCAATGCCATACTTTAACTCTAGAATGCGTTGAAGCAACAAGAATGCTCTTCGTGTGCTTGGAATTTGTATTGATAGACATTTAAATAACATGCATTCTTGAAATGCTATGAAATTGTCTTGAATTCATCTAAATGCTTTGCCTTTGACAAGAGATGGAGTGCTCAATGGTATGTTTTGTGTGTGTGCATGTGTATTCTGTGCTTATTCGATATTCTAAAATGTATTTGGCAAAAGTTGGAAATATTTTGCGTTGAGTTTCCATGGTATATATATAGATATATGTCGGTGTCGTTGAATGTTTCCAAGTGAGGCGAATTCCCTCTCTAAGAATTGGTGGGTACGTTTTGTTATCCAGTAAATTATTTATGAGGTAATGTTAAATTGTTATTGTATTTTCCTTGCAAAGAATGTTGGATTTTTTTTTGTGATCAGAAGCCTTATCCAGGTTGTCTATGGAAGCTATACTTGGGTCTGTGAGCCTTAAGTTGTAATACTAAATCCCAAAGCCGAATGATTGGTTACCTAATGCATTCATAAATGGTTTAAGTCATGGATTCCAAATTGAAGGCGGGTGTCTATATGATTTGTTTATTTAGTTCAATTTTCATGTCTTAGCCTGTTTTCTTTACTGAATTAGGCTAGTTTCCAAATGGGAGCTGGAAATGCCTTCCATATTTATATAAAATTTAAGAGCACTAGTTAATGCTATCACCCTGCATGTGAAAATTGTTGGGTGTGAGTTAGGGTTGTAACGGGGTACGTTACAAAGTGGTATCAAAGCAATTTGTGTAATGGGGTATGTTACTATATGAAAATCGATGGGAACTTTTGTTGATTTTGATGATGAATATAAAATAGGATTTCTAGAGTTGTGGTGAAGATTCTGGTCGAATTGGATCTCAAATAAGGGCTTCCTAAATCATAGGAATTGAGGTCGGGAAATGAAAATATACTCATGCATTAGATTATGTCTAAATCCCATTTAGATGTCCTCGATTGTGTTTGATTTGAACTCTATGGCCATGCAACTGATGTTTTCTCTAAAGAATTCTCCAAATTGGAATGGAGGAAAAAGGCATTTGAGCCAACAAGTCCAATGGTTGAGAATACAGAGTTGGATAAGAGAACTCTTTGAAAATGACAAGATCGAGGAAGGTTGTAAGGGTCTTCAATTCACAATCTATGAGGAGCTAGATGGACAATCTATTGAAATTTAACTTAGTATGAAGCTAGTGGAATGCATTAGAGAGGAGAACTGTATGTTGAATGTTGTATTAACTAACTCCTTAAGGTCACCCTTTCCAATAAGTGAGGAGACAAAGCTAGATATAATGACAAGAGATGTTGGACCAATAAAAATACACAAGTCTCAAGCAAGTTAGTAAATTTATCTTATTCTCACGTTCTTTTGGAATTATAAATTACTACAATTCCTCTTAGGGAACAAATACCAAATCTTGGGGAAGTCACACAATTTTTTTCAAACCCTAGCTTAAAAGGTGGGGTCCTAAATCCAAAAGGAAGACTCAAGCCCAATTTCTTGAAGAAGTTTGTCTAGAAGAAAAGATACCTAGGCAGTTGGGGGTATATGTTCGAACACAGGGAAAGAGGGGGTTTGCAACACTCTAGGCAATGAATCTATCTTATTCATGCACAAGAGGAAGCTGTGTGTGAGATACAAAATTGGAAACAACAAACCATATTTGGGGCACTTTGGAAACAACAAACCATATTTGGGGCACTTAGAGTAGGCCAAACCCTTGAAAAGGTTAAACGATGATCATTTTATCCTTTAATATTATATGTTCGAGGGGTGCCTAAAAAGATTTCCCTAGGAGGATTGTTTCATGTTCCAAATTTTAACATTGTGACGATACAGGAGACAATGGGGCAAGTGAACAAGGTAGACAAGGAATTCTCAAAAATTATCCTTGATTTTGACTTCCTTACAGTGGATCCAAAAGGAAGATTTAGGGGGCTTATTATGTCTAGTTGGAAAATAGAAAGCTTCATACTATTAAACTACATTATAATTGTTAACATATATGGTCTATATGAACATAGGGTTAAGTAATGGAGGCATTATTTTCCAATGAATTTATGTAGCATGAAAGACTAATTCTTGGACGGGACTTAAACTTTACCACTAAGAGATCCAAGATATGGAAGGTAGCTACAAGGATAGACCCACTAGTAGATTTCTTCACTCATGAATATAATCAATAAGGGTGGTAGATGTTTAATCTCTCAAACCGTTTCTTTTTCTAGGTTACAAAGATCGAGGAAAACCCCCAAGCACATCTTCTTGTTAAGACAATGGTGCCCAAAGTAAACTATATATTATTGAGGCATAAGGACACATCAACAATAAGGTTTGGAGTCATTACAACGATATACTAAATATGATCTCAACATGTCACTCATGGGAGGATAACACACCATCCCACAATCACTTGAGTTAGACCCAATTGACAATGAATATATCGAACCTATCCCAACATGGAGTAATAATAAGGTTGGGATTGGCTCAAAATCCAAAATATTGGATATATTCCTTGTATTTGACACTATTTTTTTAGATGAGGAAATAATCAAAACATGGGCTTAGTGAAGATGAGAAGATAGTCTTCTCCCAATTATTCTACAAATTGAAAAAAAAGATAGAAGGCCATCAATCCCATTCAAGTTCAATCCATATTGTCTCGAGGAGGTATATTTTAAGGAACTTATAAAGGAAAAACGAAGGTGTTACAATGATAGCTTAAGGGGTTCAACATGCCATCAATTTTCTTTTAATTTGAGTAGGGTAAACATAACAATCTCTGCCTCGTCACATGATAAATACAAAAAATGGACCGAAACCTAGTCTTTGTGGAGAGGCAAATCTCAAAGTTTTACGAGGTAGATGAGGAGAGAATTTTCATTGAAGCATTCAAAGATAGACTAACATCCATGGAAAATACTAAAATAAATTATTGGTAAAGAAAGAATTCTAGTGGAGAATAAAAAGTGGGGCAGTTTGACTTGAAAATGGAGACGAAAATACTCAGATCATAAATCACTACACAAATCACAAAAGAGTACAAATACAATATAGAACATGCCTAAGGAGGACGGAATCAAGGCTAGGAAGTTTTGTATGCTTGCAAAATTCAAGGTTTCACATTTAAAGGTATCTATAAAGAACCCACAATACCTAATATTGTTAAAAAAATAATCTTACAACTTATTTTCCTAGGATGGACCATTGATGAAGATGCACATGCTATTAAAAAGGTCTCAAAAGAGGAACTTAAACCGGTATTGGAATCTTTCCAAAAGGACAACATTCCTAGGCTTGATGGTCATACGTTGGATTTTTTTCTTGGTTTTTATGAGATGATTGAGGAGGACCTTCTTGGGATAGTGGAGAAGACAAAATCAACATTGTAGATTACTATGGTTATTGATTCTACTTTGATAGCTATTATTCCAAAAAATTATGGTTAATTTTGATGACTTCATACCAATATCATTATGTAAATGTATGTACAAAGTCATTGTGAAAGTGATAGATTTAGGAATAAAAAAATATTATCTGGGTATATTTGATATGAATATTTTGGTTTTATCAATAAGAGATAGATCCATGATTCCATTAGTGTATCTCAAGAGAGGTTACACACTACTAGTGTAATGTACCTTCAAACCAATTAACAAAATGAAGGTTTGGTGGCCTAAATGTGCAATTATGGCAGCAGTATGATGTATAATTTTTCACATTGTTAGAACATATCAATAATAAACCCTTTAATTCATGTATACAGTGACAATGTTTGACATTCATCTAGACAACACCAAACACACTTTTAATCTTTGAAGGCATCGTCTAGATAAACAATCCTTTACACAACACAACATAGATTCAAATTCTTCATGCAAAGCAAAACCAAGGTGTGATAATGAACCTCATCACACATTTTCATGATTATATCGATTAAGCATAGCTAGATTCATAGCTTCAATAAACATAAGAAATCATATCACATTTCAACTTTTCCAATATGCCACCTCGTATCGTCAGCTTGTTGGTAGTCTCTTATAATACTTTACTCATACTCGTACCAATATTTCCTTTGATGTTGGTCTTAGTGCTTGCTATATATAAATACCCCATGAAAGCCATTGGAAAGCAACAAAAATGATACTTCGATATATTCAAGGTACAATTAAGTTTGGAATTCATTACAGTTCAGGAAAGAATCCTTTGTTGGTTGGTTTCATTGATTCAGATTGGGTCGACGACCCTGATGATTATAATTCTATTGTAGGTCATGTTTCCAGTCTTGGTTCCAAACGTGTCACTTGGGCTTGTAAGAAACAACAAACTCTTGCTCTTTTTTCGGCGGAAGCAGAGTATCGAGTTGTAGTTAATGCAAGTTAGGAAACCTTGTGGCTTCATAGATCCTTTCAGAGTTTGGATTCGAGCAACAACATCTGGCCACCCTTTGGTTTGACAATCAAAGTGCCATAAAGTTATCTAAAGATCCAGTTCAGCATCACCGCAACAAACGGATTTAGCTACATATGCACTTCATTAGAAAGCTTGTTCATGATCGTATTCTCGAAGTGCTTTTTTTTCCCTACAGATGATCAAGTTGCACACATCTTGTTGTATTCAAGCAGATAGTACAAGCATACACCGAGATAACCAAGACAAATTATGGATCGAATGCATTCAACCAATTGTTATTCATCTTGAGTTGCTATTTTATACATCTTATGGATGGTTGGAACGGTTATACCCACTCCAACTTCTCATGTGTTATGGATTAACTAATATATTCATTTATTACAATATAACAATGATGACACAAGGGAAGGCCTATCGGCCTCCTCAACATCTCCCCCACCAACAAAGCCTTTCTTCGTCCCAAAGAAAGATGTATCAGCATCCTGGATTTCTGCTACTGTTGAAGTATTCCTCACTGTGCATCAACCATGCATACCGGTCTGCATAGGTGCTCAGCCGCAACAGCCGCTAGCTTGATAGGAAAACGCACGTGTACAAGGCTCTACTGTGACTGGTTACTCTTCAGCCTCCATCTTCAATCTGGTAGTAGTCCATCGAAGTCTCACCGTCCCACAACGACGGTCGACTATCCTCTTCCGCAATGAGGTCTTTTGGTTTAAAGCCTCACCCTGGCTCATTTGGCCGACATCTCCATCGACCCGGGCATCTCCATCTGGTCGACATTTCCCTCGGCTCAGGCATGCGGGGCCTTTTGGCTCTTCGACTTTCTATGCCGTTTCTCTATCTTCTGGATTTCCGAGGTCACAATCCAGGAATATCTTTGCAATATGCATTGGGGGGTTCTTCAATTCGAATGTTTTGCTGTCATCATCTAGCGTTAAGCTCTTCTTCTGTGTGCTGGTGGCTTCTGCTTGAATATGATCTTCGTCGACTTCATCTGTCGTGAGGCTTCCTGCAAGTTTATAAGTGTTGCATTGCTTGTGATCAATACCGACTGATACTGGTCGTGGTCGACTTGACTCGACTCGATTAACAATGGTCGGCAAGAGACCGACTTGATTTACAACTTTATGAATATACATGGTTCAATAAACTTGAATGACCCTTTATACAAAACTTGGACTAATTTTCAAAGACCCGACTTCTTTTACAACAAAATGACCACTTTAAAGACAACTCCATTTTGACAACCTTGACCAACGTATGCAATATGTCGACCAAAAAGTAATAAAGACATGACTGAGTATTACAAGGGACCGACCATCTTTTTGCATATCGACCAAAATACAAGACAACTTTAATGCGATGTTGACCAAATGATGTGTCGACCACCTCGACCATATATTTAAGAACCGACCAATTTTAAAAGGCCCGACCAACTCAAGCAATATAATGTCATGGTAGACTTTCTTTTGCAAAAAAAAAGTGAACTCCTTGTATAAACGTACCCTCGATGCAAAAGTAGTAAGAGGAAGGATTTGACTACATTGACACGTCAACCAAACTTAGACATTGACTGCAAACTTCGACTCGACCAGCAATAGTCTCTAGAAGTCAGCCACAACGACCAAAGTAATATCTACACAACTCTATATAAAATCATCATACCTTCTATCAAAGCTGACCTTCGCAATTCACAATTCAAATCTTCCAACAAGATTTCGACTGCTAAGGTTATCCGAATACCAAATAATATTCTTATTAACTCTACAATTAGTCTTCACTTGTCGGAAATTGATCTATCAAATTAGCAGTTCTAGTCGCATGGTTGAGTGCTCCAGTTGGTGCAATGTGTATTCCATGCTTGATAATGTTATTTGGTCAATTGCACATTTTAGTCAGTGTAATATATAATAATGATATAGGAGCCAACGCATATCATCATCAATTGACAGCCAGTCGAGAGATATAGCTGAATTCTGGAGCAAATGGAGATTTTTGGTCACTCGACCGATTGGTTTATTTGATTTTTAGCCAACAGACAGTGTTAGCAATATCATAAGAACCGACAAATATCAATCACGCGCTACAACTAACGATCAAGGCCAGTGGTCGGTATTCGGTCAGCAGGGTCGACGAACTTATGCGCAATACTTCGACTCGGTCTTTACCATTTCTTGTAGGTCTATTCAATCGATAGCCTTCACGCTTGACCAACTGCACTAGTCGATGAACGACTAGTAGATCAATAGTCGGAATCGACTAGTGCAGGCGATATATGTGAAGTCAATGGCCTACTACACCAGTCGATTTTGTGTGCACGAAGAACTCGTCCCGACGAAACATGCATCTGGAGCAGACTCTTTCTACACATTGCTTTCCGATTGCTTGACATCGAGTATTTCTTTGGCAGAACACGAGCATGTCCAACATCCAATCTTCTTGATGGCAGGTAAATGAGCATTTCCAGCATCCATGAGCAATTGAAACAGTTGGCTTCAAAGATTGACGATATGAATTTCATTGCAAGGGTCTGTCAGTGCGTTATAGGAGCGCGGTCAGTGCAAGCATACACAATTTGCCAGCGATATTCCACAAGCAGTATTATTCAGCAACATTAGCATTATTTTCTTTTTGCAGGCAAATTCTACTGATTTCTCATAGCTTGCAGGTATTCTTTGCGTCTCCTGGAGTCGGGCGATCTTTCCTTTTGCGCGGTAGCAAGTAGAACTAGCAACATCCTCAACTTGAACATAGCATGTGAGCGATCTTGCAGGTTTTCAACATACAGATTTTGCATATCCTCGATCATATCCACGCGCACACGAGTAGTCTTTAGCGTTTTCCTTGCAGGTTTCTTCTACCTCATTCTTTATTTCAGGTACGAACCGGTCCCCATCCGCTGCTGCTGTCACCCAGACCAAATGGAGAACGGAAACGGCGCCAATGTTGTATTCAAGCAGATAGTACAAGCATACACAGAGATAACCAAGACAAATGATGGATCAAATGCATTCAACCGATTGTTATTAATCTTGAGATTGTTATTTTATACATCTTATGGATGGCTGGAGCGGTTATACCCGCTCCAACTTCTCATGTGTTATGGATTAACTAATATATTCATTTATTACAATATAACAATGATGACACAAGGGAAGGCCTATCGTCCCGCTCAACACATATTCACAAAGTCTCTTTCAAAAGTGAAGTTTTCTAAACTTCAATCTATGTTAGGATTTCAAGAATTTGTCAGTAAGGGGGGATAAGCTCTAATTCCTCCTTCCTTCTCCTATAGTGTCAATTTTGTAAATCCTTCAATCCTATCCCAAGTTGTTCTTAAGGGGGGAAGTTAAGATATTTAGACACTTAGGAGTTAGTTAAGATAAACTTATTATAATGTATCTTTAGGTAAAGTGTGTTTCCTTAGTATGCATTTGTACATATGTAATCTGACGGTCACGATATGTTATAGACATAGAGAGATTTGACGGTTCATTCTCACCTCGATCTTAATGGCCATTGATCTGTGGCTTAACACCCAATTGGTCTATGATCTCTATTTAAAGAGCATGAAGGATCATTTGCTCGTTTATCAATTATAAGAAGATCATTGCAACATCCCTTTTCTTTTTCATAATAATATTGCTTCAAGTGTCTATGTGGCTAGGGTCGTGGAGTGTTTTCCTCTTCAAGGGTTTAAACCATGTAAAAACATCGGTGTGTTGATACGTGATCTGTTTGTGTGAGCGGTTTATGAAGGTTATCGATCTTATGGAAATACCTTGTCTTACTTGAACAACCCAAACATGAAAACTAGTATTAAAATAGCCACTCATTCTATTTCAGTGATCTAGGTGAATATTGGTGGCCACCCACCTATTCAATGATTCGAAATGGTTCCCCATCTTGGAAGTTTTATTTCAGTTTTTTTAGGTCTCGAACTTTTGGTGCATTTTCCGGAAATTTCCCTTGCATATTTGGTAGTGATGTAGGCAATGAAGTCTTTGATTGTATAGCCTACCAAACTCATAGATTGGGATTTAAACTTTGTAATGGTCCAAGAAACACCCTAAATAGAGTTTGCATGCAAAGTTGTGGCCCCATGAAATTAATGCATCAACTAGCTGCATCGGGGCCTAAATTCCTTTTGCCACATCGTTTCCTAGGGTTAGGGATTTGGATCTTCATAGTTTTTGTATCCCGGGGCATCACACTCTATATCAAAGGCCACTTTCGGCCTCTTCTGATGTCTTCTTTTGAATGAGCATAATTGATACATCTCTCTTCAAATATAAGCTACCACAATTCCAACTAGCTTGTATTGCTTTGCAGTTTACAATATTTTTTCATTTCATTCACTAATATAATTTTTGTTTTACTTATCTACGTGTGTGTGTGTGTTTCCATTTATATTTTCCCCTTCATTTCGCTCTTTACATAATCTAGATAGGTGGTATTAGAGCAATATGCTCTTTGTTGTTTCTTGGTGCATGTCGTCGACAAGATCCATGAATCATGAGATGGGTCTTGAACTAACTGATATCAAAGAAAGCCATTTTCATCGACCAAAACAACCTCACACGGTGGAAGAAAAGAGAGATTGTGAAGCAAGAGATCCTATTAAGTTTTTTCTTGAGAAAGCGCCCCTCACGAGACAAAGAAATGAGTTGATGGATAATTTCACATAAATCCTTTGACGATTGACAATAGTGGCAGAGACACCTTCAACCAAAATACATTTCAAAGGTGCAAAACCCTTCGAGGTACAAGTTAACTTTGGCATTCATTTATTTGAAACTAGATAGATGCATATGTTTTGGAGAAATGGCTAAATTTATTAGATGGTTATTACTCTATTACAAAATAAAAGATAGCAAAAAATCACCTTCACACTCCTTAAGTTGCTCCCTCATGTCAAAGATTGGTGGGATGGTTACTAGGAGAGACATCTTGGAGATGAGTCTACAACATACAAAATAAAACCCACTTGGGCATCTTTTGTTGATATCCTCTAGAAGGAATTCTACCATGTCAAAATCTATGATGACCAATACACGAGATGGACAACTTTGTGCAAATAGAGAGACCAGACAGTGTCAAAGTTCACTAATATCTTCCATACCTTGTGCTCAAATCTAGGTATCAAAGACTTCAAACAAAACTCAGTCTTGAAGTACCACAAAATCCTACACATGTACATCCAAACAGAGATGGATTTCCTAGACATCTCCACACTAGGAGTCACTTATCAATATGTTGTTAAAATTGAGCAAAAATTTAAGCAAAAGAATATGTGGGAGTTTGGGTCTATAAATCAACCACAACAAAATCATGATAAAGATGGCCCTAACTCATAAAACAAAGGATAGAGCAAGGATAACCAACCTCAAGACAACTAGTCCAAGCCGCAGGCAAAGAAAAGTAATGGGAAGTTGAAGAATGACATTAGCAAGTGGTGTGAGTTCCACAAAATTCTCTAGCACAACACTAATGAATGTTGCTCGAAGCAATAATTGTTGGTCGAGTTGAAAGCCTCCAAGTCAAAACCTAGCTTCGACTCTAACTCAAAACCATATAAAAAGTTGATCATTAATACAAAACCTAGTGCTACCATCGCAATTGCAAAGATCCAACCACAAGATCTAGAGGAGCTAGAGGAAAGTGACTGCCTCTTCCATTAACAAATGTGGGTAAAGGGAACTTTGGTACTTTTCATTCTTTATAGTGGTATCTAGAAAAAACACGATCTTATCCAAGGTCATCAAGAGACTAAATCCATAAAAAAACATTGCACCTTTGGTCATACACCATTGGTTAGTTGAACTAGGTACGAGACACTTGTGTAATACATCAATGCCACTTGCCCTACGGCATCAAGCCCTTCAAGGATGAGGTACTATGTGATGTACCCCAACTTCAAGTTTGTGATGTTCTTTTAGGAAAACCTTATATGTTGAAACATCATGTGGTTTAAGAGTATAAGCCTCGTAGAATCATTGTTACTTTGGGAGGTCAACTCTACAGGATACCAAAGGCAGTTCCAACTACCATGGTTTGTCTGATCTCAATAAAGCAGTGCAAGAAGATGATCTCTCAAACCAACAAAATTGTCATTTTCATGATTTAGTCAGAAGGTGAACATAAGATAACTGCAACTACCACAAACTTTGCACGGGGTCCCTCTACACAACAAAAGCGAGTGGACAAGATAATGGAAGAATATAGAGATGCATTTACTTCACCTACAAGGGTTCTCCTACATTTCTAGGTCAAGCATTCGATTGATTTGATACCTGGAGATATCCTTCCTAATGGCTCAATATACAAGCACTCTTCTTAAGCATGAATAAATCAAATGTTAGATTCATAAGCTTGTCCAAAAGGGCCACATTCAATCAAGCTCCTTACCTCATGAGAGCCCAATTGTGTTGTGCAAAAGAAGGATGGGACATGGAGGCTTTGTATTGATTACAAATTTTGAACAAAAGCATATTAGTCAAGAACCGATATCCAATCCATGATATTAATGATCTTCTTGATCAACTCAAGTTAACAAGTTTTTTAGTAAGATTGATCGTAAGTCGGGCTACCACTATATACCCATTGAAAAAACTGATCTATCAAAGATAACCTTAAAGTCTAAAGAAGGCATTTTCAAATGGTTGATCATGCTTTTTGTCTTGACTAAGGCTCCAACAACATTCATGAGGATAATGGATTATATCTTATGGAAATTCACAAAGTACTTTGTGGTTTTATATTTGGATGATATCCTCGTATTCAATAATACTTGATCAAAACATTTGCAACACATTCAACAAATCCTTATAAGCACCTTACAACAACACAAGTGATATGCCTATCTAGAGAAATGATCATTCGGCATGCAAAAAATTCAATATATATGATACATCATGGATGAGCATGGTGTGCATGTTAATCCGGTCAAGATCCAAGTCATTCATGATTGGTTGGCCCCAACAAGTCTCATATAGCTTCATAGTTTCTTGGGCCTTACCAACTTCTATCACAAGTTCATGTTGGGGTTCTCTCATATCACTTGGCCCCTAAGTCAAGTGACCAAGGTTGGGGCTAGAGACAAGTTCATTTGGTCTGAGTCACAAAAAAATCATTCAAGGATCTAAAACATCACCTTTGCCCGACACCAATCCTCACCCTACTAGACCTACAAAAACCCTTTCAATATTGCGAGTGATTCTTTTGATAATTTCGTTAGTGCACTACTCACTTAGTATGGACATACGGTGGTCTATCACAACGAGACACACTCTAATGTGGTTCACAGGTACCTCACCTATGACAAGGAGATTTAATATAATGTATAGGCTTGACACCAATGGAAACATTACATCGTAGGGAAGGAGACGATCATCCACTGATCACAAGCCCCTGTAGTTCATGTAGACACAAGAGAAGTTACATAATGACCGCCATCGTAAGTGGTCCACATACCTGCAATAGTTCCACTTGAACATCAAGTATAAGAATGGCAACACAAATCACAATGTAAACTTCCTCAACTAACCTTTGGTTGCGGCATTGACTACCATGCTCAACTCTTGTGGACATGAAACCTTCAGGTGGCACTAATTGTATGACAACAACCCTTGCATTGTTGTTACCTATCATAAATTGTGTGTAGGAAAACTAGGCTCATAATTTCAACTCCAAGATGAATGTTTATGTCATCTAGGCCACCTTTGTGTTCCTTCATGAGAGTGTGAGAAGTTGATATGGGAGTCGCATCACAGTTGGGTGGTATAGCATTTTTGTAATGTCCCCCATTCTTGACCCTTATAATATTTGGGCTATAATGTAAATATTGTATGCATATTTTGTATGATTCCTAGCGTGGAGCTTAAGGCCAAGGCCCCGCTAGTGAACGCTCGATCTTGATGAGGAAAGTATGTTGGTATTATTTAACCCATGTGCTAGCGAGCCATGGGAATTCTAAATATGCATTTTAATATAAATACCCACAACTAGCTATGCAATGCAACAAGAGATGGGGGCATGATATTACAAGGAATTGGGAGGGAAATATTCAAACCCTTGAGCCAATCAAGCTAAGCCAAGTGTCAATGGGAGAACCCAATCAACCCTCAACTACCCATGTTGACCTTTGTACCCAATCATTCAAGAGTTGGTTGAGGCAGTTAATGCCTTGGGGATTGGAGAGGTATGGCTGTCCAAATTCGAGTATGGGCAAGCCATCCTTCCTAGAAAATCGTGCTTGGCTTCTTCGGCAAGAGGAGAGCCACGAAATTGACCCTAAGCCATTATTCACCCAGGAGTTTGTCTCTCTCACGAGTTGGGAGCTGCTGGGCGTTTTTCCCCACTGATTTTCTGTGTTTTCCTCCTTTTTCCATGGCTGGGAACTCATTTTTGGTTGGCACAGTGGCTGGGAGAAGAGAACCACAAATTGGGGGTTTGATGGAGGCCGCTTTTGCCCCTGGAATGCCCATGAGCATTTTCTGAAAATGAATTTGCTTCCCCAGGGTTGAATCCCCATCTACGAGTTCGCTTTTAGTTGCCCATGTTTTTTTGAAGCTCAAGGAAACCCTGTTTTGTGCATCCCGCTGTAAAAATGTTTCTCTTCATGCCCAACATTTGTGTTTTTGCTGTTATGTGTATCCATGCTCAGTTTTGAGTTGCTGCGTGTTAAGAAATGTTGGGGTTTGAGTTGGGTATCCATTGCTTTGGGCTGAACTGAGCTTGAGAGTCCCCTTTTCCTTATAGATATCATGCCCAGCTTGGGGGTGGTCTCTGAGTGCTGAAATAATACAGGCTGGGCAGAGACCTATGGTTGGGAGGAATGTTGCAGCGACATAGCTAGTTATTCGGGACAGCATTGCCTCAAGATGAGTATTTTATTATGTATTTACTTCAACAAATGTGTTAATTTGTTGATTGTGTTAAATTGAATAACATTCATGTAATATGTGTGTGGATGAGGTTTTCATTCCGCTGTGCATGTTTAATTGATTTACATTTGCACATATGTATTTCTTTGCTTTAAAATCTAATGAATTGGCTGAGTTTTTATGAAAACTCCCATAGAATGGCATCAATTTCCCTTCCTTACATTGGGTCCAAGGGTGGGGACGTTACATTTTGGTATCAGAGCTGTTGGTTGCAGCATTGGGCCTTCATGGGCTACCTATCACAATTGCAGAGGTAAGTATGCTTCCTGCCCAGCACAGACCGTTAAGAAAAGTTTCAAAATTTCAAATTTTTTCAAAATTTTTCTAAGTGTTTTGCCTAACTGATTCAGCGAGTCTCGTGGAGTTGAGCCGATGTGTTTCGACGAACCTCACTGAGTTGCGCCGAAGTTGGCGGCGAAACTTGGCAAGTTGTCCCACAACGCAGCAAAAAATCAATAAGTTCGCCGAAAAAGGAAGGAAAATTTCGGTGGAAAGTTATGAGTTTTGGGCCGAAACGGCAGAAAGAGTTGGCGAGTTTTCGCCGAAACGGCCGAAGAACTCGGCGAGTTGCTTCGCAATGGATCGCCCAGAAATTTTAAGTTCGGCGAAAAAGATGGAAAAATTTTAGAAGGAAAAGTTGAGTTTCGATCGGAAGAACTCGGCGAGTTGGTCCGCAACGGCGGAAGAACTCGGCGAGTTGGTCCGCAACGGCGGAAGAACTCGGCGAGTTGGTCCGAAATTGCGGCAGAACACGGCAAGTTGGTCCGCAACGGCAGAAGAACTCGGCGAGTTGGTCCGAAATTGCGACAGAACACGGCAAGTTAGTCCGCAACGGCGGAAGGACTCGGCGAGTTGGCCCGAAAATTTTTCTAAGTGTCTTTCGGCGGAAGAACTCGGCAACTTGGTCCGCAACGGTGGAAGAACTCGGTGAGTTGCTTCGAAACAAGGAATTTCAACTGTTTTCCAGGGAGATTTTTCAGGTGTCGAAAGTTGAAAAATGCCATGGAACTTATGCACCAGATTGCGCAAAATCGAAGGATTTACAAAAAAAAATAAAAAATGAGGGCGCTGCCCTTGACCCGCCACTGCCCTGGGGCAAGCCCCCTTGACCCCCATCATCCCCCGGAGACAGTCGTTGAAAGTGTGAAATGCACTCTTGGGATGAGGAGCACGGATTGCATAAAGGGTGGTGGAATTCTCAGCAAGAGTAATGGGTTGTAAAATCCATTATGAAGGATGAAAGGGAAATTCCTCACCTTAAACTATTTCTGGTTATAGCATAAGAATTGCATGTTTGGAAAATAGCAAAAATGAATGTTATACACGTATATATATATTGAATTGCTAATTCATGCCAATATCATAGCTAATGATTGCTTGTGCGCATGGTAGAGAGCCATGAAATTGGATCAGCTATGATGTGGAAGAGGAAATCCCATGCTATAGTGAGGAAATTGGAAAGGGAGAATTCCTTCACTCCTCTCTTACTATTGTATTTATATTTCCTAAGTTTCTTAAGTTGAAAATGATGGCATAGGGATATTGGAAATGCAAGAGAGTAATGCATATGAATTAATGGGCATGATTAAGGAGTCATTGCATAGTGCATGTGAATCGCTTATGCATCAAGCATGATGTTGCATATGGGTAAAGGTAGTGAAGTCACGCATGCAATAGCCCATTAATGGTATTGTCTATGGTTGATGACAATTCATGTAGTTGATAATGGTTGTATGAATCAGACCATAGAAGCATGAATGAAATGCAAGGGACTAGATAGACGATATGACTATGCACTAGATGGCATATTAATAAACGTTGCACAATGCATGTAAAAATACTTGTGTATATATATGATATTGCATATTGGTAGAATAGTGAGGTTTTGCATATGCAATGAGCCACTTAAGATAATTATTGTGGTTGCTAATAATTAGGCGTGCTCGCATTGGTTGTAGGACCAAAGACAACCAAAGCAGGGCTAAAGACGTTGATGATGTTGTTGCATAGGACCAACAACCTTATGAAGAAAGGATGGTGCAACAAATCTATGATCATGAGGTTGGAAAAAGGACTATGTAACCTTGGTGAGAGGCCAACTGATCAGGTAACATCAAGAGATGTTAAAGATAGCCATGCAGGTAATGGTTATTTGTGCTTAAAGTGCATGAATGTTGAAAGAGGATTTGGTAAGATCCCTTCAACTATGATTAAACTATGTTGATTTGGTTTGCATGTGGTATTGAGTGCCTGAATGTGAATGTCAACCTACCAAGTATGGTGAGGTGTGGGTATGTGAAGGAAGTGAGCCTTACACCCTATAGTTTCTTAGAAACCTCAATGCATTCATATGAAATTATAACATGCCATTTATGTATGTTGGATTATAAGTTTAAAAAACCAAAGAAAGTAAGGACTTATGGTCCTATCACGGTAGTGCATGCTATGTGGGGAAGACATGGTTAGGCCATATTATGTTTGAATGCATAATATTCGTGAATTAATGCAAGGTTGCATTGAGGGGATGTGCATTAAAAATATTTTGTACAATCTCGTGCTTATGCATTGAGTAGGTGCACATTAAAATATTATGTGATTATTGTAATGTGTATGCATAGGTATGGGTGCACACGTGTAGAGGACAAAATTGCAAATTCATACCTGAATTTAATTATTAATGCCATTGACTGATTAGAGAAATCAGATTTGAATTCTATTGTTAAATGCTGCTAACTGTCTGGCTATTTGATAAATGTGCTAGGAAGACACATTGCAGGAAGACTAGGAGTGATGGCCTGCAAAAGCCAAACTAGATGGGAAAGACCCCGTGCTTTGGAAATGGGTTTCGGGTGAAACGCCATTGATAATGTCTCAGCCAAACCGCATGTCGGTAAACCATGAGAGTGAGATGGTAAAGCTATGCCAAGAAGGCATGTGAGATACATCTGCAAAATGAATGAGTATTCTGTGACCCAGGACTAGAACATGCATGTCTAAATTATTAAGGTTAATATGCAGAGCATGGTCTACTTTATTTATATCATTTCAGACTGCTTGAGTATGATTAGGGTCTACATGGCTCACATTGGAAAGGGGGTGGACACCTTTTTCTAGCGTTGGGTCATGATGGGGTTTTCAATATTGACTACACCCTAAGGGAATGGACGCATTCCTGTTGTTTCAATACTTGATAGTGATTGATATGGAATGTGGTTAAGAATTTGAACAGCAATACTGATGAGATTGCTTATCCTTCTTGTGTTGTCAACCTACACAGATGCAGATCGATACTGCAAATTAAGGGGCAAAGTGAAGAAGGGTACGCAAAAGGACTGTATAGGAATTGGTAACCTTTCCATGCTCACATGAAATATTACCAGAAGGGATGGACAGGCCCGAAGAGTTGTGTAATAAGAAGGGGTATCACCCTTGTGTGAAAATGATGGCATAGGGATGTTGGAAATGCAAGAGAGTAATGCATATGAATTAATGGGCATGATTAAGGAGTCATTGCATAGTGCATGTGAATCGCTTATGCATCAAGCATGATGTTGCATATGGGTAAAGGTAGTGAATTCACGCATGCAATAGCCCATTAATGGTATTGTCTATGGTTGATGACAATTCATGTAGTTGATAATGGTTGTATGAATCAGACCATAGAAGCATGAATGAAATGCAAGGGACTAGATAGACGATATGACTATGCACTAGATGGCATATTAATAAACGTTGCACAATGCATGTAAAAATACTTGTGTATATATATGATATTGCATATTGGTAGAATAGTGAGGTTTTGCATATGCAATGAGCCACTTAAGATAATTATTGTGGTTGCTAATAATTAGGCGTGCTCGCATTGGTTGTAGGACCAAAGACAACCAAAGCAGGGCTAAAGACGTTGATGATGTTGTTGCATAGGACCAACAACCTTATGAAGAAAGGATGGTGCAACAAATCTATGATCATGAGGTTGGAAAAAGGACTATGTAACCTTGGTGAGAGGCCAACTGATCAGGTAACATCAAGAGATGTTAAAGATAGCCATGCAGGTAATGGTTATTTGTGCTTAAAGTGCATGAATGTTGAAAGAGGATTTGGTAAGATCCCTTCAACTATGATTAAACTATGTTGATTTGGTTTGCATGTGGTATTGAGTGCCTGAATGTGAATGTCAACCTACCAAGTATGGTGAGGTGTGGGTATGTGAAGGAAGTGAGCCTTACACCCTATAGTTTCTTAGAAACCTCAATGCATTCATATGAAATTATAACATGCCATTTATGTATGTTGGATTATAAGTTTAAAAAACCAAAGAAAGTAAGGACTTATGGTCCTATCATGGTAGTGCATGCTATGTGGGGAAGACATGGTTAGGCCATATTATGTTTGAATGCATAATATTCGTGAATTAATGCAAGGTTGCATTGAGGGGATGTGCATTAAAAATATTTTGTACAATCTCGTGCTTATGCATTGAGTAGGTGCACATTAAAATATTATGTGATTATTGTAATGTGTATGCATAGGTATGGGTGCACACGTGTAGAGGACAAAATTGCAAATTCATACTTGAATTTAATTATTAATGCCATTGACTGATTAGAGAAATCAGATTTGAATTCTATTGTTAAATGCTGCTAACTGTCTGGCTATTTGATAAATGTGCTAGGAAGACACATTGCAGGAAGACTAGGAGTGATGGCCTGCAAAAGCCAAACTAGATGGGAAAGACCCCGTGCTTTGGAAATGGGTTTCGGGTGAAACGCCATTGATAATGTCTCAGCCAAACTGCATGTCGGTAAACCATGAGAGTGAGATGGTAAAGCTATGCCAAGAAGGCATGTGAGATACATCTGCAAAATGAATGAGTATTTTGTGACCCGGGACTAGAACATGCATGTCTAAATTATTAAGGTTAATATGCAGAGCATGGTCTACTTTATTTATATCATTTTAGACTGCTTGAGTATGATTAGGGTCTACATGGCTCACATTGGAAAGGGGGTGCACACCTTTTTCTGGCGCTGGGTCATGATGGGGTTTTCAATATTGACTACACCCTAAGCTAATGGACACATTCCTGTTGTTTCAATACTTGATAGTGATTGATATGGAATGTGGTTAAGAATTTGAACATCAATACTGATGAGATTGCTTATCCTTCTTGTGTTGTCAGCCTACACAGATGTAGATTGATACTGCAAATTAAGGGGCAAAGTGAAGAAGGGTACGCAAAAGGACTGTATAGGAATTGGTAACATTTCCATGCTCACATGAAATATTACCAGAAGGGATGGACATGCCCGAAGAGTTGTGTAATAAGAAGGGGTATCACCCTTGTGTGAGTGGGGCCATGCTAACCTGCAGTCAAGAAAGTCACCTATAAAGTTCCTAAAAGGAACCACCGATTCACACAAAAGAAGGAGTGGCGTCCTTGTATGAATGAAGAGTTTATGTGTGTGTGAAGGGTTGTGGTGTGAGAAGGTGTGGTGACATTGGTGAAGGCATAAAATCTCTATTGGGTCAGCAGTAGGAGGGGGGCGCCAAGATTGACTGAAAACCCTGAGATGCCTATGGCTCCATAGTAGAGCCTTGACCTATAATGGTCAGTGGCGCAGTTTCCTTCCATTGGTCGATGACCCAGACGAATGTGCTGGCTCGGCACTGGAGAGGGCCAACCAGGTATGGGACTGGTTGGGCACCACCAAATGCTAGGTAATTCCAGTCGGCGTGAAGGTGCACTGGTTAAGCATTAACTACATCCAAGTCCATAAGCGATTCTAAGGATTGCAAAGCGAAGCAGGACCCTGTGGACCAGAGGGGAAACGCACAATACAGATAAGTATTCATTTTCATTTATGTCGTGTTTGGAATAATGAAGATTTCAGGTATAAGTCTTCTAACAACTAAGCTCATACACTATTGTTTCTTTGTTGGAAACCTTGGTCGTTGCAAGAAAGCAAGACCCTGAAAGAACTATAAGTTACTGGTAAATCCAGAGAGTAAATGAGTGGGCAATATAAATTACTGGTAAAATCCAGAGAGTAAATGAGTGGATGATATAAATTATGGAGAAATCCAGGGAGTAACTGGTTGAACGCTATAAAGTTCTTGATAAGTCCAGAGAGTGACTTGTTGGGCATTAACTACTTGATATTGTAATTCCCAACATTCCTTAATTAATTAATAAAACCAGTCAGAGCACTGGCCTAGCATATTGCTAAAGGAAATGATTGATAAACCGAGTCAGTGTACTGGCCTGGCATTGCCTATTCGAATGATTGTGGAGTAGCCTACGTGCTGGCCCAACATTCATAATTGTGTCCACGGGAAATCCAAGGCTCGTAAAGCAAAGAAGGATCTCATGGAATAAAGTGAAGACATCCAATACAGATAAGTATTCGGTTATCTTACAGCTTCTTGCTTATGAATATACGTGTGTATATGATTTTGTTATGATTTCCTAAACTCTTGTTTAGAGATAAACCATATGAAAATAAACTAAACATGTGAATTGATTCAATGTTTGAGTGTAGGTATTGTTGGAAGCAAGGACTAGAAAGGCATCATAGGGATACAGATGGACATGTGACCGTCCTAAAGAGCTTAGTATGAGCAGTAATGAAAGATGGTGCTAGTAGACATGAGTGGGTCATAGCAGCCAAAGGTTCTGTAGGCAACTATGGAGAAGGGTTCCTAGTTGAAAATCCTTAGACAGACCTTAGACACTAAGTGTCATAGCCAAGAAAGGAAAGTCAAAGCATTCACATTGAAGTGAAAGAGACTAAGGAGCATGAAACCACATCGATGGTGTAGCTCCATAATAGAACAAGACTAAGAGGGAGAAAATCCTACTCTTCTCTTTCCTTTCGATTGATGCATTTATAAAACAAAAGATTGTTGAGTGCATGTCATGGCTGAAAATAGATGGTGTTTAATTACTTGAAATGAATTGTGAATGCTGAAATAGTAAATTTCCTGGGAAAGGATGAACATGAATGAGTTCATGTGTATGTTGGGAAAGCATGAAAAGTGTGGAAGTCCCATGAATAAAGCGTGGACATTCCATGTCAAATGAGAAAATAATTGACTAATTTTAATGTCCATGTTATGCTTGTCCTAACAAAGAATTTCCATGACGAATTTCACAGGTAAGAAATTGAAACAATTGGTTGCAGTCGGCACAAAAAAGTGTTGCTAGTAAGCAGAGTGTGGTCAATTGTGCCCATTAACCATGGCAGCAGACCAAGGGCTATTAGAGTTGGCTGAAAGTCTTCTTCAAACAATTGCCAGGACCCAAGAAAATCTTGGAGAGATGCTCAAGCTACAGAGGCAACAGAATGAGATGAACCACAAGATTTTGCAGGACTACATTCGCCTGCAAAAAGAGGTAAAAGCATTATGGGAGCAATCAGTAAAGGAAAGGAAAGTGGATCCATGAAGAAGCATTCATCCAATCGGCCGATTAAGAAACGTTCCAGGTGGGAAGACTCAAGGGAATTTGAGTAGGAAAAGGTAAAGCAACCAATGAAATGTTGGGGATGTGGAGGAAATCATTGCCTCTGTGACTACCCAACAATGGAACATCAAGAGGGTAGCCGCCATAAAGTTTCCAGACTTGTAGATCAGCGGGAAGGTAAAGAAAGGGAAGGGATTGTTTTGGAACAATGCCCTCGTGGAGAGCTAGAAGGTCCCGACCAGTAGGAACAGTTTGTGAAGGCCAAAGGACTTGATCCCGAAAACCCAAGAAAAGGGTGAAATGCAGGACAGAACTGCCATATTTTGTGAATTTTGGACATGTATATAGCATGTATGTATTCCTAGGTATTGGAACACCGAGGACGGTGTTATTCCAAGGGGAGGGGAATGTAATGTCCCCCATTCTTGACCCTTATAATATTTGAGCTATAATGTAAATATTGTATGCATATTTTGTATGATTCCTAGCGTGGAGCTCAAGGCCAAGGCCCCGCTAGTGAACGCTCGATCTTGATGAGGAAAGTATGTTGGTATTATTTAACCCATGTGCTAGCGAGCCATGGGAATTGTAAATATGCATTTTAATATAAATACCCACAACCAGCTATGCAATGCAACAAGAGATGGGGGCATGATATTACAAGGAATTGGGAGGGAAATATTCAAACCCTTGAGCCAATCAAGCTAAGCCAAGTGTCAATGGGAGAACCCAATCAACCCTCAACTACCCATGTTGACCTTTGTACCCAATCATTCAAGAGTTGGTTGAGGCAGTTAATGCCTTGGGGATTGGAGAGGTATGGCTGTCCAAATTCGAGTATGGGCAAGCCATCCTTCCTAGAAAATCGTGCTTGGATTCTTAGGCAAGAGGAGAGCCACGAAATTGACCCTAAGACATTATTCACCCAGGAGTTTGTCTCTCTCATGAGTTGGGAGCTGTTGGGCGTTTTTCCCCACTGATTTTTTGTGTTTTCCTCCTTTTTCCATGGTTGGGAACTCGTTTTTGGTTGGCACAGTGATTGGGAGAAGAGAACCACGAATTGGGGGTTTGATGGAGGCCGTTTTTGCCCCTGGAATGCCCATGAGCGTTTTCTGAAAATGAATTTGCTTCGCCAGGGTTGAATCCCCATCTACCAGTTCGCTTTTAGTTGCCCACGTTTTTCTGAAGCTCAGGGAAACCCCGTTTTGTGCATCCCGCTGTAAAAATGTTTCTCTTCATGCCCAGCATTTGTGTTTTTTCTGTTATGTGTATCCATGCTCAGTTTTGAGTTGCTGTGTGTTAAAAAATGCTGGGGTTTGAGTTGGGTATCCATTGCTTTGGGCTGAACTGAGCTTGAGAATCCCCTTTTCCTTGTAGATATCATGCCCAGCTCGGGGGTGGTCTCTGAGTGCTGAAATAATACAGGTTGGGCAGAGACCTATGGTTGGGAGGAACGTTGCAGCGACATAGCTAGTTGTTCGGGACAACATTGCCTCAAGATGAGTATTTTATTGTGTATTTACTTCAACAAATGTGTTAATTTGTTGACTGTGTTAAATTGAATAACATTCATGTAATATGTGTGTGGATGAGGTTTTCATTCCGCTGTGCATGTTTAATTAATTTACATCTGCACATATGTATTTCTTTGCTTTAAAATCTAATGAATTGGCTGAGTTTTTATGAAAAATCCCATAGAATGGCATCAGTTTCCCTTCCTTGCATTGGGTCCAAGGGTGGGGACATTACAATTTTGATGTGGAGAAGATAAGTAGTAGTGTTGAGAAAGTACTTCTACTAGCCAAAGCTCTCGTAGGATGTCAACGGGTATATTAGATCATGCGTTGCTTGTGCCATTGACAAAATTGCTATCAAGGATCAAGGGTTATACACTCCTCTACCTAGCACATACAGAGCCTAGGTGTTTGCCTCCATGGACTACATGTTTGGCTTAACTCAACCAAGTATGGAAACGATTATATATTTTGTGGTTGTTGACTAGTTCTCTAAGATTCCAATTTTAATGCCTTGGAAGAAGAACATGACAATATAGGCCATTGATAATCTCTTATTCGAGCATGTTTGGGTTAATTTTGGGATCCTACAGATCATTATGTGAAATTGAGATAGTACGTTCTTAAGTACTTTTTGGTCTAGCTTGTGGTTGATGATGGACACCAAGCTGACCAAATCCAGCTACCTTCCACTACCAAATTGATGGACAAGCATAGGTATTCAACAAGATGATTGTGTATATATTGAGAATGTACAACTCCAAACATCCACGGACATGAGATGAGATCCTTTCTTATGTTCAACATATCTACAACAGAGCCCTTCATAGATCTACTGGCCACAACCCTTTTTAGGTGGTCTTGGGGTTCTATCCATTAGCCCCAATTGACATAGCATTGCACATTGCACATACAGGAAGAGTCCTCCCAAAGTAACACCCATTCTCATGATGGGTGTTCAATAATTAAAAACTACTAATTGAACTTAATAGCAACAACAAGAAAATGATTTAATCATGTAATTACTAAATGTAAAATTTTCAAATTCATAAGTTCTATGCATGTTTCCTAAAATTCTAGCATCATAAGAGTATAATGTTTGTAATTTTCTTCCAAAATTTCACAACATAACGATATCAATTAATTGCAATATTGACAAAATAATATAACTAAGGAAGACTAGAAGAATACCTTAGGTTATGATTGAGTTAGGAAATCCCATAGTTGCAATCCAACACTTAATCCAACCAAGTGATGTTACCCAAATTGGGATTATTCCTCCCAACCAACTAGTAAATAAAATTATAGTTCCAGGAAACCTGTGGGGTTTCCTAGCCCTCTGTTCCCGCAACTCCAATAACGGCACTAGCAACCACTCTTTCCAAGATCAAATATCCAAGTGAAGTATTCAACTATATTTCCTCTTGGAGTGTTTTCCTCTTCCACTCCTCTTTTCCCGTGTCAAATTACCAACCCCCTTCTCATCCTCCAAACCTCCCTTTTAACCTACCCTTTCCACCTCCTTCCTCCCCCTCCCCTCAAAGGGTACTAGGAAGGTCAAATTATAATAAAATAATAAGTCACATACCATTTAAGGATATGACAACTCCCTTAACAAGGCAGGTCTCTCCCAATTTTTTGTTTGCTAGGGTGTCTGTGAATTGTGGGACCAGCCCGTGGCCTAAGAAACTGCGACCCAGGGGAATCTAAGCTATAAAAATCACCCAAGGATCACTCCCGGCTCGGGCCACAACAACACTTCGCATGGCTAGATTTTAGGCGTCTCCTCCCACTACCATGGATTTTCAAACCATTGGCCACCTAACAAACGAAACCCTCATAAACCAATCGCGCTAATGGAATTTGATAGGTCTCTCCCATTAACTCAACCATGCTTTTGTATATCCAAATATCATTAAATGATAAAATATCTCCTGTTGTAGTATTATTGGACAGTTCATTGTCACTTGCATCAATATTTATTTTGTAAGCATTATATGGTTCGTCTATAACATGACATACAATTAATAGATCATGTATACTGATGAGATTACAAATTTAAATGTGAATAATATAGTGAGATGTAAATCGACCTAATATAGTGGAATGCAACTAAAGTAATGCAATTGAATGATAACAAAGTAATATTATAATTAATATTGTCAAGTCCGACTAGTGTGATTGGTTTCTAAGGGTTTCATTTTTTAGGCGGCCTAGGGTTTGAAACTTCGTGGTAGTGGGAGGAGACACTTAAAAATCCAACCATGATAAGGGTTGGTGTGGCCTAGGCTAGGTGCGATCCTTGGGTGATTTTGACAGCTTATATGCCCCTGGGTTGCGGTTTCTCAGACCACATGCTAGTTTCGCAAGTCACAAACACTCTAGCAAACAAAAAAAAAACTATATATAATCTTTATTACACCCATCAACCATTATCCACGATAACAAAGGAATCACCAATATATATATATATATAGCTTGTGCAATTACTATAGGTAACCATCACCACCTCTAATGCATAGTTCCCGAATGAGGAGACAATAATAATCACATGCTAGACAAGGTAACCACACATTGGAGACTATAATCTAGTTCCTACAACATTAAGCAATCGTATTTACTAAGTCACAACACATCAACACTAATCAACGTAATACTTGGATTTATCTTACTGAATTAAACAATGATTCACAGGTGAAAGGAACCAAGTACAACTAAAGTGGCGCCTCAAATCCCAAACTGAAATCTTACTAATCTACTCATCCTTCCTTCCTAACTTACTTCCAAATTCTACTTCTTATTTGTTCCTTTGTTAGAATATCCTATAACATCAATTTTATTGATGTAACCCCCATATATAACCCATAAGAAGAAGCATCGACTAAATCAACCAAACTTCCCTAGTAGGCAAGTAGTAATCGTCATCACACAACTTGGGGAGCATGGCTTAACACAACCCTCCCACAACTCTAGGTTTCAAAGGATAAATGGTGGGAAATGCCTCCACCCCTCATCGTGGAATTAGTGTTAACACCTTATTAGTAATCACACTATGCTACAATTGTGATTCTTGAGGTTGTGTCATCGAATGACCAATTTGGGCAACTTGGTTTTCTGCATAAACCAGCACTATTCATATCATAACAAGTATCAAACCAACACGCCTCATAGCTTAACCTTTCCCTTTTGATGTCCACGACATCATGGTAACTTCAATATCACAAGTACCCAACTATCACTTATCCTCTCTAACCTATGGGTTAGTATCATCCACAACATAAGATCATGCATATTCTTTCATTGTCTCTATGTAAATTACCAAATTATCCACTACCAGTCAATATAAACAAGTTAATCTATTTATCGTGTGCATGGCATCCATTCATTCATTCAATCATAACATACATTGGTATCCATGTACCTTATCACTTTATTTAATTTTCCATATTTGAAGCAAATCACACAATTTTCATCATTAATAAGATGGACAATAAACTTAAAACACAATTGCTGCATATAAGTGGGTTCATAAATCCACACACATAGTTTTCTCAATCAAACTGAGTCCAACAAATAATACGTAAAGAAATACAATATAGGTCTAAATGTTGTTTGGTTATCTATTCAAAATACAGGGTGTTACATACACCCGCCTTTCAAGAAACTTCATCCCGAAGTTATAGTAAAAAAAGTGAGGGATAAAGCAATGAAAAAAGATCAATCTATGGATGGAACCTCTCCCCAAAGGAGATGTTGCACATCTCGAGAAAGATTGGATCTCGAGGGAAGACCTCATGGGATGAGTTCTCATACCTTGGGCTCTCGATTTTTTTAAACTCCCTTGCTCGAAGACTTGGTATTTTTCGATCAAAATTTTCAAATCAAAGACCCACAAACTGGGGGGCATCTTGGCTCAACCTAGTCAATAAACTTATCTTTATCAAATTAGTATTACTAGATCTCCCTATTTTCCAATGTTCCTTAATGTTGGCTCCTGCATCAGTTCTTAAGGAGCTAGAAAAGCAAATGTGCAGGTTCCTCTGTCAAGGTGATAAGAATAGTTCCAAGAAGCTCCATTTAGTAAGTTGGGATGAGATTAAAGGCACATATCTGTCTAGAGGACTTCAACTGAGATATTGAAGATGAAACATTCTAGCTCTCAGAGCTAAAATTCTCTGGAACATCATCTATGGGAAAATTGCTTGGGTCAAGCAAGTCCTACAAATAAAATATTTCAAAGGGTCTAGGTTGTGTTTCCTGGATTCCCCTCCCAAACCCCATAAATGATCATCAATTTGGAAACTTTTTCTAAAATCTTGGGTCTTTTTCCATGAGAATATCTTTTGGATCCCTAGGAATGGGAAAAAAATAAACCTTTGGGAAGATAAAACTATGCACAACCAGCCCTTAAGTGAGTTTGAGGATCTTTGTGGTTTGCAATCTTAGATGAAGGATTCTAGATTTAACACCCTTTGGGATATTTCAAATTGGAAGAATTCTGAAGCAAGATAATGGAATTCTTAGGTGAATTTAGAGCTCCCTGACAATCTGTTGTCTGCTTATGAACAACTTAAGATTCTCTTGCATGGAAAGGACCCAATGAGCACGTTCTCTAAGGACATAGGAGGTTGGGGATCAAATTCTGGAGTTTATTCGGTTTCTCAAGTGTATTCTGCACTATCCCTCATCTTGGGTGCATACCTAATCTTATTATCCAGAGGGGGGTTTAGAGTAAAGGGAGCCTTCCTTATAAAGTATCTTCTTTTCTGCTAGCTTTTGGCTCATGGGCATCTACGCACGGGGACAACTTCAAAAAAAGAGGTCTCCATGGTCCTTCTAGGTGTATTCTCTACCAATCTAATTGGAAAAATATAAAGCATTTGTTTTTGGATTGTCCATTCATGCATAAAGTTTGGTTCCATGCTCGTTATCCTATTGGGAAGGATTTAATCATTCCTAGCTCCATCTCGAATATGTTTGGTGCTTGGGGAAAAATGTACCCATCTTCACTCTTTTGAAAAGGCTGGTTCAAATCTTGTTGGTTGACTCTTAAAAAATTTATCTGCAAGGAAATTTGGTTGGCTAGGAACAATCTCATCTTTCGAGAAATATCTTCTCTCCTAGGATATTCCTATACTCCGTCCTAGTCCTAGCATCATTTTCATTATTTGTATTTTCAGTCATGCATGCACTTTTAGGGTTTGCATGCATTATTTAGGGTTTGCATGCATCCCAGTCTTCAGTCCCAGCACCTAGCCCTCAGTTAGCTAGCCCCCGGAGCTTCTTTCCACTCAGTTTCAACCCTCCTAGAGCTTAGTGTGCCCTCCTTTCATCTACCAGTTGAGAAAGGCACCCTTCCTTACCTACCATTCAGTTATCTTCAGTTCTTTCCTTGATTTAAAGCTAGACTGACTCTCAACTGACTGTATCACTCCGATGGACCTCCAGTGAGACTTGACTGCCCATTCCGACTTCAGTTAGCTCCTCATGCACCCTGCACTGAGCCTCCTTCATTCAGTTAGTTCCAGTTACACTCAGTTACACCTACCACACTCAGTTTGACTGATGGTTGACAGTTACTTGAGCATTGATGACTCCACTGATGATGAGATAGACTACTAGTTGTGCTCCGATGACACTCCAGTGATATTTTGATCACTCCATGAAGGCTAATTCGAATTGCCACCTTGGAATTCGAATCCTCATGCATTGTACTACTTATTTGTCCATATTGTGATTAATTAATTAGTGTGTGTGAAGTATTTTTGCTTCTATCCGAGTTCTACTGTATTATTATTCTGTTGCTCATTACACTGCATTGACCACTCTTCTTCTATCTTCCTGCTTAATCATAATTACTCTTGTGAGGTATACATCATCTCTTAGATCTGCTGTGAGGATTTTCACATGGTATCAGAGCATGTTGAGAGTATTGTTTATCTCCATTCCTGAGAGTTTTTTGCAGGTTATTATCAAGATTTCGAGTGCAGCAGTTGCAACAGTTTCTGCATTTTTGCAGCAGTAGCAGTTGCAGATATTATCTATTGTTTTTGCAGGTCTTCTACAGCTTCTATGTATTCAAAATAAATCCCTCCTCTTTCTCCATTCAACTATGATGAATGGAAACCAAAAATGATAGCATATTTGAAGAGCCATGATCTCTTTGACTGTTGTTTTGAAAGAGAGTTCGAATCCTCTAAAGAGGAGATTGATTGGTTAAATAAAGGTGACGGAGCCTTTGGATCAATGATGCTTGCTTTGCTTAAATACATGATATACCAATACCTTGATGATGTTGAAACTCCAAAAGAGCTATGGGCCCACCTGGATGAAAGATTTGGCAGACAGAATGAAGGGATTGGTCCAAACCCTTTCAAGAGCAAGCAAAGTGATGCATTCGCCCTCCTTGATGATTGATCATGAATCAGTATCAAACATATCTCATATTGAAGTTGTCCACAAAAAAGAAGAACTTGCATATTCTACACTCATGCTCCAAATTTATTCTATTTCGAATTCTGTGCCAGCTCACACTCTAGAAATTGCAGAAGGTCCTAAATCCTCTCTTGCACCAGAGTTTGTTGGTTCGCATCATGATCACATGAATGTTTCGAAGGTAAAATCAGCCATTGAAGGTAATGCATTCACTCTCCCTGATCAATCACCTCTTATTTACTACTATATGATCATTATTTCATGCTTTCAGAAGGTTATTGAAGACTATGGCCATTGCCATTTGCTTGGGATAATTTCTCATGCATATCATGGTTTTGATCTCACCTCTACTGGTTCAAAGGAGATCTCAAGAAACCATTGCCATTGGCTTGGGATAATTTCTCATGCATTTACTGGTTTTGATCTCACCTCTAATGGTTCAAAGGAGATCTCAAGAAACCATGATTCAAGTCTTGGATTTGATTTGGATTCCAAGCAATTACTACTTGGGATAATTTCTCATGCATATGATAGTTTTGATCTCACCCCTGTTAGTTCAAAGGAGATCTCAAGAAACTATTCTTCAAGTCTTAAATCTGATTTGGATTTCAAGCTAATATCTGATGGTTCTTTTTGGCATAATCTCACCCATGATGGTTCGAAGGAGAAGACAAAAGACTATCTGCACATTCATGGTTTTGATCCTACCTCAACTAATTCGAATCACAGGTTCAAGGATCATCCTCATACTTTTGGATTTGTTCTCATCACATTCGATCTGAATAGCAAGTACAAGCACATGCTTTCTGAGCATGATCTACTTCTTCCCAAGAAGAAGATACCTCCAGAAATATGACCAAGCATCACACCTGCTTGAGTTTGGAGCATTTATTTTTGTGTGTGCCTTACAATCTATTTCGAGGGGGGGTATTTTTCCCATGAGGTTTTCCCCATTTCCTCGGTTTATTGACTGTTATTATTCATTTTATTGGGTGACCTTTGGTCTTAGTTACCAGGGCTTAGGATGGATTAAGGGGGGTGTTAGGATATTCCTATACTCCATCCTAGTCCTAGCAGCATTTTCATTATTTGTATTTTCAGTCATGCATGCACTTTTAGGGTTTGCATGCATTCTTTAGGGTTTGCATGCATCCCAGTCATCAGTCCCGGCACCTAGCACCTAGCCCTCAGTTAGATAGCCCCCGGAGCTTCTTTCCACTCAGTTTCATCCCTCCTAGAGCTTAGTGCGCCCTCCTTTCATCTACCAGTTGAGAAAGGTGCCCTTCCTTACCTACCATTCAGTTATCTTCAGTTCTTTCCTTGATTTAAGGCTAGAATGACTCTCAATTGACTATATCACTCCGATGGACCTCCAGTGAGACTTGACTTCCCATTCTGACTTCAATTAGCTCCTCATGCACCCTCCACTGAGCCTCCTTCATTCAGTTAGTTCCAGTTACACTCAGTTACACCTACCACACTCAGTTTGATTGATGGTTGACAGTTACTTGAGCATTGATGACTCCACTAATGATGAGATAGACTACTAGTTGTGCTCCGATGACACGCCAGTGATCTTTTGATCACTCCATGAAGGCTAATTCGAATTGCCACCTTGGAATTTGAATCCTCATGCATTCTACTACTTATTTGTCCATATTGTGATTAATTAATTAGTGAGTGTGAAGTATTTTTGCTTCTATCCGAGTTCTACTGTATTATTATTCTGTTGCTCATTACACTGCATTGACCACTCTTCTTCTATCTTCCTCCTTAATCATAATTACTCTTGTGAAGTATATATCCTCTCTTAGATCTGCTGTGAGGATTTTCACAGGAAGGATTTAATCATTCCTAGCTCCATCCCGAATATGTTTGGTGCTTGGGGCAAAATGTACCCATCTTCACTCCTTTGAAAAGGCTGGTTCAAATCTTGTTGGTTGACTCTTAAAAAATTTATCTGCAAGGAAATTTGGTTGGCTAGGAACAATCTCATCTTCCGAGAAATATCTTCTCTCCCCGCCAAAGGGGCTACTAAATCTAAATCCTTGCTCTTTAAATGTATGATATCTAGAGGTCCTCTCCCTCCACTATCGGGTATGCCAAAAGAAGAAGATTGGTCTAAATAGGTTCAACTCCAAATAAGTTTCATGGTTCCCCAAGATAGGCACCTGAGCAACCCATCCAATTGGTAGATTAGGAGGGATGATCAAGATTTTGAAATATGGTGGAACCTCAAAGAAAATTTTATCTCTTCTTCGATGGAGCTTCGAAAGGAAACCTAGTGGAGGAATGAGTGGAAGGGATCATTTTCAACCCAAAGGGACAGAGAACGATTACATATGCTTGGGGTCTAGGAAAAGTCTCAAACAACAAAAATAAACCTTTCACTCTTCTTCGTGGTCTTAATTTGATTAGGCAAAGGTGGGTATATGAATCCTTAGTGTTTGGGGACACTGCAATCATGACCCAATTAATCAAGACTCAATATAAGCCTAGAGACCTATTCTTCGTTGGCTAATTTCCAGAATTGTGGTTCTCATGGTAGAGATGGAAGACATTCAAATCTTCCATTTTATTCAACATCTTAATTCCCATGTGGATTTTCAATCTAATAAGGTCACCGCCATGTCGGAAGGTTTGCTATGCGTGAATGAGGATCCTCCTCAAAAAGTCTCAATGATATGAGGAGTATGCAGTACTTGCTAAGGTAATTAATTTGAGTTCCACATGGTTCCTGTGGCCCAACATCATGCTACCCCTCCGCTATCATGGGAATACATGGATCGTCACGCTCGATGTTACGAAGATGGCGAAAGTAGAGGGTGATAATCCTCTTTACCTATGTGTCCCTCAATCTACGGTTCTCTTAGTTCAGGTGACATTGAATGTGATTGATCATGTCCATGCAAAGCAATCCCCCTATATTACTGTGTAATCGTCCTAGGGTGACAAAGTCATGATGGTTGAAATTAATCTCATGTGCCACAAAATGAGGATCAACGCAGATCAACTCCTCTAGCATAAGAGTTATATTAAGGATTTTAATTATAAAGAGGCCTTTCTTGTTCAACATTTGGGTACTTTGTGGATTCGTCGAAAAAAAAAAAAGAGAAGGAGAAAAGTAGGGGCTCATGATCACCATGGAGGATAGCGGTAGAAGATTTAATTGCTGCCCTTCCCACGATATGAAAAGAGTTTCTTCCGATATTCATGTCCTCCATCACAAGCTTTCAACCATGAAGCGTCATCTGCGGAACTCAGTCAAGGAGTGTGAAGATCAGTTCCAGCAGTTGGAAAGGGATGTGGTGCAGGAATGTATGGATAAACAAGCCCGAGAACAATCACTTGTCAATGAATTGAATGCCCAGAAAGGGAGAATTCAAGAGCTGGAGGTGAAGGTTAGCCTACCCAAATTTAGGATGGAGCACTCAGTTACTAAGTCCCCACCGGCTAAACAAGAGGTTGGAATTTCTACTAGGAATATGGGGAGAGGCCCTTCTCTAATTTTCAATAGTTGCTTGTAATGTTCTTCAAGTGTGTGATGTTGTTATGAGTGTTTTTCAAGTATTATAGTAGTTTAGACTGCATAATCTATGCTAGAATATTTCAGAGTGGAGGCAATTTTGTAGATAGTCGGTATAGTTCTCCATTTGGTGTTTTGAGGAAAAAGTGCCTTCACTATTGTAATCCACTCTTGTAAACTCTGTTCCATGGCATTGCCATGTTTTTAATCTATAAAATTATACATGTTTGTGTTAAAAAAAAAGAGTGAGGGATAATCACGATGCATGGTCTTTGCGTCCACCTAGGTAGCAAATCTTGGGCTATACTTGTCCACCTAAAACTTAACATAGTCGACCAGGCGGTGCTTGAGCCAGCGAACCCTACGATTCAATATGCATAATGGTTTGACCATGAAGGTTCCTTTGTTTAAAACATGTAATTCATTCCTATTTAGTTGATAAGTTTCGTCAACAATATAATGATGTAATATAAATACATGGAAAACATCATGAGTTTTATGTAAATGGGGTGGAAACGCTAGATGATACCTAACTAGTTCAATTCATTATAGGGTTTCAAATGACCTTATAAATCAAGGTGACAACTTTGTTGCTATTCCAAATTGGATAGTACTCCTATTAGGTCTAATACAAATAAATACCTTATCTCCAACATCATAACTTTGGTCAGTTCTAGGAGCATCAACGTAACTCTTATGTTTATCGTGTGCTTCCTTTAATTTATATATAATATGAATTACATGCTCTTCCATATCTTGAACCAATTATAGTCCCATGACCACTCGATCCTCTAACATGTCTCAAGTCAATGACGTCCTGCATGGTCTTCCATGTAGATCTTGATAAGGTGGCATTCCTATTAAATTATTGTAACTATTATTGTAAGCAAACTCTACTAAAGGTAAGTATTTTTCCTAAAGGTTATGTTGATCCACAACATACATCCTAAGCATGTCTTCCATTACTTGAGTTTCCTCGACTAGAATAAAAGAGGTGTTTCTAGTTAGTTTGTCAACTACCACCAAAATGGCATTATGTCTCATAGACATGAGGGAAAATCCTACAAGAAAATCCATGGAAATGACTTCCCACTTGGATATAGGAATGTAACACCCGTAGGAATGGAAATCATGGTTGATCGGGAACTCAAATTTGTTGAATGGATCCAATTCCCACAACAAGTTCATGATATTTTATAAAAAGCCAATGTTAAGTACAATCAGTGCCACAGATAACATCTAGTTCCACACAAATTTTAGGTGGGAGATAAAGTATGGTTGAATTTGCATAAAGAAGACCTCGCAAGACCCCATCGAAATATCCACCCAATCCAATATGGGATTTACAACATCACTAAGATTGTGCGTGAAAACGCATTTGAATTAAGTAATCCCCCTTTCCTTGGCTTGCACCCTGTATTTAATGTGGATATGCTTCAACCATATTTCCAACTCTCTTTGACACCTCATACATGGTTGAACACTTGTACCCTACAAAAATCAATCATGATTGCGTTGAGCAAGCAACAATCAACTAGATCGTAGACACCAAGATGAAGGGCACCTACCAGCAAAACATTCAATTGTATTGGGTCGTCAAAGCAGGGCAACTTCTTCACTTGTGCAAGTGGCTCGGTAGGAGTCAAATCAAGTAGAAGTTTCCCCATTTCATGGGGCAACTTGATGCAATGGATACCATTGCTTCCTAAGGGGGGAATGACTAAGCTAAGTGGATATTGGTGCCCACCCAACTATTCCACTAGTTCAAAATGGTTCAACATATTGGTAGTTTTATTTTAGTTTTTCAGGTTTCGAACTTTTAATGCATTTTTTGGGCATCTCTCTTGTGTTTTTGGTAGTGGACTATTGTAATGGTCCAATAAATTACCTAAATAGTTTGTATGCAAAAGTAACACCTCGATGAATTTGACGCATCAACTAGCCTCTATAGGGTTTGATCTCCTTTTGCCACATCATTTCCTAGGGTTATGGTTTTGGATCTTTAGGTTTTTTACATCCCAGGGCTTTGCACTTTATTTTAAAAGGCACTTTTAGTCTCTTGTAATGTCTTCTTGCAAATGAACGTAGCCAACACATCTCTCTTCAAAGGTAAGCTTTCACCATTATAATTGGTTTGTATTGCTTTGATTTTTACAGTCTTTTTTCCATTTCAATCATTAATATAGTTTGGGTTTTACTGTACTAATGTGCTCTTTGCAATATTTGTGTATGTATAGGTTACCATCTTATATTTCTGCCATCATTTCATTCTCTAAATAATCCAAATAACTTGGCAATCTCTGGTCACAAATGTAACTCATGGATCTCGTGCACCCTCCTCTATTGGCCAACCAAAAATCCATTTGTGAGTCTAATTACAAGGAGATATAAGAGAGTTGGGGGGCTAGCAGGAAGGCCAACATACTAACCTTTCAATTCCTTGTCCACTCACTCTTATTTTTATTTTTCTATTTTATTTATTTCATTATCCCCCCCCCTGTCTCATTGAACTTTACATTCCATTGTCTTTTTATATATTATCTAACCTTCATTATTTTCCTAATTACATTGCAAGTATTGGGTCTTACAACCATTCAGTTGTTGATATCATAATATTAAAAATCAAAATCACCCTTGGGCATACAATCACACAAAAGGCAATGTAGTTTGTAAAGAATCACAGATATCCATAAATTCCAGTGTTCTAGCACACACAATAATAAGCACAAGCATCAATAAGTATAACTCAAGTTGTTGTTAGGATGAGCCCCACATTAGGTGGATGATTGTCATTATTCTTAGGGGTGGAAACCTACTCATCATTGACTAACTTTGGATATGGAATCACTAAGAACCCAACATGCATTCCCTTGTTGAAATTCCTCTAGAAGCTCATGCTCTGTTTTTTAAATCACATGGACAAGCCAAGATCACTTAATAATTTTGGTGTAGGTTTGAGGGGATTCACTATGGTGACGCTCCTCTCACGAAGAGCTCAATTAGCTCCATAGCAAGCCTAAGTTTTAACTTTTTCAAACAGGTTAAATGGGTGGGAGGGTGATCTAGATTATTTAGAGAATGAAATGAAGGCATAAATATAAAATGGAAACACATAAAGATGTTGCAAAGGGCTCAGTAGTAAAGTAAAACCCAAATTCTATTAATGAATGAAATGGAAAAAGATACTAAACTGCAAAGCAATACAAGTAACTAGAATGGTGGTGGATTATCTATGAAGAGAGATGTATTGGCTACGCCCATTCGCAAGAAGACCATTACAAGAGGCCAAAAAATTACCTGTTTAACATAAAGTGATATACCCTGAGAGGAAAAAACCCTAAAGATCCAAAACACTGACCTTGGGAGATGAAGTAGCAAAATCAATGTGGGCCTCGAAGAGTCTAGTTCATATATCAACTTCCCAGACCACAACTTCCACATACAAAATTCGTTTGGGGCACACAATAGCTCGTTGGAAAGTTCTCGATGATAAGAACATTTTTTTCAAGGCTTAATTAAGCCTCCAACAATGCTAATCCATCATGAGGCCAAAAAACATTGTTTAGGGCCTAAAAAATGCCATGGAAGTACATGACCTAAAAATTTGTAAAGAACTACCAAGATGGAGAGGTGTTATGAGTTAGTGGAAGAGGTGGAAACTTCTATTGAATCTGACTTTTGGTGAGTCACTTGCATCGCTGAAGAAATTGTCTTGCTTTGACCACCTAATAGAGTTGTATGTTTTGCTAGTAGGTGCCCCTCATTTGGATGTCCATGTTCTAGTCCATTGTAGCTTGCTCAATGCAATTACGATTGAGTTTTGTTAGGGCCGAGAGCTTTGTCGCATCTAAGGTGTCCAATAGAAGTGAAAAATATGGTCGAAGTAGCTCCACGTTAAATACTAGATACTAACCAATGAAAGGGGGAATACTCGATTTGAAAGTGTTCTAACCACAACCTTTGTGATGTTGTAAGGCCCATATCAAAGTGGTCTAAGATTCTCATGGGGGAATGTGAGACACTCTTTCTGCGAATGCAACTATACCTTATCACCAACTTAAAACTTCTGTGGAACCCAATGTTGGTCATGGCGTTGTTGGTCCCTATCATTAGTTTTTTGTAGGATATCATAAACCCATTGTTGGATGTGCTATATATGTTCAACAAATTTTGTTGCTCTATTTGCCTCGATCTAAGCATGGGAGGACTCTTCCAGTACATATGCAATAGGAAGATCTACATCATTGGGGGCCAATGATTGGAACCCGAAGCACACCTGAAAAGGAATATGGCCAATAGAGTTGTGTAGGGGTCCATTGTAGATATATTGAACATATGGAAGGCTCTCATCCCATGTATGTGGATGAGAGTGTCTTGCCATGACAGGCTATTGAGTGATAAGTAAGGACTGCTCTGATACCATCGTTAAAGGCATCTATCTCAATCTTGAAAGGTTGTTGTAAGTCTAACTGAGTACCAAACCCTTGATCTTCTTCCACTCACTGCGATCAAACCGGAGTACCAATCGACCTTCCGCTTCCACCAAGTAAGTTCATTCCTCCTAAACTTGCATTTTCATGTCTTTTTTGTCAATTTTTATGGTCAAAAATCATTTTTAGGCAATGCTCACATCGTGTACGCTACTGTTCATGAGGAAGAGCAGCATTCTAAACGTGCATGTGTAGTGTAAAGAGCAGCGTACACCCCTGAAAGTGGCCTAAAACTTGAAAAAAAAGACTAAAAAATGATTGTTTCTTGGAAGGATCGTATGGAGAGAAAGAGAGCATGAGGACATGGATCGAGAAGCATTACAAAATCCAACGACCCTTCATATGCTCAGAAGATGTGGATTACTGAAATTCTATAGAATGGTCAACATGCAGGCACAAATCCGCTTGCTTGAAAGACTTGTCCAATACTGGGACGCAAATGCCATGGTGTTTGATATCCGAGGTGAGATACTGGAGCTCACCATAGATGACATTTACTTTATCATGGGTCTCTCTCGTAGAAGAGAGTTGGTGAATCTAAAAGGGTATTCTCGCAATGTGGGTGCCTTGTCGGTGCAAGAGTATGTCAATGCTTACTACCAACCAGGAAGTGAGAAATGTGGTAGTCAAGTTCTCATCTCGACTGTTACAAGCTTCCCTCTCCGATTTATTCTGAGTGTTCTCAACCGAATGGGGGGAAGTGCTTCTCAACATCTTGCCTCGAGGCATTATATGCATATAGGCGTTGAATGCTTGCAAGGGCATGTTTATGACTGGTGTTCAAGTCTTTTGGCAAACATGAAGCTTCAACTCTCGGGGTGTAAGACCATGAGAATGAAGAATTTCGGGTATGGGAGCATACTTTGCACCTTCTTCTTTGAGAGGGTGCCTGCTATCAGTTTGGGCATGGCAATGCCCCCTATCAACCCTCGTGAGCCAATGCTGGCCCGTTGGGGTGAGATCTTCCTCCGCCAGGGTGGAGGCGAGAGCAACCTTTGTTACCAAGAGGATGACTTCGGGGGTTGGTGGGAATGACAAGTGCCAGCTCTTGAGCAGTTTCCGTATGCAGGCCTAGACTTCCGTCATGATCCTAAGCTGATACTTCCTCCAGGAGCAGCCTGGGGAGATATAGGTATGTTTATGTTTTTGAAAAATTATTTAATTTTTTCAATTTTATGCATATATGTTTTTTATGATGGGTTCGAAATACTGAAACAAAGTGTCAAATGCAGATGTTGGACCAGTGCGCCCTGAGGGACACCCATATACTTTCGTGAGACTAGTAGAAGTAGGTGCAGTTGATGCCACACTAGGGACCATAGAGAGGAAGATGAGTCGATTGACTCATGACATTCCTACATATCGTATTGAGCGGATGCCAGTTGATATGCAGGAGGATGTAGTAGGTGTGTCCCCAACCTGGATTAGGTTGCTGCGAAAAGTAGCTAGGCTGGTCATATGTTACCGAGAGGCAGCAGAGGCAGATGAGGCCCCACCTTCTCCAAAGGAGAAGGATATTCTATGTATATTTTTTAGGCCATCGAGCCTAATTTTGTATCTTATGACATGACTTTGTGATAGACTTGTGATCCAAACTCATATTATTTTTTGATACAGTATCGGTTATCTACATGTGTGTTATTGTGTTTTCTGCATGAATTACTTATGTGTGTGCATGATGCAAATGCTAATCTAAACCATAGTTTGCAAATGAATCAGCTAATGCATTCAAGCTCATTGGAATATGTTGATATGTGATATAATCAAACTGTCTCTCAAGTAGCTTAATGCACATAAACTGACGTAGCAAAGTAGGATCTCTAACCTGATAAACACCCAGTAACTGAAAAACAACTAACTGTTAGTCGAGCCGTACCTCCAAATGTGAAATGCCATGAAACAGAGCATATCGGAGTAGCTCTATGACTGCACTGTATTCAGCCACATTGTTCGTTGTGGGACCTAGACAATCCCCTCCCGAAGACACCAGTTGACCAGTAGGTGAGTAAATAACCCAAGCAGCTGCGGCCAACTGACGGGTGTGGCGGCTAGCGCCATCAGCAAACCCTAGAAAGTGTTCAGTTGACATCTGAAACACAAAAAGCAAAAGATGCATAAGACGTAACTACAACTGTAAACAAAACTAACTCTACAAAATGTACAACTAAAAATACATGAAAAAGCAAAAGTGCCTAAGCATAGTACTTCTTCAAGTAGGTTCAATGCCTGGAATCTCTTCATGAGGCCGGGCAAAGATGTCACGGAAATCGTTAAAAAGATTGGTATACGGAATGATCTCGTCAAGATAACAGTCCGCTCCAATGAAAATATTTTCCGTGACCCCAGGTTCAATGGAAATGTTGATCGGGACGGTTCTCGATGTATTTTCCCTATATCCTTCAGCAAAAACAACTTGTGAAGTGGAAGGAAAATAAGACAAATCAACATTCTCACTGGGTCTCGGAGAGAACTCACCTCTCTTTATCAAGTTTAGCACGGGAAGTAAATAGGACCTGGGGTGCATATCTTCTCTGTTGATGTATATGTAACTTCGGAATGTATTTCACATATATGTATATTGTATTCCTATAGAGATGTTATTATTCCTCTATACGGAAGTGTCGTCATTTATATTATAAGTGTCGTAACTTATACTTGATGGGTTATTAGACCACCTTGTTGGGGTCGGCCCTGTATAAGTCATGTGGGTCAAAGGGTTATTAGACCACCCTATTGGGGGTCGGCCATGTGGGTCAAAGGGTTATTAGACCACCCTAGTGGGGGTCGGCCCAGTCAGCATTATGTTAAGTGGTTAAGTTGAGGCCGACCTAGTTGAGTAAAGGTCAAGTAAAGTTAGTGTATAAATAGAGAGTGTGTCTCTCTCATTTTATACATTCTATTCTCTCACTCACACTGTGGAGAGTGGCGCACTTGTGGAGGAGGAGGCTCTGCTGCTAGGAGAAGACTATCTCTTGTATTCTGGTTGTATCATTGCTCTATCTATCTCTGAGGAATTTATTGGGGTTTTTCACCTTTATGGTTTTCCCCAAGTAAACTCGGTGTCTCTTCTGTGCTTGCATTATTGTGTCCATGAATGATATGCTGTAGATTTGCTGTACATGTTGTTCTCTCAGTTAAGATCCTAGATCAGATTGAAGTAAATTCTGAAAATTTAACATGGTATCAGAGCTAGCTTGAAAGAAGGCATGATATGGCATGTATGACACTTGTTGCACTTACGATGCTAGGGCTTGATATAGCAAAAACCAGTCATCGTAGCACTTTCGTTATCAATCCGTTTTGGAGAAGTTTTCAGATCTGAAATCTTTACATGTCGAAGATTAAATCCCCATGTACCTTGTGTCCAAAGGACAACCTCTAATTCATTGTACTTTGTGATTTATGATCTGTACAATATAGGGTTTCTGCCTCTTCCAGATCTGAGTCAAAATCAGGTGACCTTGGGAAAAAGGTCATAACTTGGGCTAGGAAGATCCAAATGAAATTTTATAAAAGGTGACAGGTATTAAACAGACTATACTATCTCAGAAAAAAATTTCAGAGGCCGAAGTTGAACCAGTGACACGTGGCACGTCGTACAAGTTCACTCTCCTGTATTATCCCATAAACAGGTCACGTTGCGACACTTGGCATAACTCTGTCTCATAGAATCCAATTGAGGTCAGATCTATCGGGATGGAAAGATAACAGGTCGAGTTATCTCAGGAAAACTTTTTAGAGCCCGAAGTTGAAACAGTGACACGTGGCACGCCGTACAAGTTCGCTCTCCTGTATTATCCCATAAACAAGTCATGTTGCGACACTTGGCATAACTCTCTCTCAGAGAATCCAATTGAGGTCAGACCTGTCAGGATGGAAAGATAACAGGTCGGGCTATCTCAGGAAAAAGTTTCAGACCCTGTGGATCGAAAAGTTCGGAGTTACACCAGAAACAATCAGGTACATATTTATGTCAAAACATAATTATTTTTTAGTACCTTCATTCATGGCTTCCGGAATTTAGGGCTTCGGAGAAAGTTGGAATTTTTGTAGTCGGAGACCACGGCTGAATGATACTCATAAAAATAAAAATTTAGAGACCAAGATCAAAATTTTTGGTTGGGCAGAAGGTCGGGCTTGATCAGACCCTAGTTCGGGACTTTGATCAGAAAAGTGGAAAATTAGGGCTTCTGTAAAAATGGGAATTTTTGAAATCTGTGACCACGGCTGGAAGCTCCTCAGAAAAATAGAAGCTTAGATCTTTGGATCAAACCTTTTGATTGGGAATAAGAGTGGGCTTCATCAAACCCCAGTTCAGGGTCACGTCCAGTGAATCTGGAAGTTTCAAAGGCAAAATTGAGGAGTGAAACTTTGCAGTTTTCAAATTCTGAATATACCAGCTTGATCAGCTCATCAAGGCGCATATTTCTATCCTTTCGAAAGTTTGAAATTCAAAATTTGAATTTTTGGGGTTTCTCTGACAAACCCATATCCAGCTCCAGGTCCAGTTCTTGCAAATCAAGTGGATTGGATGGATTGATCATCTGCATAAGTGAAGAAGTTCCTGTTTCAGAGGGAGATGAGGCTAAGGCCTTACATAAGAATATTACAAGCGATCTTGACAGGTATGACTCATCGAGGTATGTTTCGATATTTTATGGTATGCTTTTCTTCATGTTATTACGGTTAGTAAAATCTTGATTTTAGATTTGTCGTATCACCTTAGCAAAATTATGAATGCATGATAGAAGATATTCATTGGTTAGGGTGTTGACACTTATGATTGTACTAATGCATTATGGTGTTGTATGAGGTTTATGTTGTCTGCTAACATAAAAGGTACACCAAGAAAGACAAATCATGTTCTACTTCAAGAACGTATGATCATGGTGACATGAAGACAAGGATTCATCAATTGTCATGGATCACATAGAAGATCTACTTTCGAGGTATGTATAACTTGTTTCTACAATGGTTAACTTATGAGACATGCAGGTTACTAGCACAATTCACTAAAGAGAACCAGAAGACATTATGCGGGTATATTAGACATAACTAGCTAGCATGCTAATCCAGGTATGTTTTTCCTATATCAAGCTAGAATCCTACCTTGTGTTAGGATCTTATACTATTGTGTTGTTGATAATGATTATTCATGAAGTCATAGGTTTGAATAATCATGGTGGTATGCATATTATGTTTCGTACCATAATTGATGATATGACTAACCAGAAGAATCATGAAGGTATAGTTTTGAATAATCACGGCTTTTATGCATATTATATCTCGTCTCTTGATTGATGAGTTAACTAACCAGAAGAGTCCTATGATTAAATAAGAATATGTATGAATAAAAGAAGACTTCCTTGAAACCTTGAATACTAATGTTTATTATCTGTGTTTGAATTGATCCTGACTATACATGCTTGAGCTTATTGTGTCTTGATAATATTAAGATTATACTAATGAATTATGCATGAGACCTAGAGGATAACACAATGATGATACTAACAAGCATGCATAGGGATCGAGAATGTATATAAGTTCAAGGACAGGTAATCCAGGAAGCAAAGATCAAGAGGGAGCACACTGCAGTAGTTTCTACAAGCATGCAGATATTCAGAGGGAGTTGACCACTTCTCACAATCCACATCAGAATGGAGCTGCAAAGATTCAGAGGGAGTCCACCCAACAAACAAACAAAGATAAGTATTTGAATTGTCATTACTTGCATATTTTATTGTTTAAATAATACTGTTCAATAATGTATATACTGATGTTCCTAGAATTAGGTTGTGTATTATGCATATTAGAATAGTTGCATTGATGAACAGTATACTACTAATATGCATGGGTAAGTAGCCTATGGCATTGTACAACATTCCATTGCTACTTATCTAGAATGAAACCTCTTTGCTGACATGTTGGGAGTAGTGCAAACTCTTAACAATGTTCTGGTAGAGATTGGAAGGCATCTAGAAAGTTGTGGAACATGGATAAATGTTGTATTGAAGCATTGGCTAAGATAACTGCATGACATATTTCTTTATGTGTAAAGAATTTGTTCTGAAAATTATGAGATGTTTCTAATCATGCAATTTAACTTGTTTTGTAGGAAAGACCGTATATCTTCATCTACAAAAGAAGGACTGCAACATTTGTTCCAGGAACAAAGATATCTATTGAAGATATTGAAGTTCCTAGGATCTGGGATGAATAAATGGAATGCCATGATTCGTCGATCATGAAGATGATGTTTGGGATGAAGTCCCAAGACCTGACAGGGAGTCACATGTGTGCAGATTGAAGAAAGCCTTGTATGGCTTGTAGAAAGCTCCCAGAACTTGGTGTGATACAAAGAGGAAGCTTGCTGCTGAGTTCGATATGAAAGATTTGGGAATAATGCATTATTTCCTAGGTATGGAGATATGGCAGAGTGCAGGTGGAATCTTCCTTGGTCAAGGGAAGTACACAGTAGATATCCTGAAGAGATTCGGGATGATGGATTGCAAGGCCATGGCCACACCTATGGCATCGAATCTGAAGCTTCTATGCGATGCTTCATCTGAGCCGGTTGATGTCTCTATGTATCGTCAGATGATTGGGTCCTTGATGTACCTGACGAACACGAGACCAGATATTTGCTTTGCCGTGAACACATTGAGCCAGTTCCTGACGGAACCGAGGAGTGTTCACCTGGTTGCTGTAAAGCATGTTCTGAGGAACCTGAAGGGTACAGTGGATTTTGGGCTCAAGTATGAAGCGAATCAAAAGTTTAACCTGCAAGGTTATGTTGATTCGGATTGGGCTGGCAGTGCTGCAGATAGGAAGAGCACATCTGGGTGCTGCTTCAGCATGGGATCAGGTGTGATCTCTTGGTTTAGCAGGAAGTAGTCCTGCGTAGCACTGAGTATAGCTGAGGTAGAGTATGTTGCAGTCTGTTCAGCTAGTTGTGAGGCAGTATGGCTACGAAAGCTACTGTCTGAGTTATTTGATCTCCCATTGGATGCTACTGGCATCTTCTGTGATAACCAGAGTTGTGTGAAGCTGTTCGAGAATCTGGTGTTTCATGACAGGTCGAAACACATAGAGATCAAATATCACTATATCAGGGATATGGTGCAGAGAGGAGCTGTGAAGCTCCTGTATGTTGCGACGGACGAGCAGATTGCAAATGTGCTGACGAAGCCACTAGCCAGGGTGAAGTTCGAGTACTTCAGGGAGAGGCTTGGCGTTCTTCAGATTGATGACACTTCGAGGAAGAAGTGATGGACACATTTGTTGAAGCCATTCCAAGCATGTTGGAAGGAGGATCCTTCACATGGCTGTGGATGTAAGCGCTGGATGATGAGCATCAGGATGAGGTTCTAGTTTCTGCTTTGTATGATCAGTTGGATCATTTATATGTATATGTATGTACGCATCATGTTGGATGCTGGATATGATCAGTTGGATCATTTATATGTATGTACGCATCATGTTGGATGCTGGATATGATTAGTTGGATCATTTATATGTATGTACGCATCATGTTGGATGCTGGATATGATCGGTTGGATCATTTGTATGTATATGCATCATGTTGGATGCTTGGACCATGTATCTGTATATGTATCAGGTGGATACATTGTATGATCAAGTAGATCATGTATATTGATATGTATCAGGTATGATTAGGTAGATCATGTATGTTGATGGATACATTGTGTGGATCATGTATCTATGTATCAGGTGGATACACTATGTATGATGATATGTATCAGGTAGATACTTGGTGTGCATCAGATGGATGCATTGTATGATCAGGATGATCGTGGATGACGAGCTTCTCCAGATGACATGCAACAGGATGTTGCAGTGATGATGATCAGGGTGATCATGTGTACATCAGGATGATGTATGATGAGTATCAGATGGTACTCTGTGGTTGTGGAACAGGTTGTACAGGTAAGCATGTAATTTGTGCCCTGGGAGATTTGCAGATGGTCTTTCGAGGTTTTGCCTATGGCATGTAATTCATACCCTGGGACATCTGGCAAATGCTCTTTCGAGGTTTTGCTTGGGAGGACATATAATTTGTGCCCTGGGAGATCTGTAGATAGTCTTTTGAGGTTTTGCCTATGGCATGTAATTTGTGCCCTGGGATATCTGGCAGATGCTCTTTCGAGGTTTTGTCCTATGGCATGTAATTTGCTCCTGGGAGATCTGGACAGGATGAAAAAGGCCTCAGATGCTTCAGCCAGGTTTTGCCATGACCACATGTAATTTGCTCCTGGGAGATCTGGACAGGATGAAAAAGGCCTTAGATGCTTCAGCCAGGTTTTGTGGTGGACCACATGTAATGTGCTCCTGGGAGATCCGACAGGTAGAGATGTGTGCTCGTAACAGCTTGGGATGCTTCAGCCAGGTTTTGTGGTGAGATCACATGTAATGTGCTCCTGGGAGATCCGACAAGTAGAGCTATGTGCTCGTAACAGCCTGGGATGCTTCAGCCAAGTTTTGTGATGGGTCACATGTAATGTGCTCCTGGGAGATCCTACAGGTAGAGCTGTGTGCTCGTAATAGCCTGGGATGTTGCAGCCAGGTTTTGTGACGCACGTAATAAGTCCTAAGAATTCCATATTATGGCCAGTGATGACGAAGACCTGCAGGTGGTGGGCCTACATCCAGTATGAAAAAGGACTGGCTCTGTAGAACTTCCTATGACGAGTAGATTCAGAGATTGATTAAGATAGCAGCAGCAGTGACAATGATGATGACTCGATGACGATTATCCAGTGATGATGATCCAGAGAAGATGACTTGTGCTAGAAGACCTGTGTCGAGAAATACCTTCCTAGTTAAGAGGGAGTGTTGATGTATATGTAACTTCAGAATGTATTTCACATATATGTATGTTGTATTCCTATAGAGATGTTATTATTCCTCTATACGGAAGTGTTGTCATTTATATTATAAGTGTCGTAACTTATACTTGATGGGTTATTAGACCACCTTGTTGGGGTCGGCCCTGTATAAGTCATGTGGGTCAAAGGGTTATTAGACCACCCTATTAGGGGTCGGCCATGTGAGTAAAAGGGTTATTAGACCACCCTAGTGGGGGTCGGCCCAGTCAACATTATGTTAAGTGGTCAAGTTGAGGCCGACCTAGTTGAGTAAAGGTCAAGTCAAGTTAGTGTATAAATAGAGAGTGTGTCTCTCTCATTTTATACATTCTATTCTCTCACTCACACTGTGGAGAGTGGCGCACTTGTGGAGGAGGAGGCTCTGCTGCTAGGAGAAGACTATCTCTTGTATTCTGGTTGTATCATTGCTCTATCTATCTCTGAGGAAGTTATTGGGGTTTTTCACCTTTATGGTTTTCCCCAAGTAAACTCGGTGTCTCTTCTGTGCTTGCATTATTGTGTCCATGAATGATATGCTGTAGATTTGTTGTACATGTTGTTCTCTCAGTTAAGATCCTAGATCATATTGAAGTAAATTCTGAAAATTTAACATTCTCGAGAGCGGTCCAGGCCTATCATGGCTTCCAAGCATGTTTCCTCATAAGGCAAAACTGATTCTAAACAATCAGGAGAGTGGGTGGATTCTACTGACCATGCAGAATCACAGTCCATATCTGACTCAGCAGAGACCAACGGAGTCATGATATGTTCTGTCGCAGTTTGTTGTGAATCCAAGTAGGTTATCTCTGCAACAGATACAGGCACAACTAGTTCTGAATTAGTTGGGAGAATTCACGGATCTGTCATTAAACGGACCGTGGAAGTCTTAGGAGATGAATATTCTTCAAAACCAATAAACAACGTGGGAGCAGGTAGGTCAAAAGTTCCTATTAATGACCCGTAGAGACCTGCTCCTAAACTCTCAGTGACTGGGCCAGATTGATCAATCAACGGAATAGATGAATCCGATGAAGTCTGGTTGTTCTTCTGGGTAAAGGAAAGTTGATCAACTGTGACGATCTTTCCTTCATGTGGGAACATTATGACCTGAAAGACAGCTGATGGCACTACCTGCATGGCATATGTCCAGCTCCTACCCAACAACAAGTTGTAATCGAGTGGAGCATCTAGAACTTCAACCTCTACTGATACCATTTTGCCTGCAAGTTCGACATCGAAGGATGGTAAGACTCCGTGTGGACAGAAAGATCTTCCATCAAAGGCAGTGAGTATCGTGTTCGAGGGAGATAACTCAAGTTCACCCAAGGATCTCCAGCAAGAAATAGACATTACACACGTAGATGTGCCCTCATCCACAACAACTCATCCAATGGTCTTAGGACCATGGATGACCTCTATCTGGAGAGCGACATGATACGGCAACCGGTACTTGATATCTTTCATATCAAAGCGTGCAAGCATGTTGGACGAATCAACACTTCCAATCGCTGCTAGAAGTGCACTGTGTTGCAATGGGCAACTTTGCAGCACCTCCAAAATAGACATGGCACGGGGGGTTTGGGCTAAGTCCTCCACAACATTGTAGTTGGGAGCAGCCCGCGCGTTATGGTTGTGCACAGCCCGTTTGTAGACACCTTTCGGTATCTTTGGAAGCGTCTCCACTGGTATGTGAAGGGGAGTAGAAGATTCAGGAATGTCCTTCTGCTACGGATCCAGGGTATAATTCTTGTCTCAAGTTTGCAACAGAGCGTCTGAATTAACCATGTTAATAAATTACTGATCAGCTGGGGTGGCACGAGTAGTGCCCCCAGCACTAGAGCTGCCAGAAGCTGAACTCTATCCATGAGGAAAAGGATCTTTCAAGACAACTGGTTTCTTCTCACGGATTAACTTCTAGGCTTCTTCCATTAGAGGGCATTGATGGGTAAGGTGGTCCTCTTGACACAGTTTGCAAGGGAACTTAGCCTTCCTTTTCTCTTTTTTACCCTCCTCAGCAGTTTGCTTGTTGTTGGGATTTTGTTGGTTTCCCTCCCCTTTCTTTGCCTTTCTTTTGGGCTGTCAAGAGCCCTTTTGGTTTGTCTGCACCTGCTGTACAGATTCTGTAGTAAAAGCGGAGGATGCAACAGAAGTTGCTTCTGCAATAGTCTGTTTGACTAACAAGGCGTGAACCTGCTTTGTTAAGGCGTCAAATGCTGCAGAGTCGACTGAACCCACAATGCCATCAGCATGTGGTCCAGGTTTAGGTTTACCTAGGTCTATATTAGACCTCGGCACATCAGGAATAATCTCGTACAACAGCCCAGACTGAGCATAAATTAAGTCGAGCTGTTGAGTTCTCAAAATGGCTTCCTCTTTGGAGGACACCCCAGAAGTGGCAACTTCCTTAGAAACATAAGGAAGAAGAGATTTAAGGTACCATTCTAATAAGAATGCTGGGGGGATGTCGGCCTTGATGAGCCTCTTTCGTCTTCGCCACTCCTGAATATGATCAGATAGATGAGTGGCCTTGTTTTGCTGAAATGTCGACAAAAGGTCTGTACCGGCATCGTACCGGACAGGAATTTGAAAATGGTTCAAGAAAACAATGGAAAGATCCTGAAAGGTGCTATAGGTAGCCACAGGTAGTTCAATATACCACTTGGATGCAACACTTCATAAGGTTCTTTGGAAGAGCCTCAACCTTATGGAATCATCGTTTAGGGAATTGGAGGAACACCAGAGATGAAAAGTTGTGACATGGTCACCGTGGTCCTCACCAGTCTTACCTTCAAACTTTGGTATGTCTGAGGGCAATTTGGTGGGAACGGGTGGCCATGCAACATGATGGCGCACGGGGTCATTCGTAAGCTTTGAAAGATATGGCAAGTTTAAAGTTACCAGAAATGGTAAACATGGTTGAGTCGATGGCATCTGGTAAACAAGAACCTGGTATTGGGAACCACCCATGGCCTGGTTCATGTACTGTTGGTTGGGGTTTCCCCCAGCCACCGGTTGTGAAACGAAAGGATTGAAATTGTTTCGTCCGAAAGTAAGCGGATTAAATCCTTGGGCAGCAGTCCATTGTGACTGGGGTTAACCCCACCGAACTGCGGGTTAATGATATTACCCCCTCCTCCCGCAAACAGAGAGAAAGGGATACTCCCTACAGGTATATTCAATGGATTAACATTATAACCTGCATGGGGGTTGAAACCTGACGTGGTAGTAGTGGATGGTGCCGTCATCGTACCCATGGCGGGCATGGATGCAGAAGGGATGGATCCGACCACGGATGAAGAAGCAATATTCTGAGTTACACCTTGTAATGGTTATGTGGCAGAAGAATGAGTGAAACTCACTGCGGGTACCCTCGATAGAGGGACATTGTTGGGTCCAAAAGTGGGTGTGGAGGCTGAGGCAGATGTTGAGGCTAATGAGCTCGGCATGCCTAAAGTGCCAACATTGAAACTAAAGGATGGGGTTGAGGCCGAAGCATTTGGCGACGAACTCGATTGAGCAGTGTTTGAGAAAGAAGGATTAAGAATCCTTGCATCCATAGAAGTTGTGGGAGTTTGTGGAACTCCATGCTCGTCTCCTGGATTAACCATGGTATAACCCGGTGTAAAAAGGTAAGCACTAAACTCAGGTTGTTGGAAGCCAACAGGTACCAAAAGTGGATCGTTAGGTCTTGTAAGAGGAGGGTTAAAAGGAGTACTAAACTCTGCAGCAGTTAGATCCTCAACCTTGACAGTATCCAAGACTTATCGATCCGGTGTTATAGGCTGTGGTTCTCCAAGAACCTCTGTGTCGCCCGTAAGTTCAAAAGAACCACGGGAATTCGTTCTCCTACGTCGCGGTGGCGGTGGAGGCTCCACTATGAGTGGGTGAAGGTTTTGCAACCTCCTAAACCGACGAAGATCTTGGTCCTCCACAACTATAACAAAATAAAACTAAGTAAAAATCTAGTGGCCACTACAACTAAGGAGCAAACATCATACCACTAAAAAATTTCCTAAGTAATCAAACCAATCAAACAGATGGCAAATAATCTCGGAAGCAAGTCTGGGATGATTAGGGCCCAGAACAGACTAACAAAGTATCGACGGTCAGTTACGTGGCGTCCTCCGGAGGTCCACTGGGTGCAAGTGCTTGAATCACCAAACCGCTTTCCCGGGATTACTGCCAAAGGGTTACCTTCCACGTCTGTCTGAGGTGAAGTGGGAATAACCGCCCACTCTACCTATGTAGAGCCCTAAAGGTCTGATACTAAGGCTACCATCAATACGAAATAACCTGGGGGGACAGTCGTCAGCCTAGTCGAAATGCATGGGCAGGGTAACAAAGCCCGAAGTCTGAAAGGACTCCCGTATGTGAGTCAACTCTGGTTTATGATCAAAAGGAAAGTGAGGGGATATCCTCGACAATTCCAATCTCCCACGGCCTCGTGCTTAGCTCTGGTTTAAGTATAGTTTCCCGGGACTATTTGATATAGATGGATTTACCTAATACAAAGTCGTACTACGATTGTTGAGTAATGAAGCCAGTTCCGAGCAGTTTAAGGTGATTTAAGCTCGAAACTCTAGCCTAAGCTAGTTGATGTCGTGTATACCTAAAAAGAAAAATGTTGCTAATAAATTTTATTAATAATTTCTTTTTAAGGGCTACTTGTTACTCAAGGGTTGTAGTGCGGTGTGTGGAATGGTTTGTTATGAAAGTAAAGTACTTGTAAAATAACGCTTTCAAATTCACAAATTTTTTCTCTTTTCGTTTATAATTCTTTCAAAAACTTAAAACCTATCGTAAAACAAAATCTTTTTGTATTTTCTTTTTAATATTTCAAAGTAAACTATGCTACCTCAAAATAGTGCAAGACCTTACTACTAAGCTATTTGAACAATTTTTTGTCTTTTCTGATAAATGTAAAAGAAAGAGAACTTTGTACAAAAGCAAGCAAGATCTAAATATAAAGCATGCGTAAGACAAACATCTAAATGGCTCAAAGGAAACGAATCAAGAGACTCGATGAAGACTTGACTTACCAAGTTTTTGCAAAAGAAAAACTTGAGGCTTGGAAACAAAGTGAAAAAGAAGCAGGGAAAAGAGACACTTGTGACGGAAAGGCAGACCTAAACAGGTTGCTCCTAAGCATCAAAACCTTAAGAAAACACTAAGCCAAGCAAAAAGTAAACAAGTGAACCAAGAATGACTTTAACAACACACAGACTCAACAGAAAGACAACTAGGAGGCTTTGACTCACTTGGATTGAACTGATAAGACAATCAGTAAGTATCTGAACTAAGCAACCTTTCGGAAGCAACCCTAAGGACTTAAACTTGACAGTCAAACCCTAATGGAAAGGATAAGATGAAGTGAAAACGTGCTAAACGTTGCAACAAACAACAAACATTAAGAATGCAGGTATGTATAACTGCAACAACAACTAGGGTGAAAGTATGCAGCTATGTCCAAAAGAGAATAGCGCAAGAACTTCAAAAAGGGCTAGTAAGCGACAAAGACATTTAAACAAAGACTCAAGCAAGCAAAAACAAGCTAAAAGATATTGGAGAGGCCAACAAGACTCAACAGAGACATAGGAGGTCTCAAGGGTCAATGCAGACAGTAAAGCAACAGGCTGGAAAAGAAACCAAAGCTTGGAAATCAAACCCTAACAGCAAATTGGACACTACAGGAAAAATACACTACTGTGCAGTGTAGCAACCAGCGTACATCAGGAGAGGTACACTACTGTGCAGTGCAAAGAGGGGCGTTTATCAGGTAACAAACGCTGTTGTAAGTAGGGAGGACCAGCGTACATGCCTCAAAAGGGTACAAACATGCTTTGCAAATAGTCAACTGAAATGAATCAAGCGCAAAGGACAGGTAACACAGACCTACAAGACCTCTCAAACAATCGAAAAGACTGAAGAATGGGATGGAAGAAAACCTAACTAGGTCTCCTAGAGCAAAAAAACACACGGTTACTCCCCAGTAGAGTCGCCAGTCTATCGTTCAAGATTTCTACCTTATAGTGAGGAGATGGACACTACCAACCGGGTAGGGTTGACAGGTAAATACATTATTTGTATTACAATTAGTTCTTACAAAAGACAAAGATCGGGATATCGAAAGACATACCTTTAACCAACGGCCGGTCCTAGCTTTCACTTGATCTCCCGCTTGATGAACCTGCAATACAAAGGATACCTTCCTCGGCGTATCTTGACCATATAACATATGATGAAATTATAAAGCAATTTAACATCAAATATAATCAAGTATTAAGCCAAATAGACATACAATCTAATAAATATCTGATTTGGGACAAGAAGGGTATTTTGACCTTTTTATTGTCAAAGAAACATGAAATCAATACAGTATACCTGACGTGTCGAGATGTTTCTGCAACCGAGTCCTGGGCTCCTGCTCTTCGCAATGACTTGGGACTTTCCTCCAGCGTAACAATGCTTTAAGCCTTTCTTCTAGGTCCCTCTCTCATGGATCCTCCTTATATCTATGGGACAAGGTAGGCAGTTGGATTCGAGAGGTGGTTGGATTAGGAGGTTGGGGAAGTTGTAGAACCAACTTCAACTAATCCCAATTCGTCAAATTAATATATTTTTTATTTCATCTTAAGATGTACGTGGGTTCCATACAACAAGAGTAGCGTACAAAGAGCAACTTTTGTGCTTTACAACATGCGTTTACAACATTTTGGGAGATGTACGCTGGCTGTCCTTGAGCAAAGTAGGGTATTTCTCAAGGCGTACATGAGGTAAAATCAAGATAGGGGCGTACATGAGGTAAAATCAAGATAAACTGTAATATTTTCAGCTGAAGAGTGTACTTCTAGCAACAAGTCATCCAGGTCAATCAAACTCTTCAATCCTTAGTGTCCTTTTGTGTGATTAACAACATAATGTGATCATGGACGGAGAAGTGCAGATTTGACCTATAACAATGAGGATTGGTGTTAAGCAGAGGTGTTGGTTTATATCCTCGAATGTTTTATATTGTGATGTATCCCAAACAAATTTGGCTTTGGCTCCACTATTTGTCACTTGGCTTAAGGACCAAGCAATATGAGAGAATACGAACACAAACCTGTGGTAGAAGTTGGCAAGGCCCAAGAAGCTATGGAGTTCTATTAAATTTGTCAAGGATGGGCTGAAACGAGAAAATACTCGTTTACTATAGAAACTTCCAACGTAAATAAGACAAATGCTCCATAAATGGATAATAAAGACATATATTGATAAAATATATGATTGATTGATAGATGATATTTTACAAATAAGAAAAGGCCCATATGTAATTGTTAGAAGGGCACAAGGTGACTCTTAGTGAAGAGTTATAACTTTTAACATTTACTATTTTTAATTATTTTTTATTAATATTAATAGTAATAATATTAATATTGATGTGATTGTATATATATATTTATTTTTATATTTGTTTTATATAACATGGGCAATCACATATAACTTGGATCTTAGCTAGGTTCAAATGCACCCCATGTTCATCCACGATGTATCCCAAATATTGAATTATCTTGATGTTGAATTAGCATTTTTCCAAATTGGTGTGTAACTTGTGTTGTCGCAAGGTGCCAAAGATCCATTGAATGTGTTGCAAATGTTATGCCCAAGTTTTGTTGAAGATAAGGATGTTGTCAATATATATGGCCAAAAAAGAGTCTGTGAATGGCTATAAGATATCATCCATCACCCTCATGAAGGTTGTTGGAACATTAATCAAGCCAAAAGGCATGACCAATCACTCAAAAAGGCCTTATTTAGACTTGGAGGTTGTCTTCCATAATTGGTTTGTTCAATCAGGATTTAGTGGTAGCCTTACTCTAGATCAATCCTGTAATACCCCTATTTTGACCCTTAGATTGTGTTGGCTTGTAATGTAAATATTGTATGCATGTAATGTGTGTGTTTTCCCTAGTGTGGAGCTCAAGGCCAAGGCCCCACTAAAGGATGGCCAGGTTTTAGTTAAAAGGCAAGTATTTGATATTTGGTAACCATGTGTTAGTAAGCCATGGAAAATGTAAATGATACCATGTAAATTAAATATCGAGGGCTGGCTATGGCTGCAACTAAATGAGGGGACTATGTGTATCCACTAGGGAGAGGTGAGGGGGTTATGGGATGGGAACCCTATGCTTCCACTTGTACATGAGGAACCAATTTGATTCCCCATACTGACATGGAATTCAGTTACATAAGGTGGGGAGGAAAGGTCGGTTGGTGAGGTCGATAAAGGGGGAACCGCCTTGAGATTCGGGAGTTCTGTTTTACTCGCCCTGACAGGAATTCCATCACCTAGGAATCCGGGGAAACCCTATTTTCTATGCCATTGTTTACCATAAATTCATTCATCACGCATTGTAGAGCAAGCCGTGGGGAGAAAAGGAAAAATAGTGGTTTTTGTGTGAGTCGAAGTTACAGAGCCGAGAGCCTTAGATACCCTGCGTAGAAATCAAGCCGAGGAAGAAAGCCATGGGACCGACCCTAGGGATAGGTTGCAGAGTGTGAATATATTAGAGAACCCGTGAGAGCATCTGGATCTGATAGGAGATTAAGTTGCGGAACAGAGCTTCGGCCGCAACGCTGAGAGGGTTCCAGCTGGAGTAACAGAGCAGAAGGTTAGATGGAAGGTAGAGATGCTTGATAACCCAATTGTATGTTGGCTTGGTATGAGGGTGGATCCCTGACTGTGAGAGAAACCATTTAAACCTCCTTAGTGGATACATAGTCCCAGCTCAAGGGTGATCTCTGATTGCTAAAATAATAGAGGCTAGGAAGAGATTTATGGTTGGGTTGGAAAGTTGTAGTCCATAGTCAGTTTGCTTGGAGGATTCAATGCAAAAGATAAGTGCCCTTGTGGTGTTTAAATGGTGTTGTTTCATGTTTTATGCTATGATTATTATGTTCTAGTTATTGGTTTATGAATTACATGAGATTGGATCAATATGGGACTATGTATGAGCTTGAATATGAGACTGAATGGCCATACCTCATGCTTCATTATGTGGTGCATGTTAATGATTGATGAATGCATGACCCATTGTGTGTGGATGATGTTGCCTTTAACTATAGTTGTGAAGTACATGCATGCACTTATTTGTTCATGGGAATGGTCCATTGATTAATAAGTATGTATTCCTATGCATGGCGGTAAGTCTGTTGTGTATGTTGTTCATCTTGCTGCTGCAATATTTAACGAGTATTTACTGTTATGTTTGGCAGATGTGTGTGTTAATTGCATTGCTCTTGCACCTTTGCATGCTCATACTTATGTTGATATTTGTATGTAATCATGATCGAGGGATAGCACTAAGTCTTGTGTGCTTTCATCACTATGCCTGGGAGGATTATGTGAATGTATTCCATGCCTGCCATGGGTGTGGACCATGTTTCATTACTGGTGTTCATGTAGTATGCTTATGCTTATTGGTAATTCCATTTGGTAATGCTTTTGAACCATCCTTAGATGAACAGTGGCTAAGTCTGGTATATGTGTAGGACCACTCTAGTCAGGATTTGGGGAAGGAATGGATACCCTGAGGATCAGATGAAGAAGAGAAGACATGACAGAATTGGAACAAAGCTTATTGCAGAAGATTAAAGGCACTTAGGTGAGGTTATGGACATAATTTCAGTTGGGAGAATAGTAAGGTTGGAGTGCCAATATGGGGTGGGGATTTCATCATTGGATAACGCTTTCCAATAGCTTTCCAACGGTAACAACCTTGTTCAATTTGGGCAAGGATGAGGGAGTTATGACCCTCTGAAGTTTGCCTTAGAAGCTTGTTGGTGCAGGGATCTGTGAAAATGACCTTTTCGCATCCGCAAGGCAAATTGCGGATTGCGGGAAGTAATTTTCCCCATAATGGGAATATAGATTTCCACATTTCCGTATCTGCAATGGGGAATGCGGATTGCAGGAGGTAAATTATCTCGGAGTTGAGATTTGGATTTCTGCATCCGCAATGCGAAATGCGGAATGTGGGTTGCGGGAGGTAATTTATCCCGGAATTGAGATTTGGATTTCCGCATTTCCGCATCTGCAATGCGGAATGCAGGTTGCGGGAGGTAATTTTTCTCGGAATGGAGATTTGGATTTCCGCATTTCGGCATCTGCAATGCGGAATGCGGATTGCGGATTGCGGGAGTGAATTGGGCTTCCACCTTTCTGAATTCCACATTGCGAATTGCAGAAGTCGGAAAAGGGATTTTTGCGGAAGGATAATTTGGTCATCCGACTTCCAAATCCGACTGCGGATTGCGGATTGGATGGCATTGCGGATTGCGGATGGAAAGCCAGTGCGGATGTGTGTAAAATGGAGTGTTTATGGAGAAAAAATGGATTAGGTGGTATCCCATCACCTCTGAAGCTAATGGAGGGGTTGGGGATGTTACAAAGTGGTATCAGAGCCCAAGTTACAGCACTGGGGCTGCTTGGGCCACAGCTAGAAGCTTCAGGCGTGATTAGAACTGCGGAAGAACAGAGATCGGGCTCAGCGGCCGTATAACATTTCGACTGGGTATGATCCGAAATCCAACAGAAACGGTCTAGTCAGCATAGAGAGGCCGATCCTGTTCCAGCTAGACACCTAGCCTGTTACTGGGCAGCAGCGTTGAAGAAATGGCGGCGTTGGTAAGTGCAGAGAAGCCCAAGAAGGGCCGAGCCAGACTTGACCACAATTTCTGAGGGCAATTAGAATAGTAGGGCAACATTGATAAGAGGGAAATCTCTCACCCTAAACCATTTCTGTTACAGCATGAGAATGGGGTCAATATTAGAAAGGGATAACTCTTTGTTAATTTTCGAGCATTAATTCAATATACTCTAGGATCTCTACTGATAGAATAACATGTACAGTATATCAATGCATATCAATCATAGCAAGCATATCAATCATCATAAGATGCAAACATAAGAGACAATAGACAAACAGATTTCGTGGGGAAAACCCTAAGGTGAAAAACCCCACAACTTCCTCAAAGATAGATAGAGCAATAGTACAACCAAAGTACACATAGATAGACTCCTCCTAGCATCTGATCCTCCTCCTCACATGTGCGCCACTTTCCGAGTGATGGAAGTGTGAGTTATGAAGTGATCCAAATAGAGATCGGGAGATCTCTATTTATACTTATCCTGACTTCCCAATAAACTTATGGGGCCGACTTGTCTAGCTTAGTACAATAACCCAATGTAAACTTAATTAGGGCTGACCCCACACATGGTGGTCTAATAACCCATCGGCAAGTTACGACACTTGTCAATACAAATGACGACACTTCCGTATAGAGGAATAATAACATCTCTATAGGAGTACAATATACATAGATGAAATACATGGGTGAAATACATTCCGAAGTTACATATACATCAACACTCCCTCTTAACTAGGAAGGTATTTCTCGACACAGATCTGTTAGCACAAGTCTTCTTCTTTGGATCATCATCAGCGAATCATCATCCTCCAATCATTGTTATAATCACTGCTGCTGCTATCTCAATCAATCTCTGAATCTACTCATCATAGGAAGTTCTACAGAGCCAGTCCTTTTTCATACTGGATGTAGGCCCACCACCTGCAGGTCTTCATCATCACTGGCCATACTGTGGAATTCTCAGGACTTATTACGTGCGTCACAAAACCTCGCAAGAGCATCCAGGCTGTTACGAGCGCACGGCTCTACTTGTCGGATCTCCCAAGGCGCTATTATATGTGACCCCACCACAAAACCTCAAAAGAGAATCCCAGGACTGATTACGAGCACATGGCTCAACCTATCGGATCTCCCAGGGCACAAATTACATGTGGTCACCATAAAACCTTGAAAGAGCATCCCAGGATTGATTACGAGCACACGGCTCAACCTATCGAATCTCCCAGGGCACAAATTACATGTGGTCATGGCAAAACCTCGAAAGAGCATCCCAGGACTGATTACAAGCACACGGCTCAACCTATCGGATCTCCCAGGGCACAAATTACATGCCATAGGACAAAACCTTGAAAGAGCATTTGCGAGATATCCCAGGGCACAAATTACATGCCATAGGCAAAACCTCGAAAGAGTATCTGCAAATCTCCCAGGGCACAAATTACATGCCATAGGCAAAACCTCGAAAGAGTATCTGCAAATCTCCCAGGACACAAATTATATGTCCTCCTAAGCAAAACCTCGAAAGAGCATTTGCCAGATATCCCAGGGCACAAATTACATGCCATAGGCAAAACCTCGAAAGAGTATCTGCAAATCTCATAGGGCACAAATTATATGCTTATCTGCACAACCTGTTCCATGGCCACAGAGTATCAACCTGATACTCACCATACATCATCTTAATGTACACATGATCATCCTGATCATCAACACTGTATCGTCCCAATGCATGTTATTTGGAGCAACATCCTGAAGCTCGTCATCCATGATCATCCCGATCATACAATGCATCCACCTGATGCATACACAATATCTGCCTGATACATATCATCATACATGATCTACCTGATCATACAATGTATCCACCTGATACACATACATACATCATGTATCATGATGCATACATACAAATACATGATCCACCTGATCATACCTGATACATATCAACATACATAATCTACCTGATCATACCATGTATCCACCTGATACATCTATAGATACATACACATGATCCAACTGATCATATCCAACATCCAACATGATGCGTACATACATATAAATGATCCAACTGATCATATCCAGCATCCAACATGATGCATACATACATATAAATGATCCACTGATCATATCCAGCATCCAACATGATGCATACATAGAGCAGTAACTGGAGCATCGTCCTGATGCTCATCATCCAGCGCTTACATCCACAACCATGGGAAGGATCCTCCTCTCATCATGCTTGGAATGGCTCCAGCAAATGTCTCCATCACTTCTTCCTCGAAGTGTCATCAATCTAAAGAACACCAAGCCTCTCTTTGAAGTACTCGAACTTCACTCTGGCTAGTGGTTTCATCAGTACATCTGCAACTTGCTCATCCGTCGCAACATACAGGAGCTTCACTGCTCCTCTCTGCACCATATCCCTGATATAGTGATATTTGATCTCCATGTGTTTCGACCTGTCGTGGAACACCGGATTCTCAGATAGCTTCACACAACTCCGATTGTCACAAAGGATACCAGTAGCCTCCAACGGGAGATCAAATAACTTAGACAGTAGCTTCCGAAGCCATACTACCTCACAACTAGCTGAACAAGCTGCAACATACTCTGCTTCAGTTGTACTCAATGCTACGTAGGATTGCTTCCTGCTAAACCAAGAGATCACACCTGATCCCATACTGAAGCAGCACCCAGATGTGCTCTTCCTATCTGCAGCACTGCCTGCCCAATCTGAATCAACATAACCCTGTAGGTTAAACTTTTGATTCGCATCATACTTGAGCCCATAGTCAACTGTACCCTTCAGGTACCTCAGAATATGCTTTACAGCAACCAGGTGAACATTCCTCAGATTCATCAGGAACTGGCTCAATGTGTTCACCGCAAAGCAAATATCTGGTCTCGTGTTCGTCAGGTACATCAAGGACCCAATCATCTGACGATACACAGTGACATCAACCGGATCAGACGAAGTATCACACAGAAGCTTCAGGTTCGATGCCATAGGTGTGGCCATGGCCTTGTAGTCCATCATCCCGAACCTCTTCAGGATCTTTACTACATACTTCCCTTGTCCAAGGAAGATTCCATCTACACTCTGCCACACCTCCATGCCTAGAAAATAGTGCATCATCCCCAATTCCTTCATCTCGAACTTGGCTGCAAGCTTCCTCTTAGTATCGGCAATCAAACTATCATTACCTGTTACAAACAGATCATCTACATACAACAGTAGTACCACAGGATTGCCTTCCTCAACCTTGTAGTAAAGGTTGGAATCCGCTTTACTCTTGGTAAATCCCAAACTGGATAGAAAACCGTCCATCCTACCATACCAAGTCTTGGGTGCTTGCTTCAAGCCATACAAGGCTTTCTTCAGTCTGCACACTTATGACTCCCTGTCATGTGTCTCAAATCCAAGTGGCTGCTCCACATACACTTCCTCTTCAACTACACCATTCAAGAAAGCTATCTTGACATCCATCTAGTGTATCTTCCATTTCATCACTGCAACCAAGGCAAGTACTGATCTGATGGAAGTGTACCTGGCTACAGGAGCAAAAGTCTCTTCATAGTCTATTCCCTCTTTCTGAGAGAAGCCACGAGCTACGAATCTTGCTTTGTATTTCTCTATGCTGCCATCTTCAGCATGCTTGATCTTGTAGATCCATTTGGAAGTCACAACAGACTTCCCTTCAGGTCTTGGGACAACATCCCAAACATCATTCTTCATTATTGATTGGTATTCCTCAATCATGGCATCCTTCCATTCTTTCTTTTTCGCTGCCTCTTCATAACTGGAAGGTTCTTTGTTCATGATATCACAAAGTAAAGCAACATAGCTGGTATGTGGTCTAGTTCTCTTCTTTGATCTATGTTCTTCTTCTGGAATGCCATATCTTTCTGCATCTTGAATGAGCTCTCTAGCCCATGCAGGTTTCCTCTTGTGAGAGTCCTTCTCACAAGGTGGATCTACAGGTTCTTGCGGATCTTCAATTTCACCATCAACATCTGGAATTACTTCAGTCATAGTAGTGTCTTGAAATCTGGTTTCCTTTGGTTCTTCATGATCTTCAACAGATGTCTTTCTTGATTTGATAAATGCTGAGTTTTCTTGAACCCTGGAAAGTATATTCTGTAAGCTTTCGAGCTTTCACTGTAACCCACAAAGATACCCTTCTTTCCTGAAGGATCTAACTTAGTCCTCTTTTCCTTTGGGACATGAGTGTATACTGGACAACCAAATATTCTGAGATGGTTGACTTCAGGTTTCTTACCAGAGAAGACCTCTTATGGTGTCTTGTTGTTCAATATCTTGTGGGGAGTTCTGTTCTGCACATATACAGCTGTCCTAGCTGCTTCTGCCCATAGATGCATAGGTAGATCCTGGTCATGCAACATTGCTTGTGCTGCTTCCATGATTGTTCTATTCTTCCTTTCTGCAACTCCATTCTGTTGTGGATTGTAGGGAGCAGTCAACTCCCTCTTAATCCATGAATCACTGCATAGATTCTTGAAGTCACCTGAAGTGAATTCTCCGCCATTGTCTGATCTGAATGTCTTTATTTTCTTTTCAGTTTGATTTTCCATCAAGGCTTTGAATTCCTTGAACTTGTCAAGCACTTCATCTTTGTTCTTCAAGAAATAAACCCAAGTCTTCCTGGAGAAGTTATCAATGAAAGAGACATAGTAAACATACCCACTCAAAGAACTGGATGACATCAGACCACATACATCGGAGTGGATAATTTCCAAGATTCCTTTTGATTTGCTTTCACTACTTGGAAATGCATTCTTTATGTTCTTTCCTTTTGCATAGCCCTTGCAAACACCTTCATGCTTGGTCTTGATTTCAGGAAGACCTTCTACAGCTTTGCTTGCAATTGGTAGTGCTCTGTAGTGCACATGTGCAAGCCTTCAATGCCAAAGTTCATTTGGCTCCATGGATTCATGTACCATGGAATGTTCAGGTTGTCCCTTCAATTTGTACAATCTTCCCTCTTGTTCTCCAATCACCATTGCATCATTAATAGTTTTACCCTTTGGCCACATTAGGACTTGGCCATCTACAAATGCAACCCTCATTCCTTTTGCATCCAATGCAGAGATGGAGAGTAGGTTCTTCTTGAGCCCAGGTACAAATAACACATCTTTCATCTTCAAAGACTTTCCAGAGTCTAAGTTGTAGGAGGCTTCCCCACTTCCTTTGATAGGGTATTGATAATCATCTCCAAGTTTCACCTTATGGGGTGATTCATGTTCAGATAAATTTACAAAAGATTCTTTAAACCCAGTCATGTGTTTAGAAGCCCCACTGTCAATTAACCAATCATTACAACAATGAGAAATAGTACTTGTGAGAGCAGAGATTAGAACATACTCTTCTTCGCTTGATGAGTCATCATCATCACTTTCTGCTCTAGCTTTCTTCCTGGGTGGTTCATCATCCTCAGCAGCATGAGCATGATATCTTCTTTTGTTATTCTTCTTCTTCTTGTTGAAGTTGTTGTCTTTCTTATTCTTGGGACAATCTGCAGCAAAGTGTCCCTTCTCATTGCATGTGAAACACCTGAGATCTTTCTTATCTTTATGGTAATGTTGGTGTGAATAATTCCTATGATGAGATGATTCCTTCTTGGACTTGCCTTTCCTGGCATGTGCTGTGAGTGCTTGATCTTCATTTCCCATCTTTTCTTCTCGGGCCACAAGCCTAGCTTCTTCTTGAGAGCATTCTTCCCGTAGTCTATTGAAAGAGATCAACTTCCTTCTTGCACAAATTCCTTGAATAAAGGAATCCCATGACCTGGGTAGGCCATTCAGAGTGGTCATGACAACTTCACCATTCTCCACCATTTCATCCACCGCTTCTAGTTGTTCCTTGATCTGAGAGACCCTAGAAAAATAAGATTGAATGGTTTCTCCATTCTGAAACTTTACCCCTTTTAATTGGTTCCGCAGGGTCATCTTCCGATTTATGTTCTTCCCTTCAAATAACTTGGTCAAAGAGTCAAACATCTCCTTAGGTGTCTTCAGAGATGACACATGTGGTATGAGATGGTCTTTGATAGAATCAACAATGATTCTCTTTGCCTTGACCAAGTTCTTCTTATGCAATGCCTTAGCCTCTTCATCCTCTGGGATAGGGACCTCAGAGCTGATGTAGGTGTCCAATTCATTTTCTTCCAGAATTAACCCAATCCTATACTTCCAGGCTCGAAAGTTATCAACTCCTTCAAGCTTATCCTCAAGCTTGGTGTGGTGAGACATATTAAAGAGTACTTCAAATGGAAATAGAAAAGATTTAGGTCTTACCACTTGATTTGCTGAAAAATTGGATCTGGTCCCAGATTGAGGTTTGTCAGAGAAACCCTAAAAATTCAAAATGTGAATTTCAAAATTTTGAAAGGATAAAAAGATGCGCCTTGATGAGCTGATCAGCCTAGTGTATTCAGAATTTGAGATCTGCAAAGCTTCACCCTTCAAAAATGCCTTTTAGTCTTCTCGGGTTCACTGGGTAGGACCCTAGATTAGAGTTTGAGTTTCCCGGAGATTTACCCAGCCAAAAATCTCGATCCAAAGCTCTAAACTTCGATTTTTCCAAGTAGCTTCCAGCTATGTCTTCAGATTTCAGAAATTCCTATTTTTGTGGAAACCCTAATTTTTAGGGCCAAAACTGAAAGTGCTCAGAACTGAATTCTGATTGGACAGAAAGATTCACCTTGCTGAGGAGAGTCAATCTATCATATTACTTTTCCAAAATCTGTGGAGAGAAACCCAATAAACAAGAAACCTTGGTTTCCACCACTGCACAATGTCTTCTTCTCAGGTTAGCTCTGACACCATGTTAATTTTTGAGCATTAATTCAATATACTCTAGGATCTTTACTGAGAGAATAACATGTACAGTATATCAATGCATATCAATCATAGCAAGCATATCAATCATCATAAGATGCAAACATAAGAGACAATAGACACACAGAGTTTCCGTGAGGAAAACCATAAGGTGAAAAACCCCACAACTTCTTCAGAGATAGATAGAGCAATAGTACAACGAAAGTACACAGAGATAGACTCCTCCTAGCAGCTGATCCTCCTCCTCACATGTGCGCCACTTTCCGAGTGATGGAAGTGTGAGTTATAAAGTGATCCAAATAGAGATATGGATATCTCTATTTATACTTGTCTTGACTGCCCAATAAACTTATGGGGCCGACTTGTCTAGCTTAGTACAATAACCCAATGTTAACTTAATTAGGGCTGACCCCACACATGGTGGTCTAATAACCCATCGACAAGTTATGACACTTGCGACACTTGTCAATACAAATGACGACACTTCCGTATAGAGGAATAATAACATCTCTATAGGAGTACAATATACATAGATGAAATACATGGGTGAAATACATTCTGAAGTTACATATACATCAACACTCTTTGACCCTGGCATATTCTTATATTTATGTTTTGTGAGCTCTATGTGCAGAAAACTAGGGCATGAGAATGATGCCAGTAATCAGATAGTTGCAAATACTTATGCACTAGTGGGCACGGTGTTAGGTATTGCATATTGCATGAGAAGATGTTATGTATGTATATGATGTGGCATGTTGGTAAAACTAGTGAAGATGTGCATATGCAATGAACCACTTAGGTTAAATATGGTGGTTGCTAATCACTACTGATGTTGGTATTGGTGTAGGACCAAAGACAACAGAAACATGGCTAAAGATATTGATGATGTTGTTACATGTGCCCAACAACCTTATGAGAAAGGTTAGGGCAACAATGTGTGAGCATGAGAATTGATGGAAGGGCTGTGTAGTCCCTGGTAAGAGGCCAAATTGATGAGGTAACACCAAAGATGCTAATGGGAGTCATGCAGGTATGTTCTCTTTGTGCAAATGGTACAAGTGTTGAATGGGATAGGGTAAGAATCCCTTGAGCCGTGTTTAAATATTGTACAATGGTATGCATGTATGGTTGAATGCACTTAATGTGGATGCCATACCACCATGGCATGGTGAGGTATGGAGTAGTAAGGGAAAGGGACCTTCTACCATGTGACTGTTAAATGTTAGAATGCATTCATATGAAATTACATCATGCCATTTGCATAGGTTGGTTATGAGTTTAATAACCAAGCAAGTAAGGGATCAGGGTCCTGTATGGTAATGCATGCTAAGTGAGATAGTCATGATGAGAGGGTTGTCATAATGCTCTGTGGAAGGACAGAGTTGCAAAAAGGATATGGATGGGAAGTAATGGGTATTGAAGGTTTATTAAATTACATAAATAATGTGATGGTGTCCTCTAATTTTTATTATGATAAAGATGCATATAAAATACACCTATACATTTCATTATAATAAGATGTTAGCAGCTGAAAGTGCTTACATTGTTGAGTGTTATGATTCTGAAAACACTTCAATGAATATTGCAACAATGAAATATTATGTACATGAAAACTCACAAGTGTTTGGACTGATCTGAAACTTCAAACTTCAGTAAGAAATTTCTTGGCCATGGAAATGAGGGTAAGTCCATCTTAGAGGCTGAAATCCACCATGTGCAAAGGCCGAGAATTATGAGAAGGATCTCATGACTGCAAATCAATTTATGTAGTAGATAGAATTGTAAATTCATGTTTGAATTTAATTATTAGTGCCATTAAAGGATTATGGTAATCAGATTCGAATAATGATTGTTAAGTGCTACTAATTGCTTGGCTAATCTAGGATTGTGTCAAAGGGAAATGTTGTAGGTGGATGGTTGTATTAGGGAAGCAAGCATGAAACCCTAATGGGCAGAGTGGTGCCACTTACAAGAGTTAAACAACATGAGGATGTCTCAGATGCACTGCATGTGGGTAAACCATGTTAGTGAGATAGTAAAATTATGCCAAGAGGGCATCTGTGGGCTATGGAACATGAGAGGGTTTGGTGTGGCAAACCGAGGGACTGTTGACTCAGAGAAGGGAGCCCCATTCCTCATGAACGAAGAGAGAATATATCTGCAAATGGATAAGTGTTCTGTAACCCTAGTTGAAATACATATATGACTAGCTACGTGAGTTAATATGTAGAGCATGTTCTATTTTATTATATTATTTCAGACTGCTTGAAGTGTGATTAGGACCTACATAGTTGAAGTATTGCTTATACATATTGTGTTGTCAGCTTGAACAGATGCAATTTGGTGCTGCACACTAAAGAAGCAAAGTGAAGGGTTGTTGCATGCCTAATAAGCCCAATTGATGTACTAGTTTGGCATTGGTTACTTGGATGTTGTGGAGGTATGGATGAAGAAGTTGTGGTGTGCATGAAGGGTTATGGCATGTATGAAGGGTTGTTGTGATGATGTGGCTCCGTAGTAGAGCCTTGACCTGGAAATGGTCATGGTACAGTTTCCTTCCATTGACCTCTGACCCATACAGATGTGTTGGCTTGGCAATGGAGAGGGAAAACCATGTCACATACCCCAATTTTATTAAAATAATGTAATTATTTTTAATATTCCTGAGACATTATGTTAAATTTAATGCTAAGTAGGAATGGATGACTCAGAAGAGTCTCCAGAAATGGAATGTAAATTCTGAATAATTATTATTAATAAATAAATTATGGAGACAACAGCATGGGAGAGCTGTTAAAAGAGGTTACTGGTCTAACTGGTGGATGGAATTAGGTGGAAGGACAAAAGACAAGTGGCAGCATCCTCAAACACTTCCTGAGTTGCAGGTGGCAACTTCCCTATATTTTGGGGTCATGATTCCCCAAGAAAGTGGAATCTGAGCAGGTGGCTCATTAATGACAGTTAGCCCAACTAAGACCTAGGCAATCTTTTAAATACTACTCAATGAACTGAGCTGGGGGTCAGCAAATTGTTTTAGAGGGAGAATACATTCAGGTGAATGCTATTCAGGAGTCCCATTGAGGAAGTGGGAAAACAGTACGGAAGTGTTTTGAACAAGAAGTTGCAGTAACTTGGTTCCAGTATAGCTGTTTTGGCTGAGGGAATTGTTGACTGTACCTATTTCCAGCCAGTTAGACCAGAGCAAGCTCGGGGGTCCTGAGAAGTGCTGTCTGGGCACTCTCCAGGAATTGGTAGGGAGGAACAGCCTCCCATTGCTGTTATTGTCTACCATAGCTACAGGTTCTGTCACTCTTCCTGCTGTTGGTTTAATTAATTTTCATATGAAATAGTCTAGTTCAACTATGTTTTGACTGTATTCAATTTCAGTAAATCAGTCTCTGTATTTTCTTTGGTATAAATTACAAAACTCAGAAGTTTTAGAATTTTCCCTACTTTTATTTAAATAGAGTAATTATCCTATGCAGCATATATTTGTTACTGTTACAGTTAACAAATGCCATGTTTATGTATTTCTAGAATTCCTGTTAATAGTTAAACAATAGACAGAATATTAAACAGTAGATATTCCAGAATTATAGCTATCAAACAGTCATAAGAACAGATATAGATAAATCTTAGTTTTTACTTTGAGATATTTCCTATTAGAATAATATACCTGTTTACATATATTTGTTTCATATTTCAGTCAACTTTAGTTACAGATTATACTTGTATCGAGCTAACAGATAAACAAAACTCATATTAGTATATTGTTTATACTCAGAATATGATTGACAGCTACCAACTAACTAAAGGGTGTGACTGTAACAATATTTCATTGTTACAAGCTTCCATATAATCGTATTCATTAACACAGTAGTCAAACACAAACACTTAGAAACTGTAGAGTATTATTCCCCTTCAACCTAGTATTAGAAATTAATAGCCATGTTATCATAACATAGTTGACAGAGTTGTTTTAAACAAGACAAACGTATTGAATGGCTCGAAGCCAAGACTCAAGAGACTTCAATGTTTCTTTACACAATTTATAGGCATAGATTTCTGTTCAATATCAATTTCATATACATATAGAATACAAGCACTGTTGAATAAATTCCTACTTCTAAACAAACATATTAACATAACAGAGAAACTGTCGACGAATGCAACCATTATTGGCTGTTACCAACCTTCATAAATTATATACAGTAATAATATTTATTTCATTTTTAATATTCTCCCTTAGAGTAGTCCACAAACCCTACACGGCCGTAGCCTTACAACTTTCACTTGACAGACTGAAAACAAATGAAAAGAATGCCTTATATGGCAGACAAAACCTACTGTAGATTTATACATAGTTTCTATCCACAGTTTTAATAAATAATTATACAGGAATAAAAATAATTTTGTTACAACTCATTCCCAGTCACCACTGAGTTAACAATTCCATATATATGTGTGGAACACAAAACAGAAACCCAACTCGACAGAAGAACCTTATACTATTTAACTATTACAGTTATAGACGAAGAACATCCACATTCTTTTTATTAAACATTCAAAATCCAAGAAAACACATAGAAACGATACATGAACTCCATACAGTAGAGTTATCATCCATTGCAGGTATCGAAGAACTCCTTCATCCTTACATTTCAAACATTCTAATATTTTAACAAAACACGAAAATGAAACACGGCCATGACAGGCCTATTATCATATTAAATATTAATTTAAACGGCGTGGATAAAACCCTACGCCTAGCAATTACAAGTACAAAAACAGAAACCCTGGCCTCATACAGTCTGAGCCGTGAATGGCTCTCCATAAACATAACAGGGTTTCAAACCCCTTTTCATTTCAAACAAAACAACTTTATACAGATGACTGCACCCATGACATCAAGTCGTAAACGACCTCACAACATAGGAGTTTCCCTCCAAGACTCAACCCTAACCACAAAACCAGCAAAGGAAGAGACAGCCGTGGATAACCAGGCTTACCCGGAGGAGCCAGCGTTGGAGTTAAAGCCCTGCACACCTTCAGAGCCGCGTGACCTGCACAGTAACAATTTGCCGAGAGATGTTAATACACTATCAATGCCGAGAGTTGTGAGTACATAGTAAATCTACACTTGTTTGCAAAACAAAAACTGCGAAAATGTGGTTATTGCTTTACCTGAGCAATGCAACCCGTGGATAATCTGGGAGCCACCGGTGGGAGCAAGCACTGAAACCCCATCACATTCGTCGGTTGGAGGAGCAAGGGACACCCTCATAACCCTTCTATTGACAGCCGCGACAGATAAACCTTCCAGACGAAACCCTTAAACTGGGATTGAACCAGTCGAGAAGCACACCCCATACCCAAATGCATCAACCCTCTCATAATTTAAAGACAATAACAAAACCCCGCTTCATACCCACACCAGCACAGCGAAGGACTGTAAGTAGTTGGGACTTAAACAAAGAAGGAGCAACGAGACCACGAAACAGTGAAACTGTAGCAAACACTATCAGCAGAGCCGAGGACTTATCCTACCACAGAATAAAACCATGAGACTAGAACCACAACACTGTGCATTTTGTTACAGTGTCCAACGACGAAATCCAGGCATGGAGGGTTTCATCCTTAGGACCCGAGCCCGGAGGCAAAGACAATAACCTGGTAGGGTTTCGATAATAGTTTATATATCATCAAATGCATGGAGGAGAGTTAACCACGTAGCATTAAAATATATCAACGTAATATGGGTCGAGACCATATAGTTCAGTTGCCATCCAAATCATTGTTCATCGATTTTAAAAATCATTGCATAGATACAAGTCAAACTCCAACGTATGGAAATACAATATGAAATACATTCAATCAACAAATAGCGCATGCCTTGCAATCGAACCTTCAATAATTCCAAGGTACGTGGTATGTATATTCCCTACAATGATATGAACGAGATATAGTCAACTTCAACCATAGAGTTCTCTTAACCTAGTATGATAGATACAACCTTAACACCATATTGGATATAAAGTTTGCCAACGTATGGGAACATTATGATTGTTGCACAATCATTATATTATTTATATATTGAAACCAAGCCATGGATTAATGCCATGAGCATATTACATTCCTATGTAAGCAATAAGGTAGTCAACTTTCAAATGAAAACACCTTGTTACCTAATACATTGAAATGTTACCAAGTCTATATGACAAGATACACATTTGCCATTATATACTATCATAGTATTTTCTACTAATACTATTGTTAAACAGTAAACAATTAGAATAAAAATCTCTATTATGAAGATACTGAAATATAAATTCCTCTACTGGATCATACCATGAATGTAGTTTAAAAACAAGGCACAGTCAGGTGACATAAATTAAACTCTAAGTAAACATTGGACCTCGATACTAGATTAATATAATGGAACAACGCTAGAGACGCCACTTTTTCAACTCATGTTAATAATACGTGAACACAACAGTAATCACCGGTATTAGTTGACAACATATCACATGATGCTAAGTCGCTTTATGCAGATAATAATTATGATACAAACAATTGTTCCAGTGATAGTTACAGCAGTAACATAGAGTCATATTCATAAACAATAATTATAACGGAAACAATGTAATTCATCGCAAAACCTGATGATACTATCCGAACAAGATATATCATGTCGAGGCAGACTATCAATCTTAATTCAAGTGTAAGTTCATGAGAATAACTTCACTGTCTTGTACTACAACTTGCAACAGTAAATAAATCTTCTTTAAAGTTTTAAAGTACAGGGAGTATTTATGCTTACCAAGTTTAAAATACAGTGATCCTTACTTCACCGGCGTACCTGAGAAACAGAAGACGACTTATGCATTAGCTCGTAAGCTAAGTAAGCCAGTCAGCTACGACTAGCTCTTCCCTTGCAGTTTGAAACAAAACAGTCATTAATTACAATCACATAAATCAAATTTTTAGTAAGGCAGAGTCCTTTAAACAGGTTACGTTAGTTACTGAAATTAAAACAGGACCAGAAATACTATTTAGTTAACATTTATTGTTATAAAAAAAATTTTAAATTTTTCAGAAATTTCGGGTTTTGACAAACCAGGTATGCGACTGGGTTGGCACCATAAATGCTTGGTAAATCCAATCGGTGAACTGGCTGGGCATTAACTACTTGATGTTGTGGAGTAGCATGTGTGGTGGCCAAACATCCATCCCATAGGTGATCCAAGGCTTGTAAAGCAGAAAAGGAACCTGTGGAGTAGAGAGGAAATGTCCAATACAGATAAGTATTCCATTTCATTCATTTCTTATTTTGAAATAATGAAAATTTCATAAACAAGTCTTATGACAACCAAGCTGATACACTTCTGTTTCTTGTTGGAAACCTTGGTCATTGTAGGAAGCAGAATTATGAAGGCATCCTAAGGATGCATGTGGACATGTGACTATCCTAAAAATATTAGCATGAGCAACAATGAATGATGGTGATAGTGGACTTGTGTGGGTCCTAGCAGCCAAGAGTCTTGTAGACAAACCATGTGGAAGGGTTCCATGGTTGAGAGGTATTGGAAAGACCATAGACACTAAGTGTCATAAGCCAAAAGGGAAAGTCAAGCATTCACATTGAGGTGAAAGAGGCTAGGGAGCATGAAACCACAATGGTGGTGTGACCCTAGATTGGGAACAAGACTAAGAGGGGAAAAACTCTTACTCTTCTCTTTCCCCTTTTTATTAATGCAATTAGAAAACAAAGAAGTGTTGAATGCATGTTATAGCTGGAAATTATTGTGTTAATTGCTTGAAATAATTGGAATGTTGAAATAGTGAATTTCTTGTCAAAAGATGAACATGAATGAGTTCATGTGCATGTTGGGCAAGCATGAAAAATGTGAAAGCCTCATGAATAAGCATGGGATTTTCATGTCAATTGGGCAATTAATCTATTGATTTTATTGTTATGTTATGCTTAGCCTAACAGAATTGCAATGATGTATTTCATAGGTGAGAAATTGAAGTTAATTGGTTGTAGTTGTTACAAAAACAGTGGTACTAGCAAGCAAAGAGTGGGTTGTTGTGTGCATTGGCCATGGCAACAGACCAAAGCCTGTTGGAATTGGATGGAAACCTTCTGCAAACAATTGCCAAGACCCAAGAAAATCTTGGAGAGATACTCAAGCTACAGAAGCAGCAAAATGAGATGAACCACAAGGCTTTGCAGGGCTCTGTTTGTCTGCAAAGGTAGGTAGAAAGCATTTTGGAACACATCAGCAGTGGGAATGAAAATGGATCAATGAAGAAACATTCATCCAATCAACCCATTTAGAAATGTACCAGGTGGGAAGACTCAAAGGAAATTGAGCAGGAAAGAATAAAGAAGCCATTGAAATGTTGGAAATGTGGATGAAATCATTGCCTCTGCAACTGCCCAACAAGGAGCAGCAAGAAGGATATCAGCCATAGAGTTTTTCAGGATTATGGATAAGCTGGAAGATCAAAGCCAGTTGGAGCAGCTTGTGGAAGACAAAGGACTTGGTCCTGAAATTTCCAAGTAAAGGATGCAATGCAGAGGCAGACCTACAACATTTTTGAAATTTTGGGCATGAATAAACTATAAATGTACCCCTAAGTATTAGAACATCGAGGACGATGTTGTTCGAAGGGGGAGGGAGTTGTAATACGCCTATTTTGACCCTTAGGTTGTATTGGCTTCTAATGTAAATATTGTATGCATGTAATGTGTGTGTTTTCCCTAGTGTGGATCTCAAGGCTAAGGCCCCACTAGAGGATGGCCAGGTTTTAGTTAAAAGGCAAGTATTTGATATTTGGTAACCATGTGTTAGTAAGCCATGGAAAATGTAAAGGATGTAAATGATACCATGTAAATCAAATACCAAGGGCTGGCTATGGCTGCAACTAAATGAGGGGGCTATGTGTATCCATTAGGGAGAGGTGAGGGGGTTATGGGATGGGAACCCTATGCTGCCACTTGTATAGGAGGAACTGATTTGATTCCCCATACTAACATGGAATTCGGTTACAGAAGGTGGGGAGGAAAGGTCGGTTGGGGAGGCCGATAAAGGGGGAACCACCCTGATATTCAAGGGTTATGTTCTACTCACCCTGGTAGCCATTCCATCACCTGGGAATCCGGGGAAACCCTGTTTGCCATGCCATTGTTGACCATAACTTCATTCATTACGCATTGCAAAGCAAGCCGTGGGGAGAGAAGGAAAAATCGTGGTTTCTGTGTGAGTTGAAGTTACAGAGCCAAGAGCCTTAGATACCTTGCGTAGGAAGCAAGCCGAGGAAGAAATCCATGGGACCGACCCTAGGATAGGTTGCAAAGCGCGAATAGATTAGAGAACCCGTGAGAGCATATGGATCTCATAGTAGGATATTAAGATGTAGAACAGAGCTTCGACCGCAACGTTGAGAGGGTTTCAGCTGGAGTAACAGAGCATAAGGTTAGAAGGAACGTGGAGATGCTTGATAACCCAACTGTATGTTGGCTTAGCATGAGGGTGGAGCCCTGACTGTGATAAAACCCATTTAACCCTCCTTAGTGGATACATAGTCCCAGCTCGGGGGTGATCTCTGATTGCTGAAATAATAGAGGCTAGGAAAAGATCTATGGTTGGGTTGGAAAGTTGCAGTCCATAGTCAGTTTGCTTGGAGGATTCAATGCAAAAGATAAGTGCCCTTGTGGTGTTTAAATGGTGTTATTTCATGTTTTATGCTATGCTTATTATGTTCCAGTTATTGGTTGATGAATTACATGAGATTGGATCGATATGGGACTATGTATGAGCTTGAATATGAGACTGAATGGCCATACCTTATGCTTCATTCTATGGTGCATGTTAATGATTGATGAATGCATGTCCCATTGTGTGTGGATGATGCTGCCTTTAACTATAGTTGTGAAGTACATGCATGCACCTGTTTGCTCATGGGAATGGTCCATTGATGAATAAGTTTGTATGCCTATGCATGGCGCTAAGATTGTTGTATATGTTGTTCATCTTGTTGTTGCAATGTTTAACAAGTATTGACTGTTATGGTTGACATATGTGTGTGTTAATTGCATTGCTCTTGCACCTTTGCATGCTCATACTTATGTTGATATTTGTATGTAATCATGCTTGAGGGATAGGACTAAGTCCTGTGTGCTTTCATCACTATGCCTGGGAGGATTATGTGAATGTATTCCATGCCATGGGTGTGGACCATGTTTCATTACTTGTGTTCATGTAGTATGTTTATGCCTATTGGTAATTCCCTTTGGTAATGCTTTTGAACCATCCTTAGATGAACTATGGCTAATTCTGGTAGATGTGTAGGACCACTCCAGACAATATTTGGGGAAGGGATGGATACCCTGAGGATCAGATGAAGAAGAGAAGACATGGCAGAATTGGAGCAGAGCTTATTACAGAAGAGTAAAGGCACTTAGGTGAGGTTATGGACATAATTTCAGTTGGGAAAATAGCAAGGTTGGAGTGCCCAGATGGGGCGGGGATCACACCATTGGATAGAGCTTTCCAAGAGTACCAGCCTTGTCCAATTTGGGCCAAGGATGAGGGAGTTATGACCCTCTGAAGTTTTCCTTGGAAGCTTGCTGATGCAGGGGTCTATGAAAATGACCTTTCCGCATCTGTAAGGCGAATTGCGGGAAGTAATTTTCTCCAGAATGGGAATATATATTTCCGCATCCGCAATGCGGAATGCGGATTGCGGGAGGTAAATTATCCCGGAGTTGAGATTTGGATTTCCGCATTTCCGCATCCACAATGCAAAATGCGGGTTGCGGGGGGTAATTTATCCCATAATTGAGATTTGGATTTCCGCATCCGCGATGCGAAATGCGAAATGCAGGTTGCGGGAGGTAATTTTTCCCGAAATGGAGATTTGGATTTCCGCATTTTCGCATCCGCAATGCGGATTAGGGGAGTGAAATATTTCTGGAGTCATGAATTGGGCTTCCGCCTTTCCGAATTCCGCAATGCGGATTGCGGAAGTCGGAAAAGGGATTTATGTGGAAGGATAATTTGGCCATCCAACTTCCGAATCCGAATGCAGATTGCGGATTGGATGGAATTGTGAATTACAGATGGAAGTTCATTGCGGCTATGTGTAAAATGGGGAGTTTATGGAGAAAAAAAATGGATTAGGTGGTCTCCCATCACCTCTGAATCCAATGGAGGGGTTGGGGATGTTACAAATCTTATTGAAGAACTTGGAATGGTTAAGATGATCATCAATCCAGGGGATTAGGTATCGATTATTGACGGTTCTTTTATTCAAGGCTCTGTCATCGATATAAAGTTCCCATTTCCAATCCTTTTTCTACATGAACATAATTGGGCTCCCATGAAGTGAGGAGATTAGGTGAATGTCGCCCTTTTGGATGAGATCTTGAATTGACGTTTTATTTCCTCATTCTACGCAAGAGAGCATATGTATATTGGGACATTAGGTAAAGGAGCATCATATATCAAATCAATTGAATGTTTGGCTTGGCAGTGTCAAGGCACCCCTTTAGGTGAGGTGAAGATATCTTTGTATTCCTTTACAATCCTATCCACCCGCTTTTGTTATGTAGAAAGGCTTTGTGATGAGGCTATGGAAATCACAGTGAACTTTCATTCACCTTTTGACCGAACCATGAAGAGGACAAATTTCTCAGTTTTAGAGATTACCTTTCGCCATTAATTTACCAAGATCAAGGGAACTGCAGTAGTCGAGACTATCATGAGTACCCTATAGAATTGGCCTCCCAAAGTAACTATGACACTACAGGGCCTAGACTGATAAACATCATAGCATTTCTTCATATAGGGTTATCCTAAAATAACATTACAAACTTCAACTGGGAAAACATCACACAACACTTCATCTTTGAAGGGTTTGATGTCATAAAACAAATGACATCGCTGACTGATGCAAATGCCTTGTCCTTGGCTCAACCAACTAATAGTCTATGGTTGGAGGTGTGGCGTATTCAACAAGCTTAACCAACATTATGTTCTTCTAGCTACTATAGTTAACACTTAAATGTAGCAACATACCCTTCACCTACATCTGTGAATGTAAGAGATGCTCCCCTTTCTTTATCTCTTTTGGTTAGATCTTTGCGTTTGTGATGGTGGCACTGGGTTCCACATTAATTATTTGCTTTCCCTTGTTTTGCTTTGAATCAAGGTCCAAGCTAGAATATGGATTTGAGGCTTTCATTTCAACTAATAATGATTGTTTCGAATGCCATTCATTAGTGTTGTGCCGAGGGATTTTGTGGAACTTGTTGCCGCCTAACACGCACCTTAGGTAACATGCGGGAAATCTTCAAACCAATGGGTGCCGCCTTGGGGGAAAATCATGAGTCAAGTATTGTCACTTGAAACTTGACTCCTTCGTCTAGGCTAAATCCTAGCGAAGCCAAGGGGGGTGGCCCCTAATAAAATAACCAAGGCTAAGTACACTAGTTACAGAAAATTAAAACTAGGAGTTTGAGAAATTATTAACCAAGAGCATTTGCAAAACATTTCCCTACAACAGTACCCATTTGCTGTCTCGACACTGGTCTACTTTCAATTGTCTATTTAAGAGAATTTACATGTCTTGATCGGTTAATAATTTACATACCATTGAATTTAATTCATTGTCATTACTCTTGCTTCAATAATTTTTCAAACTCCTAGTTTTAACTTTCTATAACTAGCGTACTTAGCCTTAGTTATTTTATTAGGGACCACCCCCTTGGCTTCACTAGGAGTTGGCCTAGATGGAGGAATCAAGTTTCATGTGATAATACTTGACTTGTGACTTGCCCCCAAGGATGCACCTAATAGCTTGAATATTTCTGCCACGTTACCTGAGGTGCGTATTAAGCGACAACATAACCCATGATACTTCCCAGTGCCCTTCTTAGACTCCTTATTACCCTTATTTACTTATGACATGGACTAGTTGTCATAAGGTTGGGTATCCTTGTTCTATCCTTTATTTTGTGAGTTAGGGCTACGTTTACCATGTTTTTTTTATGATTGATTTACAGGCCCAAACTCCCTCTTATTATTTTGCTTAAATATTTGCTCAATTTTGACAAGATATAGACAAGTGGCTCCTAATGAGGAGATGTCTAGGAAAACCATCTCTCATTAGATGTACCTATGTAGGCTACTACGGTACTTCAGGACCAAGTTCATCTAGAGTCTCTAATACCTAGCTTTGAGTGAAAGGTATGGAATATATTGGTGCACTCTGTCACCATTTGATCTCTCTCCGAGTGCAAAGTTGTCCATCTCATGTATTGGTCATCATAGTTTCCGACATGGTAGAATTCCTCCTCGCGGGCATTGACAAAAACCATCCAAGTGGGGTCATGTCATTTATGTTGTAGATTCATAGCCAACATGTATCTCCTAGTAATTGTCCCACTAACATTTGACATGGGGAAGGGACTTAAGGAATGCGAAGGTGATTTTCTCGCTATTGGAATTTTTTTGAATAGAGTAATAACCCTCTAACAAATTTAACCATTTCTCTAAAGCATTTGTATCTATTTGTCCTTCAAATAAATGAATATCAAAACTAATTTGCACCTTGAAGGGTGTTGCACCTTTGAAATGGCTGCTAGTTGAAGGTGTCTCTGCCATTGTTGGTAGTCGTTGAAGGATTTGGGCAAAATTATCCACCATCTCGTTTCTCTGTTGCACTAGGGCATCGTTAAGCAACGACTTAACATGATCTCCTACTTTGTCATCTCTCTTTTCCTCTGCCATGTGAGACTGCTTGGGCCAACAAGAGTGGCTTTCCCCAAGCTTAGTTTAAGACCCAATTCCCGATACCCAGATCTCATTGAGGACATGCATCAAGAAACAACAAAGAGCATATTGGTCTGATACCACTATTTTGGATTATTTAGAGAATGAAATGAAGGTAGAAATATAAAATGGAAACTCACATTCAAAGATGTTGTAGAGAGCACAATAGTACAATAAACCAAATTTCTATTAATGGATGAAATGGAAAAAGAATGTAAAGTGCAATGTAATACAACTAGCTAGAATGTTAGTAGGTTATATTTGAAGAGAGATGTGCCAACTACGCTCATCCGCAAGAAGACCATTACAAGAGGCCGAAAATGACCTTTAACATAAGTGTTAAACCCTAAGAGGCAAAACCCCTAAAGCTCCATAGTCCTAACCCTATGAGATGAAGTGACAACAGTAATGTGGGCCTTGAGGAGTCTAATTGATACATCAACTTCCCAGGGTCGCAACTTCCACATACAGACTCCGTTTGGGGTGCATGATAGCTCGTTGGAAAGATCTTGATGACGAGAGCAATTTCAATCAAATTTTAAGCAAGTCGTTGGTAAATGTAAGCCCTCATAGGGCCAAAAAACACTATTTAAGGACTCGAAAATGCATTGGAAGTTCATGACTTAAAAATTTATAAAAAATTGCCAAGATGGAGAATTGATTTGAGTTAGTGGAAGAGGTGGAAGCCCACCGATATCCACCTAGATCAAAGGGTTGTTGGAGGGCACTCTCCTTATAATGGAGGGAGCTCAATATCATGATTACTATATACCATTAACTAATTGTTATTCCTTGTCACAAATTTCTACAACATGCCCCTAACTACTTATTCATCCATTGGGGAGATGTAGGGTCCTCTAACTAAGGTATAAAACACTTTTTTCTCGACACCCTTTTGTCACATTTTATGGTTCCAATCAATTATGGATTTCATATTTTTTTAAAGTTTTGGGTCAATTCAAATGCTTCCAACAAAACACTTTTTCTTAGACGTTTTTTTATTAATATTTTATGGTTCCAATCAATCAAATGAATTTCATATTTTTTTAAATTTTAGGTCGATCCAAATGCCTCCAATTTCCCTTGCAACATGGTAGAACTATGAACTAGCTTGAGTGGATCTAATGGTGAAGAACTTGTGTTTCTTTCTAAGATGTCAAAATTTAAATCTAGAGAGAGTAGGGTATGCACACCTCCGTAAACTTTAGTGATTTCTTTAGCAATCAAATCGCTATGTAAAGAAAATCCCTTGTCCCAAAAAAACAAAATTATATTATTATTATTAAAACCATACTCTTGCTTGAACCATAAACAAAATCATGAATACCATTTTATCGCCGCCAAAACCTTTCACCCAAAGGGAGGGCGTTTAGGCTATTATAACCCACGTCGAGAGGCCTACATTAAATGCTTTGGAACTCCGACATCTTGTTCCTATGGGCAGGGTTTTATTCGTTTAAAACATACCTTTGTTTACCACTTCCAGGAATATATTTTAACCGTTTACATTGATGTTAAGTCATTTCGGCAAAGTGCCGATCGTGAGTTCAAACCCGGGGAGTCGCGCGCGAAACCAACAAAGGAGAAATAACAACGATAGGGTTTGCGTGCATGCGAATTTTGGTTTAACATGGCGATCGCAAGGACTGGAGTGTACGTCGATGACTATCTCGACTGTAAGTATCAATTCAGCCTTTCAATTTTCCAAATCTGTTTGCGAAGCAACTGTTATTTTCCTCACTTTGTTTTTGATGAATTTCTTTATTCCCGAATGAATGAAGATATGAGTACACTACCGGCAGAGCTTCAAAGGCTTTTGTCAACAATGAGGGAACTCGACGAACGATCTCAAAGTAATCATATTTTCCTTCACAATTATAAGAATTCGTTTCTATGGATTCATATTAGGGCTTCTCGTATGAATTTATTTCACGAAGGATGTAATTGACGTGATGTGTTGTGTGGGAAATGCGATATACCAGTGATGCTGAGTCAAACAAGAGAACAAACAAAGTATTGTCTGGGTTTTCCTTCTCAGAGCTCAAAGAAAGCTACGCCGGAGCAGGAGGAAATAATTGAGAAGCTGAGGAAGGAAATAGAGGCTAACCAGGAGAACACGTTGAGCCTCTCCACTGAGAAGATCTTGCTCTCGAAACACGCATACGATCTGGTAATTTACCTTTCTTCCACTGACTTCCTGCCAATATTTTCTTTCAGATTTTTGTTATTCAATTATTGTGATATTTGTAAAGAGTTTTGGTCCAATTACATTAATGTCCACAAATCACCTAAAATAAATAAATTATATTAATGCCCATAAACAACCAAACTAGGTCATGGCAATGCTGGAGAGCGTAAGGTATCCTTTTGAAAGGAAAAACAAGAATCAAGGCTCGTAAAAACACATAATAAAATGACAAAGAGGTAAAATTAAATAGGTAAACCCTGACAATGAAGTAGACACCAATATTCCTGAAGAGGAGAGAATTGTTGTTAACTCTACCTGTAATTCTGTCTAATGTGTCTGTAATGCACGAGCAACCAGAAAAATAACAAGTACACTGAATAAAAAATACATCAATTATGCTTAATTTTTCTTGTGTCATCCTTTGAGACTTACCTGGTCTGTAGGATCTCTTCTCTTGGAAAATTGGATTTAAATAGAATTAATCAGATTGCCATCAGAGAAACTCAGAACTGGTTTTCTTCAAACCCTAGTCTAATTAAGTAATTATTACATAATACTATCTCATCAAATGCACTCAAGGCATTTATTCTGCCTGTCTGAAAGAATACATCTTAGCCTTCGAATTTTTAGTTAAGGAGCGTTGATCACTTTTTTTTTCTCCAAAAAATAGTTCCTAAAACAACAAACTTCTTTGTTAACAAAAGTTGCCTCTACCTTGTATCTACTATCTACTCTGCCAAATTCATCCAGGATTTGCACCTGGCATCTGCGCCTGTCAAGGTCACCAGGATGTTCACCTGTTCTTCGATGTGGCAGCAACTCTGTTGGCTGCATTAGTGCAGCAAATATTTTAAGGGTTTTGAACCCGGGTCTGAGAAGTGAAGGTGATTTGTTTTAACCACTTGACCACAAATTGCTTGACTATAAAAGACACACTTATAAGTAATAAACATAACTAGTTTTAATTATTATCTGTAACTGCAGAATAACTCATTTATTTAAAAATATTATTCTGCTTTTATGATCTGCTTGAGAGCTCTTGAAATCAGTGTTGTAAACATCGGTGATATATCGCTGACATTGCGATGCTCTCAGCTTGGCAATATTTTTTTAACAAAAACGAGTAGAGTTTTCTTCTGTGAAAACCAGCCAGGGTTTACAAAATTTGTCCAAAAAACCAGACTGACTTATGACTGTCAAAGCAGGATACTGCAGTCTAAACACTACCAAAAACTGATAAACTTGTACATCACATATGTCAACAGCTTGAAAGTTGTAAATTCTAACATATTGTCCTAACAAAAAAGCACAGAATTAAACCATAAAGCAGAGAAAATTTTAAGTGGAGCTACCCCCACTCAGGATTTCCTGAAAATCACTGGTATCATCATCTTGCCCATGGTAGCTGGAAATGATCACCACTGCATTTGCTGGCTGCTGCACAGAGTCTTCGTCCATGGCTTTAGACCCTGCAAAACGAGTTTCCCTGGACTGTTACCCCTTTAACATATCCTGATGCAGGTCCACAGATATGGAGAGCCTCTCCAGCTGAGTGCCTTGAACCCAAACATGCCCCTCTAAATCGTCAAACCGAGTGTCCAGAATCGAAACATGGCTGGTCACCTGCTCAATACTAATAGCTGCCATAACACTTTCCAGCTGCAAAGTAACCCGTCGCAAGATGACTTTCAGATCCAAGATGTCATATTTAACCTCACACAGGTTTGCTCCCCACTCAAACTCCTCCAGAACAATGCCTTCCAGTGTTTTCATCTTCAAGGACGTAGGCCACACCACAAGAAACCCCTAGTCCGCTCCGCTAACCAGAACCTGAACAAGACGCCCTATGGAACAAGTTGCAAGCCTGCTCAGGAGGGACAAATTACTTCCCCCCACCCAGACTCCAAACACCCTCGTGCAACCTTTTCAGACTGAGCGAAAACCCCAAACCAGGGTAGGACCTCCAACAATATCCCACAATGAGCCAACAAAACTCCAGAAGATGCCATATAGCAGTAAAGCGAAACCATTCTTACCACGCAGGAGAATTGTTGAGACCTCCCTCATGCGAGGGAGTAAATCCTGAATGGTTCTCGTACCGAGGGCGGAAAGACTTTGGCAGTTGGCACACATGCAAGGTGATATGCAAATGATGCGAGTTGACACTCATTAAATCCTAGGGGAGCCACTGACGGTTTTAACCACAATGCCACGCTCCATATATGTAGCCTGGTTGGCTAATCTATCTCTTAGCTTGGCGATATTATCACTGGAAAAAATCATGATTTTTTCAAAATTTGAAAATATCGCTATATACCGGTAAAATATTACCAAAAATTGGAAAATAGTGGTTGAGTCAGGAGATTTTTGGATTTTTTCGCACAGTTTGAAGAGGGAAAGCAAGGGATTGAGAACAAAGGGGTTATTCACTGTTATATTTGCCCATAAAACGGCTAGAGGGAGGGGGTTGCTTTAGATGTTTACAAATTTGAAAAAAATGAATATTTTTGTATTCTTTTGAAGTTTGCCAATATTTTCCGAATTTTCCTCGATGTTGTTTATAAGTTGTTTTCTGGACCCTCTGCGAATTTTTCACCAGTACAATGTTTGCAACATTGCTTGAAATATTTAAAAATGAGTATATTCCCGTGGAAGTCTTTTACACTATTGATATGCTCCTATATTAAGCCCTTTCCTTTTGAAAGCTTTGAGCTACTTGTTCCAATTTTCAATAGAAAACATATTCTAACTTCTAAGTTTAATCAGACTTCTTCCAGCAACTCTAGTGCACGACTCTCAAGTTCAGTTACACATGTAGCATCAGCTACTGGCAGGTTGTTCCATTTGACTAGGTTCAATTCCTTTGGTCCTCGCCATAATAGCAATTCAATCACCTCCATCTCTAGAATATTTTTCAATGTTTTGAATGGCTTTTTGGGCAAGTTGGTTATTGCCCTATTTCAACATTGTTAGCTTTATCTATGCTCTCTTCCCTTTGTAATCATTAAGTTTGACAAAATATGAGAAACATTTAATTGTTTTTGCAGATCAAAAGATTGGCATTGTTTCCCAAATTTCTCAAAATTTGACAAGACCCAAGTTTCTCCCCTTTTTAAATTTATTCTACTGGTCTATTTTTTAATTTATTACATTGGCTTATCTTCTTGTAACAGCAAACTGATATTGCTTTTTCCTTTTCTCCACATCAGCTTTATACTTTTAGAGTTCAGTATGTTGTTTAATGTTTTTCTTAATTTACTTAAAGAATTCCATCATCCCTTCTACAAATTATTTGTCATCAATAGAAAAGGGCAACTAATGGCACAGGTCTTTGTTTTGTCATTGCTATTGGATAGTATCCACGTATCATTTTGGAAGATGAATAATTTGTTCTACAAATGGAAAAAGTGTTAAGAGAAAGGTCAACGTGAGGTTGCTCAAGTCCCATTGTCTTGCCCCTTGACTCGGTTCCTGTTAGTTTTTCAGCATTTAATTCAATCTGATCTAGGATCTTAATTGAGAGAACAACATGTACAGCATATCAAACACAAGAGACAAGAGACACAAAACATTTCACCGGGGAAAACCGAGAAAGTGAAAAACCCCGCAACTTCCTCAGAGATAGAATGAGCATCAATACAAAGATCACAAAGATCAAACCCCACAACAAGAGATAACAAGAGATATTCTCCTAGCAGCTGCTCCTCCTCCACTTGTGCGCACTCCTCCTCTCTCTCTCACTAATGCGAAGTGAGTGAGTGTGTGAATGAATAAATGAGAGAGTCACACTCTCTATTTATACTTTACTTCACTTGACTTTTAACTCTAACTAGGTCGGCCCCAACTTAACCACTTAACAAAATGCTAACTGGGCCGAACCCACTAGGGTGGTCTAATAACCCTTTGACCCACACAACTTATACAAGGCCGACCCCACCAAGGTGGTCTAATAACCCATCAAGTATAAGTTGCGACACTTACAATAATACTTGCGACACTTGTAAATACAAATGACCACACTTCCAATAAGAGGAATGATACATCTTCGTTGGGGATACAATAAAGTACAAATGTAATACAGAGAAGAATATCTTCCGAAGTTACAAATACATCAACACTCCCTCTTAACTAGGAAGGTATTCTCTAGACACAGGTCATCAATACATATAGACACAAGTCTTCAATACTGGAGTTGGATCATCGTCACTGGATCACTCGAGCATCATCGTCATTGCTGCTGTACTCTTCATCTCGATCATTGGTGCTATCTCTCAATTCTTCTCGTCGTAGGAAGTTCTACAGAGCCAACCCTTTTTCATGCTGGATGTAGGCCTAGCCTCCTGTAGGTCTTCATCATCTCTGGCCATTCTGTGGAATGTGCGTCAACAAAACCTTGAAAGAGCATTCGAGCTCAAACTATCGGGTCTCCCAGGATCTTTTACATGTGACCACCACAAAACCTCGAAAGAGCATCCGAGCTCAAACTATCGGATCTCCCAGGATCTTTTACATGTGGTCAGGAAAAACCTTAAAAGAGTGTCTTGCAAACTGCAAGATCTCTAAAGAGCATCCCAGGACTTTTACGAGCACACAGCTCAACCTATCGGATCTCCAGGACTGATTACATGCCACCTGAAGCAAAACCTCGTAAGAGCATTCGAGCTCAAACTATCGGATCTCCCAGGATCTTTTCTATGCTACCTGTAACAAAACCTCGAAAGAGTATCCGAGCTCAGACTATCGGATCTCCCATGATCTTTTCTATGCTACCTGCACAATCTGTCCACGGCCAACCTGTAGCAAAACCTCGAAAAAGTATCCGAGCTCAGACTATCGGATCTCCCAGGATCTTTTCTATGCTACCAATACAATTTGTCCACGGCCAACCTGTAGCAAAACCTCGATGCACATCATACAACACTTACACCACCGACATGGGAGAACACATCTACCACCATTCGGGGAAGGCTCCAGCCCTTACTTTTTCACCATGGGAGAACACATCTACCACCATGTGAAAAGCGGCTTCAGCCCTTACATCTACACCATGGGAGAACACATCTACCACCATGTGAGAATGGCTCCAGCCCTTACATCTACACCATGGGAGAACACATCTACCACCATGTGAGAATGGGTCAGCAATTACATCATGACCATGGGAGAACACATCTACAACCGTGTCAGAAAAGCCCATGTGCATCTGCGTCTTTCGTACTCATCACTTCCCCTTGGAAGGAACCTCGATTTGAAGTACACCAAGCCTCTTTCTGAAGTACTCGAACTTCACTCTGGCTAGTGGTTTGGTCAACACATCTGCAATTTGCTCATCCGTCGCAACATATAGGAGCTTCACTGCTCCTCTCTGCACCATATCCCTGATATAGTGATATTTGATCTCGATATGCTTCGACTTGTCATGGAACACCGAGTTCTCTGACAACTTCACACAACTCTGGTTGTCACAATAGATACAAGTAGCATCCAATTGGAGATCAAATAAATCAGACAGTAGCTTCCTTAGCCATACTGCCTCACAACTAGCCGAACAAGCTGCGACATACTCTGCTTCGGCTGTACTCAGTGCTACGCAGGACTGCTTCTTGCTAAACCAAGAGATCACACCTGATCCCATACTGAAGCAGCACCTCGAAGTGCTCTTCCTATCTGCAGCACTGCCTGCCCAATTTGAATCAACATAACCCTCCAGGATAACCTTTTGATTCGCATCATACTTGAGCCCATAATCAACCGTACCCTTCAGGTACCTCAGAATATGCTTTACAGCAATCAAGTGAACATGTCTAGGATCCGTCAGGAACTGGCTCAAGGTGTTCACCGCAAAGCAAATATCTGGTCTCGTGTTCGTCAGGTACATCAAGGACCCAATCATCTGATGATACATCGTGGCATCAATCGACTCTGATGAAGCATCACTCAATAACTTCAGGTTCGATGCCATAGGTGTGGCCATGGCCTTGTAGTCCATCATCCCGAACCGCTTCAGCATCTGTACTCCATACTTCCCTTGTCCAAGGAAGATTCCATCTGTACTTTGCCACACCTCCATACCTAGAAAGTAATGCATCATACCCAAGTCCTTCATCTCGAACTCGACAACAATCTTCCTCTTCGTGTCGGCAATCAACCTATCCTCACCTGTCACAAACAGATCATCCACATACAATAGGAGTATCACTGGATTGCCTTCCTCAACCTTGTAGTAAAGGTTGGAATCTGTTTTACTCTTGGTAAAGCCCAAACTGGTCAGGAAGCTGTCTATCCTGCCGTACCATGTCCTGGGTGCTTGTTTCAAACCGTACAAGGCTTTCTTCAATTTGCACACATGTGACTCCCTGTCATGTGTCTCAAATCCGAGTGGCTCCTCCACATACACTTCCTCTTCGACTACACCATTCAAGAAAGCTGTCTTGACATCCATCTGGTGTATCTTCCACTTCATCACTGCAACTAGAGCAAGAACTGTTCTGATGGAAGTGTATCTGGCTACAGGTGCAAAGGTTTCTTCATAATTTATCCCTTCTTTCTGGGAGAAGCCACGAGCCACAAATCTTGCCATGTATTTCTCTATGCTACCATCTGCAGCATGCTTGATCTTGTAGATCCACTTGGAAGTCACAACAGACTTCCCTTCTGGTCTAGGGACCACATCCCAAACATCATTCTTCATGATCGACTGGTACTACTCGATCATGGCATCCTTCCATTACTGCATCCCAGATCCTGGGAACTTCAGATTCTTCAATATCTTCAATAGGTAGTTTTCTTGAACTTCGTTGCTAGAACAAATGTCGTTGTTGAGTCTTCGTTGCTTGTTTTTCGAAACAAGTCTTTATTGTAGGTGATGGTACACGGTCTTTCCTACAAGACAAGTTCAATTGCATGATTAGAAACATCTCATAGATTTCAGAACATATTCTTACACATAAAGACATATGTCATACAATGATGCAATTATCTTAGCCAATGCTTCAATACAACATTTATCCATATCCCATAACTTTCTAAATGCCTTCCATCTCTACCAGAACATTGTTAAGAGGGTGCACAACTCCCAACATGTCAGCAAAGAGGTTTCATTCTAGATAAGTAGGAATGGAATGTTGTACAGTATCATAGGCCACTTACCTATTACTATATTAGTAGTATCTTCTTCATTAATGCAACCTTTTCTAAAATGCATAATATACATCCTAAATCTAGGAACATAAGTATGTACATGACTGAATAAAATCATATATACAAGAAATGACAATTTAAATACGTATCTTTGTTTGCTTGTTGGGTGGACTCCCTCTCAATCTTTTGGGTGGACTCCCTCTCAATCTTTGCTTCCTTGCAGGAACTACTGGAGTGAGCTCCCTCTCGGTCTTTGCTTCCTTGCAGGAACTACTGGAGTGAGCTCCCTCTTGATCTTTGCTTCCTGGATTATCTGTCTTTGAACTTATATCCATCATGGACCACTATGCATGCTTAAGTGTGCACTAGTGTCATCCTCAAGATCTCATACATAATCATACATGCATTAGTATAATCTCAATACTATCAAAACATTATGATTCTAAATAATCTTAAACATGTATGGTTATGGTCATTTCATACACAGGTAATTTATCACAAGCGTTAGTATTCAAGGTTTCAAGGAGGACTTCTTTTACTCATGCATATTCTTATATGACCATAGGACTCTTCATTAAGAAGCATAATATGCATAAACCCATGATTACTCAAACTTATAACTTCATGAATAATCATTATCAATCATACAAAAAATATATTTATATAAGATCCTAACACAAGGTAGGATTCTAACTCGATATAGGAAAACATACCTGGATTATCATTTTTGCTAGTTATGTCTAACATACCCAAACACTGTCTTCTTTGTTCTTGTCCATGATTTGTGCTAGTAACCTACATATCTCATAAGTTAAGCATTGTAGAACCAAATTATACATACCTTGTAAGTAGAGCTTTTGTGTGATCAATGGCTATGGATGAGTCTTTGTCTTCAGGTCACCATGGTCATATGTTCTTGATCTAGAACTTGATTTGTCTTTCTTGATGTACCTTTCATGTTAGCGGACAACATCATCCTCATACAACACCACAGTGCATTAGTACAATCATAAGTGTCATAACCTTAATCAATGAATGTCTTCTATCATTCACATGCATTCATACTTTTACTAAGGTGATAAGACAAGTCTAAAATTAATCAAGATTGTACTAACCTCAATAATATGAAGACAAACATATCATAAACTTAATCATGAACAAATTTCAAAACATACGTGAATCTCCTCAAGTCATACTTGTCGAGATTTCTTGTAGTCCTCTTATATAAGGCCTTAGCCTCATCTCCCTCTGGAACTGGAATCTCTTCACTTATGTAGGTGTCCAAATCATTCTCTTCTAGGATTAACCCAATCCACTTTGATTTGATGAAGTTGGATCTGGAGCTCGCTAGGGTTTGACAGAGAAACTCTAAAAATCGAAACTTTGAATTTCAAACATTTGATTGGATGAAAAAATGTGCCTTGCTGAGCTGATCAAGCTGGCATACTTCAATTTTGAAATCTCCAAAATTTGACGCCTCAAAATTGACTTTGAAAGTTTAGGATCTGTAGCTTCTGTCAAATTTTGGTTTTTTGGTCAAAATCCCGAACTAGGGTTTGATAGAGCCCGGGGTTCTACCCAACCAAAAACTTCGATCTTGGTCTCTAAATTTCGTTTTTTCTGAGGAGCATCTAGCCGTGGTCTCAAATTCAAGAAATTACAACTTTCTCCGAAACCCTAATTTCCTGCAGCAGTGACAAACCAAAAATGAAAGTGCTTAGAATCCAATTCTGTTTGGACAAAAATATATGCCATATTGTTTCTGATGTATCTCTGAAATTTCGGATCCTCAGGGTCTGAAACTTCGGCTTGTGGTAGATTGACCTGTCATCTTTCCAACCCCACAGATCTGAGCTCAAATGGATTCTCTGAGAGAGAGATATGCCAAGTGTCGCAACGTGACCTGTTTATACGATGAAACAGTATAGCGAACTTGTACGGCGTGCCACATGTCACTGTTTCAACTTCGGCCTCTGAAACTCGAACCTGTGAAACTAAAGTCCGTGCCCTAACTGTCACATTTTACGGAATTCCACTTGGAGCTTCCTAGCCCGAGATATGACCTTTTTGCCTAGGTCACCTGTTTAGGACTGCATTCTGGAAGAGGTAGAAAGTCTAACTTGTACGGATCATATCTCACGACGTATAACGAATTTGAGGCTGGCCTTTGAACACAAGGTACATGGACATTTCATCTTCGACCTGTAAACGTTTCAGATCCTTAACCTTTGCCAAAACTGAGTTATAGCGAAAGTGCCACGATGATTGGTTTTTACTATACCAAGCCCTAACTTCCAATTTGTCGCAAGTGCAACAAGTGTCATAAATGCCATACCATGCCTTCCTTCAGGCTAGCTCTGATACCATGTTAGTTTTTAAAGCATATAATTCAATCTGATCTAGGATCTTAATTGAGAGAACAACATGTACAACATATCAAACACAAGAGACAAGAGACACAAAACATTTCACCGGGGAAAACCAAGAAGGTGCAAAACCCCGCAACTTCCTCAGAGACAGAATGAGCATCAATACAAAGATCACAAAGATCAAACCCCACAACAAGAGATATTCTCCTAGCAGCTCCTCCTCCTCCACTTGTGCGCACTCCTCCTCCTCCACTTGTGCGCAATCCTCCTCTCTCTCACTAATGCGAAGTGAGTTGAGTGTGTGAATGAATAAATGAGAGAGTCACTCTCTCTATTTATACTTTACTTCACTTGACTTTTAACTCTAACTAGGTCGGCCCCAACTTAACCACTTAACATAATGCTAACTGGGCCGACCCCACTAGGGTGGTCTAATAACCCTTTGACCCACACAACTTATACAGGGCCGACCCCACCAAGGTGGTCTAATAACCCATCAAGTATAAGTTGCGACACTTACAATAATACTTGCGACACTGGCAAATACAAATGACGACACTTCCAATCGGAGGAATGATACATCTCCGTTGGGGATACAATAAAGTACAAATGTAATACATAGAAGAATATCTTCCGAAGTTACAAATACATCAACAGTTCCAAACTAGATAATGCAAGAAATTCCTAAACGGGTTTGTCCATTTGTTTGTGGATTATGGGTAGATGTGAAGTGAAGTTGTGTCCCCAACATCTCCCATAATGTTCATAAAAAATGGTTCAAGATATTGGTGTCCTTGTCAGAGGTGATAGAGAGGCAATCCAAGTGATTGAACCACCTCTTTGAAGAAAGAATTGCAATATGGAATGCATCTCCATGTTTATCACAAGCATTTAAAATGCACAATCTTAGAAAAGTTATCAAAAACAACAAATCTAGTATCATTCTCTTAGGAAATCCATGATTATGTTTTGACATGGTTCATTTGGCTTTCGCAAGGGATTTACCAATACTTTGTTGTTTACTCTTGTTAACTTGTCATATATGACTCTTGTTCACGTGCTTAGCTTCTTTAGCCTTATTTGGGCAATGATAATACTCTTCCAACCATTTGAAAGTTTTATCCTTTCAAAAATGTTGACCAAAAACTCCAAAACATGCTTTATTCATTAGGGTTTCCTTAATGGTGCCTTTAGATATGCATAGTTGCTTGCTATGAAGTAAAAATCCATCTCGCAACATATAGTCTAGTTAGGTACTTTTGTCCCTACAATTGGTTGTTTCCAAGACTTAAGTTGCTCCAAAGTATGGGTCATCCATGTTAGAAACCCTGCAGTTCTCAATCGTCACTACCTCATTGGTCATAGTTATCAACAATGTCCTTTGTGGACTTAATGTATCTTCTAGCACACTTGTTTTACTTGCCTTGTGCTTAATCATAGAAGCTTAAATTTGTAATAATTTAATAATTTGGCATGCCAAGCATTTAACTATCTTAAGTTTGCAAATATTTCAAAGCTCGATGATTGGTGTACAGTATCAACTCATTATGCAAGACATTTTGGGAAGGATAAAACTCTCAAATGGTTGGAAGAGTATTATCATTAGGTCACATGGGAGGATAGGATCTGCTAGCTTTGCCATCTTTAGAAGATCGAGATAGAGGAGCACTTTATCTTCCTCTACCCCATCTATTATGAGAGTAGGGGACTATTCTATTGTCTTTTCAGGGACTCTTAGAACTCTCTCTCCACTTTCTTTTGGTTTCTAGACCAGAGATGCCTAGCCTTGTTCCTAGCCTTGTTCATGAGGGACGCCCTTGGACTTAGATCCAGCTTGTTCCAGTCACCCTCACCTAGGCCAAACAACTTCAGGATGATTACCTCTTTTTGTTTGGTGCTCTCTGGAAACAAAGGCACTAAGAGGTAGGTTGATAGCATCACAACATTTGTTAGATCCATAAGACCCAGGGAGCCCATTCATGCTCAGCTAGTGAGACCTTGACAAAAATATTGCCTCAAACCTCGAGGTAGTTCATGCAGCACCAATAGACAAAGGTCTTCCTCTAGATCTCGGTAGGGGGGTACATTGTCCAGGCAACAAGATGTATTCTAGTTCTTATAGGTCTTGTAGGTCCTTTGATCATTCATCTATCAAGAGCTTCTTCCTTACGACCACATATGTTAAGAGAGATAATATCTAGGGTTTATTGATCAACGGCCATTTGGCAAGGCTTACACCACTTGAGATATTGGGTTTCAACAATACTTGCATGTTGTTGTGATACCGCTTTGTTTTTTTGCTCCATGAATTCAACAAACAAACAATAGGGGTGCTAGGGAAATCTCGGTTTACAAAAGCTAAAAAGGCTAGCATGTGAGTTTGCCCCCACACAAATAGGGACTCAACATCTCGATGCAATGCACTGAAGCTAACCCTCAAGAGGATAACTCTTTCTTTCTTAAAGCTTCTCAGGTCCTTGAGAGTAATGGGATGAGGGACCTCCCTTATGTTACGAAAATTGAACACAAAAAGAAACCAAGAACACAAAGAGAGAATTGAAAGAGAGAAAATGTTCTTATATATTTACAAATGAAGAGAACAACCTTCTCTTTATAATAATGAGATGACATAAACCATAACTGCTCAAGCCCTAATTACACAAACCCTAAAATTACTTGTGTACTTCAATAAAATAATTAAACATAAAGTAACATAAAGTCATTTAGTGACTTTATTAATATACCTAAGTCTATAGTCTAGATGACCTTTATATTCTAACACCCTCCCTTAATGGTCAATCTAGAAAATACACCAAGTTTGTCCTTGATTTTTACATTTTTTTGGACCCAAAGACTTGGTGACAAGGTCTGTAGTTTGATCCTGTATAGGAAAATATTGCATCTCAATTGTTCCATCTTCTACAAGCTATTGGATGGAGTGGCAATGAACATCAATATGTTTGGTATGCTCGTGGGAGAATGGATTCTTTTCTAGCTTAAGAACTCGCTGATTATTATAGTACAATAAGGTATGCTTGTTTTGTTGTATCTTCATATCTATAAGCATTCGTCTAAGACAAATTGCTTCACATGATCCTTTCATTGTTGTTGGATATTCTGCTTCGATTGAAGAAAGGGAGACAACATGTTGCTTCTTGCTGGTCCATGAAATTGCTCTAGTACCAAGACTATAGCATAGCTTGATGTGGGTTTTGTGTCATCCATTGATCCTGCCCAATCTAAATTTGTATAACCACACAACCGAGATTCTTTTGTGTTTGTTATATAGAATGCCAAAATCTAATGTTCCTTTCACATATTGTAGCACTCTTTTTGTTGCTTTCTAATATTCTACCTTTGGAGCGATCATTAATTGGGAGATGTGCTTGATTGCAAAACTCAATTTAGGTTTAGTGGCTGTAAGATAGATCAAGCTCCTCATTAGTTTCCTGTAGACTAATTCATTAACTACCTTAGAATCAGTCTTGGACCATTTCTCCTTGGGTGTAGATGATGTTTTGCAATCTAACATCCTGAACTTGTTTATGCTTGAGGGACAACTTGCACCTCCGATAGGTTGTTGATCTAATTTGTTTTTAAGCTGATTTGTTTTGTCGGGGTGTGTTTCGAGGTTTGTTGGAATGATTAGTCTCGATCTCAAAGAGTGTGACTTGTTAGGAGGTGCTTCCAACTTTACTCCATGGAAGTGTAGACTACAGATGTTGGAAGAGTTTGACCTTTGGGGCTTTGCTGAAAGGGAAGGTTACAACTCCTATCAATCCCCAACAAGTTCCTAAGCACAATGAGTGTTACAACAAAAATTCACACCCTTTGTGATAAAGCCCTAAAGTACAAGTGTGAACCTAGGTTGAACTAAGAGGGGGCCATTGTCACCTCACCATTGTCTTATGCTATTTAATACTAGTTTTGCTTTAGCACAAGGCAAGCCTCCCTACTACTAAGATTGCTAAAGGATAGGAGTGAATGCTCAAGGGAGAAGATACTTTAGGCAAAATAATTGGGGTTTAGATATGATTAAAGAATGAGTGATGATATGGCAAGGGGCTAGTGCCTAGAATCCATTGGGTGAATGTGGTCATAAGTATAGAACTATGAATGAGGCACTTGAGATGAATGAGGGACATATGATTGCATAGTCCAATCCTCCTACTAAAATTTTAAAGGGATAGATCAAATGGTTATATGAATTACTTCCTAAAACAAGGATGGATTTACAATGGAGCAATCTATTACATAGTCCCTTTATTTATTACGATAAAAAGGAAATATGTGAATCACAATTATGAAAGGCAAGAGGAAAGACACTTCCTACTTAAGAAATTTATTTAGGCAAGACATTACCTTACAAGAATTTCTCCATGTATACATCCATCACAAATGGCATTCTCCTATGAAAATATTCTAGCATCAAGGCTCCAACAAAGATCTTCATTATATTTCCCAAGCACCAAAATATTTACAAATTACAAGGCTACAGAGGAGCTCTTCCAAAACCATCATGCTCTCAAGTGAAGTGAGTGAACCCTTATATAGGTCTTGTCACACGATTTAGCGATCTTAAGTTTGCAAGGAATAAACAATCACTAGAAAGTGGAACCTTGGGACATTGCCCTAGAGTGTCACACACGTAGGGTCTCCTCTCTTTATATTTCCCATCTCCAGTGAAGTAGACACGAACTAACCGCAGGAGGTGTCCCTAGTTGAGATTTCTTGGATACGTGCCGGAATAACCAACTTTCTCACAGTACTTGCAAGACCGATTTGTCTAAGGGAATAGAGGGCCAAAGAAATAACAAGTTTTAGATAGGCTCTCTGTGGAAAAGGCTATGGGCTTTTGGTTATGTAAACGAAATGTAACCTCGCTATTCCTAGGCTTCCTAGACTACTTTAAATGGCTGAGGCAATTGAGACAAGGTAGCTAGGTAAGGGTAGTGATAATGGCAAAATTATTCTTGGGCCTAAGATTAATGATGCTTCCCCAAATTTAAGTGTTCAATGGATGAGGGTTTGAGGGAAGCGAACTAAATGTGCCCAAGTATCCAAAATAGTATCACCTAGAGGTCTAAAATGTTGAGTGAATGATGTTCCAGCACTTTTACAATGTTAAATATGAGTTTGATGGAGGTTTATTTGTGTTCATTTAGGGTTATTAAGGCTCAACATTCAATATTGGCTTGCTGGTTATGATATGGCTGAATGATTAAAAGGGTAATAACAAGACAAAAATGCATCAAACAATCCCAAAATTATTTCCTAAATGCAAATGCACAACTAAATGACACTACTGTCTTCCCTAAGGGGGTTTGTTCTAAGTCTTTTTTTTTGTATTTTTAGAATGCAGATTTTTCGTGAATTGAATGTCTAAATGCAAACTAAACTAACAACTTAATAGTGTTTTGAAAATTAACTAAGCTAAGCAAATATTTCGATTTTGGAGTGAGAAGTTAGAGAAAGTTCAGAATGAGAACCTAGGTCCAGTGCCACGGTCGCCTGAGTAATGGAGTCTTCTCGCACCTCTTGTGGTAGTGCCTTGATGGATGAATATTGAGCTTCGGGAGGCCATCAAATTATTCGAGAAGCTTCCACTGATGAGAATGTGCCCTTGGTTTCAACTTGCAAAACAAAGAAATATGAGATTAAGAAGTCTAAAAGACGGTGCAAGATCTACAAATCAATCTACTCAACAAGCTAGAATTTGCAAATGGATGAGAGACATAACAATCTATAGCAAAAGATGGAAATTAATTCACCATAAAAGAGTCACTTCTCTAGCTAAATCTAGAAGATAATTCACAATCTGAGATTTAAATCCAAATAAACAACATAGATATCACCTCAACCGTGAAGAAACAAGACCTTCAATACATTCTACCATAGAGAGCAAGAGTTGAAATCACAAAACACTCTTGACAAGAGCCACAAAGACCAAATCGATTTGTTGTAATTTTTTTGAGTTCTATTGCTTGGAAAATCTCCTCTACCAGTGAAATCACCTTCTCCTTTATAGAAATTAGGAGAGGGAGATCCAACCCTAATCCAAAAGGATTGAGGGCTAAGATTATATCTCTCTCAAACCAAATCAATGGTTGGGAATAAACATTACATTTTTCCTTTTCAAAATTGTTGGATAATACACAAAGTGAGAGGGGGCCGAATTGCCTCTAAGAGCCAAAGTTACATAATTTTTTTTAACAAATGTTTTGATTAATAGCTGGGATCTTCATGTGGCTTTGCCATTCTAGATGCTGATTTGGAGATGATGAAAGTGAAAAATTGCTGAGTGATAAACTTGGTGCACCCCCATTGGTGAAGAATGCACCCCCTCTCAAGCCACATGCCAGTTGGGCCCACATATTATGCCAAATGAGAAAATTGAGATTTGAGTTTTGCTTAGAAAGTTATTTTAAGAGAACCCAAGTTGCCAAATTATCTTCAAAGCTGCTCATTTGTTGGCTGATTAATTCACCTTTAGACTTGGGAATTTTTAAATCAGAGTTTAGGAAAATCTGTTAATAATTTCCCATTAATTCATTTAAGGTGAATTTTTGCTCAAATCACTTGAATTATGCCGAGATGGATTCCTTGATGCTTCAATATGCAATACCAACCAAAACCATGCCATAAACCAATATGAATTGTCCAATAATATGCTGCTCCAAATAGTAATCTTTCACAGGCTTTTTTTATAATCTTAACTTAGAAAAATCTATAATTAAAGCCTATTAATTCAATTTAGTTGAAAATGATATTTGGAGGTGTCCAATTGGCCTCCAAAGGATGAAGTATGATGAATGGTGATACATGAAGTCCCCATACTGCTGGCTGGTCCTATTGACCAAGTCAAAAAGTTGAAACAATTATCTTTGGTCAAACCTTGTCAATGAAGTTCTATGATGAAAGGACACAACCAAATCCTACAATATGATGAAATAACACTTTTAATGATTAGTATTAAAAGCGTACTAGTGTTACCAATACATACTTTACACAAGTGATATAGGCGAGTCATCACATAGCTTCATCATAGGAAAAATGTATAAAATAACATATAGCATAGAGTGAGTGTTTTATATTCATTCCACTACCTAGATTATCATTAAAAACATTGCATAGTTCATTCTTCTCTTGGATGAAGTGGATGGTCAAAATCAAAAGGTTAGTCAAATGAAGGATCGGTGAAGAAAGATTGAGTAACTCAAGAAAAGGGGAAGAAAATGGGGGCTCTGTGACATTCATTAGTTAGGAAAACACTAGGGAGCACGTGCCTTACAAATGGATGATGTGCTAGAGTAAGATACCCCTTTGACCCTAATAAACAAGCTCAACCCCCCTTGATCTTTGACTTTTGCTTTTTAGGCTCCTTCTTGGACTTGTTTTCATTTATTTCTTGGACTTCTTCTTGTATTGTCTTCTCTTTTTTTTATAAAACCTTGGCCTTTTCATTTTTCCTTTTAAGGCTCTTCGCAAGTTTAGACTTGCTTCGTTTTCTTTCTTGCTTGATTCTTCATTTTTCACTTGGTCTTCATTTTCTTTCTTCATGCAGGTACAAGGTGTTTGAGACTGGGAGCTGCTTCATGTGCCCTTTTTGAGGCACTGAAGAGGGGAAGAAGCCTTTCATGCTTTAGGACTAGGAAGCACATCTCTAGTAGTTGGCCAACCTTAACACACAACGAATTGATAGGGCTTTACAAGAAGAAAAGCATATGGGGTCGGAAGGTGGTAATCCTAGCACAAAGCCAATCAACATGGCTTTACAAGAAGAAATGCATAAGGCATAAAAAAACCAGTTCTTTTGGGCATTAGAGCCAATCAACAGGGCTTTACACGAAGAAAAGCATAAGGCTTCGAAGAACCTTTTTGCACACATCGGAGCCGAGATACCAGGGAATAACATAGAGGCCATTCTAACAAAGAGGTCATAGAGGGGAAGTCTTGAGTCACTTTGTTAGATCCAAACTAGTGGGTTTTAAAGGTGCAAGGGTGGCATGAGATGGAAGATGTTAAGGTCAATGATGGAGCCAAGAGGAAGGGTGTGATCCATGCAATAATCAAGAGATCATACTAAATAATGGTATGTGCATAAAATAAAAACTACTTCTACATACTATATTATGCAACATTCCTACTCATCATGCTCGTAAAAAATCACAAGTGTAAAGTAACATTTACAGACATGTACATCAATCAATAAAAATCATATAATCCATAAGTACATCCTCTAGGCTGTTAAAGTTAATGCAATTGCGAGAGCCATTCTCTGGGAGGATGGCACCCTAGTCAGTTAACTAGGGTTCCTGGTCAGTTAACCAGGCAGTGTAAGTCCCTAGTAGGTATCTAGGGCCCCCAACAGTCTATTGGGGTTCTTGGTCTGGGACCAAGCAGATCAGAGCCATGGCAAAGTCCCTAGCATGTGGCTAAGGCCACTATCTGTCAGTAGGGCATTCTGGTTAGGGACCAGATAGTTTCTTGGTCATGAGCACCAAGCAGATCCTGTAGGCAGAGACAGAGACATCCTGGTCTGGGACTAGGCAGAATCTTGTTTTGGGACCAAGCAGGTCCTGCAGGTATATTCTTGGTCAGTTAACCAGGTGGATCTTGGTCAGTTAACCAAGATGATGATGTGTGATGCCCTCCTCTCCTAGGTCTTCGAGATGGTTGAGCTAGGTTGTTTCCTCAAGGGATTGGCCACCCCTTGATGGAGTCACTAGCACTTGACCTTAGGAGTAGTCAGGAGGACCAGATGATCACATCATCTAGTGTGGACCTTCCTTATATGGTGATGATGAACTTCTAGTTATAGCTTGGGACATATGTGGATCACATACCTTGAGAGAGAGGGTTAGAGGGGTTGTCTTCCCACCTTGTTGTTTTGTGAAGGGTTGTCCTCCCACCTTGATTGTTACACCTTTTGTTGACTTGTGGTTGGTCTTGTGTTGACTTATGGTCACTCCCCCACTATTAGGGAACCCCCCTCCTTTGTTATCTTTGTATTGGATTAGCTTTATGGTGACCCCTTCTTTGTTAGATCGCCCCCTTGAGTGTGGTAACTTACCCTTTGTCATATCCTTGGTACCCACTCCTAAAGACATCATAACACTAAATTATAATTTTATAATTGGTAACCCTCCTAAAAGATAGGATTTCTTGACTTTGTTTGAGTAACCCTAAGTCATTAAAGGAATAGAAGGAAGATCCTTCTAGAAGTCATTAAAAGGTATAAATAGAAGTTCAATACCTCATTGAAAAATCATCTTGAAGATGAAATTTGAGATCTGATTGCTTGTAACTGTTTAAGGGTTTTGTTGCTGCTGGTTGAAGGTGAATTCAAGGGTTTCAAAGTTTGTCTAGGGTTTCCGTCTCCTTGTTAAAGGTTGTTATCTCCTGTCTAGAGTTGCTGTCCACTGCTTGAAGGCTGTCACAACCTGCTGAAGCTTGTTTGAGGGTTCCACTACTGCTAGGAAGGGTGCCACTGCTACTAGGAAGGGTGCCGCTACCTTTTTGAGTGTTCCACTGCTGCTAGGAAGGGTGCTGCTGTTGTTGTGAGGGTTCCTCAGCCTGCTAGAAGGTTGCCGCTAGTTGTTTGCTGCCTGTTAGGGTTACCGTCCACCCTGTTGAGGCAGCTGCTGCCTATTTGAAGGCTGTTGCTACATGTTGAGGCCTGTTTAGGCCTGTTGGAGGTTGCTGTTAGGCTTGTTGGAGGTTGTTGATACCCTGTTGAGGCTTGTTTAGGCTTGCTTGAGGCTGCCGCTGCCATTTGTGAGAGTGCCACTGCTTTTGTGAGAGTGCCGTTGCCAGTTGTGAGGTGTCTGTCCACTGCCATGAGGGTTTGAAGGTTGTCACTGCTGTTTAGGTCTGCTGTGAGGTGTCCATACACTGTTGTGAGGGTTTTGTGACTACCACTTATTGTTGGGTACCTGTTGACTGTCTCGATTAAAGTCTTGGGTCTGATCTTGGATTTTCTATACCCTCAGTGAGCTGGTACTGCATCTGTCCAATACTATTTTTCTGCACTCTCTCTCTCTCTCTCTCTCAGGAATGTGCATACCCTCAGGTAAGGGTCAGTTTTTGTTCCATTTGTTGACTTACCTCTAAGAGGCAAAGTCTGATTTGAAAGTTAAACTCTGAGTATAAGGAAGGTTCTCTACCCTAACTTAATCAGATCTGATTTATTTTTTGTTAACTAGTCTAAATTTATTACTGCTGATATCTTATAGTTCATGATGTTTTTATTTCAGTAGTACTTTGTGTATTTCTGCAGTTGTTAAATTTTGTTTCAAACCCTAACTTTAACACAGTGATCCTTAGTGAGTGTTAAAGTTGAAAGAGATGAAAATTATATCTCAAAAATTTAACATGGTATCAGAGCTTAGGGTTTGTAGCTAACTCTGTTTTGTAGCCTACCCGAGTCTACATAGATCCTAAGGTAAGGGTTTGAGCATTAACCAACTTGACTGCAGGGGTTCCTTGGAAAATCTCATCAAGTTGGTAGTGAGGGTTTGAAGATGGCTTCTTCTTCGGTTAAGTCAGAAGATAGGTGTTACGTGGTACCAGTACCAACGCACCTTCAGATGTTTGCCCAAGGAGGGGTCGTTCTTTTCTTCAAGACCACAATTGGTGTTACCAGTACCTTTTGATAGGTGGTTATGGCCAGACCCTTTGGCCCTTCCTTTAGGAGTACTATGGCTTAGTGGCATTGCTGACTGCCTCATTCTAGGGCTTGTAGTCCTGAGGTTGGTGTTCGGGGCTCCTGGGGGTGGGTCACTGGGTCACATGAACCCCTACTTGTTTTATACATCGGTGATAGTTTTACAGCTACGAGGCTCTTGCCTCCACTTCCGGTCACCTTATGCACCCATCCTAGTCCCTTTCCAGTAGAGCGCCCTCCTTCCTTGGGCCAGTTTCCTTGATGATGTCACCTTTGGTCACCAGGGTCATACGCTGTGTTGCAACCTTTCACACACTTGGGGGTTAACATGGCATAAATCTTCAAGCCACTAAGTGTGTCCTTGGGGGCAAGCTTAGAGTCAAGTACTGTCACTTGATTCTTGACTCCTTTGTTTAGGCAAACACTCAGTTGGTTCCTATAAAATAGGGAATTGACTGAAGTGGTCCTAAAATGATGCATGCAGGGCTCAGAAGGTGGTAGATGGATCCTGTATAGGGGGGAAATGACATCATCAACAACTAGGAAAATAAGTAATGCTAGGTAGGACAAGGATGGAGTATTAAAATATCCTAATATCCCCCCTTAATCCATACTTTTGCATCCTGGGCCCTGGTTACTAAGACCAAAGGTCACCCATACAATCAAATAAATGATAAAAAGAAAGAACTGTCCATGAACCAAGGAAATGGGGAAAAACCTCATGGGAAAAATACCCCCCCTTCAAAAGAACAACAATAGGGAACTCAAAGAACCTTCATACTAAGCAGAGAAGGAAAAAACTTTCCTCAGTGAAAGCCTTTGCAAAAATATTGGCAGGTTGCTCCTATGTAGGATAGTAATGCAGGTGCTAGATTTGGATTTGCTCCTCTGATGTACCTCCCATTGTGTAGAAGTTGTATTTGCCAAAACAAGTCTTTCAGGAACCCTTCTTGCTACTGGAGTGAATGGCTCATTGTAGTCCAAATCATGTACCTTTGAGTACCTTTTGTCAGACAACCGAGATTGTTGCTTAGTTGTAGATCCCCCATGGCAAGTCTCTCCAAGAGATTGTGGATCAAACCCCACCATCATGTAGCACCTCTCTGAGAGAAGTGGATCTGCATGACATAGTGCAAGTTTTGCATGATACTGAGATCTGGTGGTTCTATGGTAAGATGGATCCCCAATTGCGTTCCCAGCAGCTACAAGGACTTTGTGATCCCATATTGGCCTTGGCCATGGATTGGGAGCATGTGTTGGATCTGGATCTGAATCTCTTTGAACTTTATTCTCAACATCAAGATCTTGATCCTTGTTATCCACTAAATTGCACTTAGTGATCTCAACATCAAGATCTTGATCCTTGTTATCCACTAAATTGCACTTAGTTGATTCCGAGTGAACCGTTGAAGTTGTGAACATGTTCAATGTTCGTCATCAGTGTTCCGTGATCCATCAGGCAAAATTTTTTTGCCCTTTTGTAATTTTGCATGTCCAGACCCCTGCGGGGGAATTGTAATAAGTTGGTCTAGCATGAGTTCTTTTGTAAAGAAGCTTGGTCTACCTTAGGTTTGCTATCATAGGGATACTCTAGAGTGTTTTTTCCTTAGGAATTATGCACTACTCGTCAGTGGTGTATAATCCATGAGTTTTTCACTCACACCTCCAAAGCTGGAGTATTCACATGATGGTTGAACTTAGGGAGATTATTAAAGCTTATGTGTATGTATTTTTTAAACATGCTAGCCATCAATAATGAGTTATATGGACATGCACTAGGTCCCCTAGGATTTTTGAGTCATTCTGAGAAAAATAATTTTTCTCAGTTTATGAGATTTTTTAATAATTTAATTAAAAAAACAAAAAGTGATAAAAGATGGGTTAGGAGGTGAAATTTGGCATGGGGGTGCTTGTTTTCTAACCCAGAGCACCCATAAAACCCCTAAACCCACTTTTCCTAAGTTTTGAGTGAATAGTATTCACATAAATAAATTTCTCTCCAAAATATTAAAAATGAATTATTTAATTCAAGAATAATGGATTTGGAGAAAATCCAACTCCTAAATGAGTGGATTTTTGTCTGGGGAGTTGGCTAAGTTGACTTGGCAAAATCATTTAAGAGATATACCGACCAAATTTGAGAGATCCCATGCATTGATTGAAGAGCCAAGAGGTGGCCTCCCTTGGAATTTGCGCCCTCCCTCATGAGGGAGACGTTTTCTTGATGTGGCACTTGGGGCGTGGAAGGGAGGAGCTTCCAAAGCTCATGAGGTAGGCGCCTGCCATAGGTGGCACCCACCTCACCTCCCTATCCCTCAATCTATGCTCCAATTACCTCTTTTCAAGGGAGCAAGCCTCACACTTGGCCTCTTTCAAACCCTAACTCACTCTCCTTATTGAATTCGAATTTTCTCTTGGAGAGGCTATAAAGGCAAGGCTATTGCTCCATCTTTCACAGTAGTGTGGATGCATAGAACCTCTGCCAATTTGTAATTGTTGATCATTGAATATATTGTTGAAGACTTTGGAGGTCCATCTTGTGCAAGTGTATTGAGCTTATTGAGGTGATATTGTGTTTATTTGATTTCATACTTTCATGCTTTAGTAGATCTAGCATATTGATATTGATTAAACATTTGCAGTTGTCAATTTGTTTAATTGTGGATGAGTTTTAGAGGTAGAGAAGTAGCCAACCGTATTCGTTTATACTTAGGGTCTTCTTCATTTCTTTGATTTCTAACACACTAGATCTATTAATTCGTGTGGTGCGTTTGTTTTGTAAGTTGCAGATCATAAAGCCCATAAGGACTAGAACTCGGTTGAAGATTCTATACTTTGGGCAATTTTCTTTTACTTACATTTGTTACAGGTTTCTCCAAGAAGCAACTCCAACAAGCAAGTTTTGGCTTGGATAGATCCGTTCTCCTCCTTTCAAATCAAAATACTCATTTTTCTTTTCTTTTTCTTTTGGAACAAGCATAAGTACTTTAAAGGTTTGAAATCATTCTAAGTTTGTTTCAAATTTCAGATCTAGAAAGTTGCATCTATTTCATATCGAAACGCAAAGTCTAGATCTTACTTTCATGCTTATATGTTCTCAATTTTTTTCATAAAATTTTGCAAGTAGAAAGTTGTAATTTTTTTATGTAAATTTTTGCATTCTAAATCTCTATTTTGCAGACATTTAACTTGCTGGTTTTTAGCAGGTCTGCAAATAAAATCGAAGTCTTGGAGCTAAGTCACCTGACACGGGGACACGGGACACGTAGGACACGAAAATACGAGAGTCCGACACGGACACGGTGACCCCCGAAATCAGGACACGTAGGATACGTTTTATGTACATATATATTTTTTTTTAAAATATATTAAAATTTAAAAATATAGACATATAGATCCAAAAATATTTAGAAACTAGAACATTTACAAATATTCAATAGAAATTAGAATAAAAACACATTAATGATTACACATTTGTCATTCACAAATCACGATTCACAACACATTTGTCATTCACAAAGTGACAAATCACAATGAGACACAGATGCATGTCGGAACCATATTTCTCATTAAGTCATCAAAATCAAAATGTATACATATATGTCGGAATGCCACTGGGCACTGGGCCACTGGCAAATGCCAAATAGACTAATACTAATAGTAAATACAAAAAGGGGTGGATCAAGATGGGAGAATCCCATATGTCAGTAGTCCTCCTCCATGCCTGAATCAACATACTCATCACTGCCACTGCCACTGCCACTGCCCTGATCCTCATCCTCCTCCCCCTCCTCCTCCTCTCTGCCCATCTGACGATCTGCATCTGCTGCTGTGGAGGATGACCCCTCTATACGATCACTCTCATCAAAAGTGACCGGCTCTAGCACTGGATCATTAAGATCCATGTTGGCTAATGCCAACTCAGTACTGCTGTCCAAACCCATATCATCAGGAAAGACATCCCACATCTTTGTCTTTCCCTTCACCCACTCCTCCCTCTTCCTGTAAATAAGACGAAGGTTGGAGTGCACATACACCATGGACTCTGCCCTGGACTGCTCAAGCCTGCTCTTCTTCACACTGTACAGGTTCCCATATGTGCTCCAATTCCTCTCACAACAAGAGGATGATGTAACTTGAGAGATGACCTTGAAGGCTAACTTCTGTAGAATAGGGGATGTTGCCCCATGAGTTGCCCACCAACGATAGGGTGTCTTACCCTCCCTATCTCTAAGCACATCATAGCCTCCAAATATCCCAGTGCCAGTGGAAAAATCTACAAAGCCATCCTCCACCTCCTCAAGCATGTCTCTATCCTGAAATAGCCGTCTAAGTGCTATCTTCCTCCCATTTGCAATCTCTGCATCCATGTGAGGAGGGACTCTGTGTGAGGCCCCCGATCCACCAGTGAGCCACTCCTGAGTGTAGAACTTGGGGTTCAAGGAGTGGGCCAAGCAATGCAAAGGTGTGCAATTCTTATCCCACCTGGAGATAAGAATATCCCGAATAATGGTCCATAAGTTCTCTGCCGATGTCCCATACTCGGGACACTCATTCTCCATGACAATGGACCTCATGGACTCAATCATGGAATCCCACCCCTCATAAACCTCTGCTAGGATGGGCTGGTCCGTGTCTGCATACCGCAACAAAGAAATGATTGGCTCCATGATCTTAATAGTAAGATCCACCGTGTCCCACCAACCATCATTTAACACCAAGTCCTTCACCTTTTGTGAAGCAGCCTGATCCGTCTTTCTCCAAAAAGCCCAAAACTCTGAAATCACCATGGACCCAAGAGCGGTTTTGACCTCCCTCAACCTCTTGAGCATGATGAATGAGGAAGCAAACCGAGTATCTGCAACCTTCAGCAATGAAAGCTGTGTGTACTGTTTGTAGATGGTGAGGGCATTTGTGTGGTTTTGTACAAAGTTACGGATATGGCGTGCATCCTCAATAAGGTTGTCAATCCATGCCACATCCGAAGCAATGGCTTTCAGTGCTAAATTCAAGGAATGGACAATGCAAGGTGTCCAAAAAACCTGTAAGAGCAATAAAAGCATGTATCAATGACTCTACAACACTAACATTGCAATGACCAAATTCAAACAATGAGCAAATTAGAAATGAAAGGTGTCCAAAATGAACATACCTGTGGATATTTAGCTTCCACAATCATGCCAGCAGCCTTGCAAACAGGTGCATTGTCCGTGATGATTTGTACACACGACTCAACACCCACTTCTTCAATGGTTTTGATGAATAAATCACCCATAAATTGTGCATCCTTGTATTCGCCAAGAGCATCAACCGCTTTCAAGAACACCGGTCCATTTTGGGAAGATACCATGAAATTGATGAGTGGATGGCGTGCGGGATCCGTCCATCCATCAGAAACAATACTCACACCGGATGAGGGCCATGTTGATCTAATTGGCTCAAGAATTTTATTTACCTCCTTCTTTGCTTTAACCAACAATGTGGTTCTAAGCTTCTCTGAACTAGGAGGCACATAACCATTTGGAGCACGTTCCAAGATAGTTTTAACCGTCTCAAAATACAATGGTGACCGTGCAACATTGAATGAAATGAAGTTGAGGTAGAAGAAAAATGCAATAGTAAGGTCTACCTCTTCTCGCACCTCTTTTTGGAAAATCCTATCCATTGGACCACCTGTAGATTGCCTCTTTCTTGTTTGATAAGTATCCCCACGCCCACGCCCATGCATGCTAGGTGGAAATGGAGGCTTGGTGCTAGAGGACTTCCTCAAGAATGGAAGAGGATCATCCTCTTTTTTCTTGCTTGCTGCTGCCACCTTCCCTAAGCCAACATGATCCTCTCTTTCCATATCCCTCCTTTGGTGAACAGTCACCGCTTTGCATGAAGAAATCCCACAAGAAGGAAGGGCCAACAAATGGCCCTTAACCCGGAAATATGTGCTCATGAACTCATGCTTGCAAAAATTGCATCTCCAAGACACATTGCCTCCCCCACCAAGCTTTGCCCCGGGCCCATCTTTTCTTGTCACATACTTCCACAAAGGGTATTTTTTTTCTTGGGCTTGTTGTCTTGCTAAAACAGGGTTAAGTGGAGCCATAGAATGAGCTCCACTAGCATCCGATGGAGCACTTGACGGAGGAGGAGAACCGCTTGTGCTTGGTGGAATAGGAGGGGAGGCACTAGATGGTGCATTTCTCCCTCTCCTTTGCCCCCTACCTCCTGCCCTAGCTGATTGAGACATTCTTTTTCTTTTGTGATGGTTGAGCTTGCAATCCTCTCCACAAATCCACCGGAATGCACTTGGAATCGCTTGGAAACGATGGATAGCCTTCAAATCTCCTTCAAAACTCCTTCACCTGCACATAAAACTCACTCTCAATCAAATGCTTCCTTGCAAATGACAAAAAGAAAGGCAAATTCTGATTTTTAAGTGAACTCGGGCGCACTTTTCCGCCAAAAACGTGTCCTGTTTTTCATCAGCGTGTCCGACAGTCGCGATTCGTTCCATCAGCGTGTCCGATTCGCTGGGAAAGTCGTGTCCCGATTCAGGATTCGATCCAAGGTCGAATCGGACACGAATTCCAATCGAATCGTGTCCGATTCGACCGATTCGGGACACGGCAGGGGTCAAGGACGAATCCTGTTTCTGAGTCTTGGAGTGATCAAGAGCCCCAAAATTGCAAAAAACCCTTCGGTGGACACCCACAAACTTTTTTTTTTTTCAAATTCTAGCATTGTAAGCTCTTAAGTCCAATTTTAATGGACTAAGAAGCACTTTACTTTCAGCACTTTGCAAAAGGAGAGTAGTGGGATACTCAGCACCCACATCCCATCCCCCCTGGGGGGATTTGCATTTTTTCAATTTTTGTGGATAATTTTTTCTAACTCACAAATTTTCACACACTCACTATTTTAGTGCAAGGTGTATACTTCTAACTTGTGTTTCACATTTTAATCATTTCATTTTTGCAATATTAACTTAGAGATAAAACCATCTTTGTCGCCATGAAGTATGCTCTCACCTTCACCTAAAGGCATTGCCGATTAGTGAAGGTTGACCAGAAATGTGACGCATAAGTTTGGCCATCATATATTTTCCATAAGTTTTTGCTTTACTTTCCATAGCTTAACTGTTTAATAAAAAGAACCCAAAGTCTCTTGAACTTCGCTGAAAAGCAAGTCAAGAGCGCTCTCTATCGAAGAGTACAATGGTTACTTGTTCAATTTAAATAAATCATTTCGCTACCACTACGTATGCTTTGCCCTTTTCGGGATATCCAGAAATAGTTGGAAGCACTCTTTAGTTTCCACACTTAACTTAATAGCCACTAATAAAATTAACTACCCACAAGATAGTGAAAATCTGGCACTCTCGACTAGACTTTGTGTGGGGAAATTTTGCCTGGGGAAGCTAGAACCACTGTACCGAGATCTTAAGGGCACCGTTAGATTACATCCCTGGTTGGTGTAGTGTTGAACACGCTCTGGAGACTTGGACAACCAACATGTCCTTGTACGGAGCCACCAACTTCTAAATTTCCGGACATTCCTCTCTGTACCTTACGGTATCTCGAGAGTTTCCATTTTTCCCTAATCAAGATTCACGTTTAATAATCTAAAATTCATTAAGAGACAATTGCACAACATTTCCCTTTTCAACATTATTTACTTTTACTGTATTTGACTCCATAAGGCACTGGTCCTTGCACTTTATTTTGCTTGTTATCAGTTAAGCCATCGTGCATCTATATTCTCTACAGTGATCTTTATTTTATGCTGTTAAAAGGACTTCTTTAAACTATTGTTGTAGTAATATCTTGAAACCCCTTTATCAAACTCCCAAAACATCTTAATAAACAATCCATCAACTAATTGGAAAACCCTAATAACCTCAGTAACATTCCATAGGGACTACCCTCCTTGGCTTTCGTTGGGAATTTTGCCTAAACGGCGGAGTCAAGAACCAAGTGACATACTTGACTCGAGACTTGCCACCAACGGCACATCGAGCGACAGCATAGATTTCTGCTGCGACAAAGACGATGTGTAATCCGACGGCAACAATGTGGACCTGCAAGAACTCAAACCCTTCAAGGTGAGCTATACTTCATGCTGTTTATTGATGATTATTCTAGAATGACTTGGGTCACCCTTTTGAAAAACAAATCAGAGTCATTTAAGAAATTTAAACTTTTTAAAGCTAAGGTTGAAAATGAGAGTGGACGTAAGATCAAATGCCTTAGATCAGACAATGGAGGAGCGTTCACATCAGGTGAATTTAAAATTTTTTGTGATGAAGAAGGTATCAAGCGACAATATTGCACAACCCGCACACCTCAACAAAATGGCATAGCTGAGAGGAAGAATCAGACTATTCAAGAGGCTGCAAGAGCGATGTTACTTGAAGCTAATCTGACTGAAACCTTCTAGAGAGAGGTAGTAGGAGCAACTGTTTACATCATAAACAGAGCACAACTAAGAGTTAGCAGGAATAAGACTCCCTACAAATTATGGACAGGAAGAAAAGCGACCGTAGACTATTTCAAAATTTTTGGAAGTAAATGCTACATAAAAATCATTGATGAAAATTTGGGTAAATTTCACTCCAGAACTGATGAAGGGATATTTTTGGGTTATTCAACTGAAAAAAGAGCCTACAAATGCTACAACAAACGACTAAAGCGAATCATTGAAAGTATAGATGTTGTCATAGATGAAGAATTGATGCAAAAACTGCCAGAATCAGATCCTGTTGAGACTGATGATGATGACAGCTGATGAAGAAGAAACAACAAATGAAGAATCAAAGGAACATATAAATCAACCAGAGCAGACTGAAGGAAGAGAACTGATCTCCACCACCACAACGATTCTAAAAGGTAAAAAACTCCCAATAAATTCTGTTAGGGGAGATCATCCTGAGGATCTTATTATTGGAGGCTTGGAAGAAGGTATGAAGCTCAAACCAACACCTTTAAAGAGGAATCTAGCCTTGCTCTCAACAATTGAACCCAAAAACTCCAATGAAGTTGTTAATGATGAATTGTGGAAAAGTGCAATGAAAGAATAATTGGATCAAATAGAAAAGAGTGGAACATGGGAATTAATTCCTAGACCAAAAGATAAAAACATCATTGACACCAAATGGGTTTATAGAAACAAGCTAGACGCAAATGGGAAAGTCATTAGAAATAAGGCAAGATTGGTGTGTAAAGGATACACCCAGATGGAAGGGATAGATTTTGACGAAACATTTGCTCCAGTAGCTAGGATGGAGCTAATCAGAATATTTTTGGCATTTTCTTGCTTCAAAAACTTTAAAGTTTACCAGATGGATGTCAAATCAGCCTTCTTAAATGGGTCATTAAAGGAAGAAGTCTACACTGAGCAACCTGAAGGTTTCAAAACTCCAGGAAAGGAAGACTATGTTTGGAAATTAAAGAAGGCTCTCTATGGACTCAAACAGGCACCAAGGGCTTGGTATGAGTGCTTGGATAGTTATTTGATCCAACAAGGATTCCAGAGAAGTAGTACAAACAATAATCTTTATTTCAAATTCAGTAACGATAAATTACTGGTCATAGTTGTGTATGTTGATGATCTAATCTTTGGGAGCAATGAAGAAAGTCTCAGTCAAAGCTTTGCCAAAGAAATGTCAAAAGAATTCGAAATGTCAATGATAGGTGAATTAACATTCTTTCTTGGTCTACAGATTTCACAGGACTCTACAAGTATTTTTATATCTCAATCAAAATATTTGAAAGACATGCTTCAAAAGTTTGGTATGAAAGAAAGCTCCCCTGTATGTACACCCATGGTAATTGGCTGTAAGCTCAGTAAAGAAGATGAATCTCCTGCTGTAGATCAGACAGTGTATAGGTCCATGATTGGAAGTTTGCTATATCATACTGCATCTCGTCCTGATATCATGCAAGCAGTTGGGTTAGTGGCAAGATTTCAGGCAAATCCAAAGGAATCTCATATGACCGTTGTCAAAAGAATTCTCAGATATCTTAAAGGAACGGTTGACTATGGGTTATGGTATCCAAAAGATGAAAATTTTGATCTCAAAGCATTTTCTGATGTAGATTGGGCAGGCAGTCTTGATGATAGAAAAAGCACAAGCGAAAATGCCTTCTTCTTTGGAAATTGGCTAGTAGCTTGGCCAAGCAAAAAACAATCCTCTATCTCACTATCAACCACTGAAGCATAATACATATCAGCAGCTGAATGTTGCACTCAACTCCCGTGGATGAAACAAATCCTAGAAGATATTGAGATAAAAAATGATCAGCCACTCGTAATCTACTGTGATAACATTAGTGCTATTAGTATATCAAAAAATCCTGTTATGCATTCTAAAACCAAGCACATCCCCATTAAGTATCATTTCTTGAGAGAGCAAGCACATGATCATAAGATAAAATTGGAATATGTGAACTCTAAAGAGAAAATAGTTGATATCTTTACCAAGCCACTACCAAGAGAGGCTTTTGAGAACCTTAGAGATAAATTGGGAGTAATTCTCTCCCCTCAACAACAGAAACATTAAAAATGTAATTCAAATGTAAAGGAAGTGCAGGACAACAGAGTTAGGGGGAGCAGGATGAAAAAATCAAATTGCAGAGCAACATACTTAACAAATTTCGACAGCAGAGTCACGGGGAGCAGGTTAGAAGATTCATTTGCACACTTAACAAATTCCTTTGCCATTGATGTCAAAGGGGGAGAACAAGCCAAGCAAGAACACAACCTACAGTACAATATTAGTCACAGTCAAGGAAGGACAAAAGATCACAGTCAAGGAAGGACAAAAGACACTTCTTCAAGACGTCAAATCTGATCAGCAAGGTTGACATCAATGCCAAAGGGGGAGATTGTTGGCAATTGTTGGCATTGACATCAGAGCTTGGCCTTCATCACAAGCCTAGCAAGCTTGAAGGGATCAGTGGACACAAAATGGAAGGACTAGCAAAGCTCATTCACGATGAAGTTCGAGTTTTGAAAAATCAGATTATTTTGGTTAGAGAAGCAAAATGAAGGATTACTTGAAGAAATTTGGTGTTTGGGAAATTGTGGTTAACTCACCTATCCAGCTTAGCAAGAAGACAAAGACAACAACTGAAAAAGACAACAATATTGCCTTGAAGTTTTTGATGGATGGACTCTCAAGCCCTATCAAAGAAAGTGTAAATGAATATACCTCTGCAAAGAATCTCTGGTTCAAGCTGGAAGGTGAATATCAAAGGAATGTTCAAAACACTAACAAGGAAACAGAAGTCAAGACCTCTGAGGATGAGAAGCAAGAAGAAAAGCAGGAACAAGCTTCAAATGTAAGTGAAGGTAAGAACTCTTCAGTTGATGATAATTCTGAATGTGATGATGTTGAAATTCTACTTACAGGTCAATAATGCATTGGCATGCACCCTATTGGATATTGATCTACTTAAGGTCAATAATGCATGATGTTGAAATTCTACTTAAGGTCAATAATGCATTGGCATGCACCCTATTGGATATTGATCTAAAATTTAATCCGAGGCTTAAAAAGAAGCTTTTGAAGTCTTTTGAAAAATACCAAATGGAGACAAGGGCATTGTTCATGAGATTGAAACTCAAGAACAAAGGTTTACAAGGTGAGCTAAAAGATCAAGATGATGAAGTCAGTAGATTGAAGGTTGAATTAGCAAAGAACAAGAAAATACTTGTAAAGATCCTATAGAAATTGAGGAGACTAGATGGGCTAATATGGATCTAAAAATCCAGTTGGAGGAAGCTAAAATAATAGAAGAAATTATGAAGCTCAAGCTAGAAGAAAAAGAGGAGACAAATCAGAAGCTTGAGATGGAAGTTGTTGATCTTACAAAGAAAATTGAAAAGTCAAAATCTCATGTGAAGTTCAATGAAAGTTTAGTTATCTTGGATGAAATACTAAAGTGTCAAAGGTCTCCATTTGACACATCTGGTCTTGGGTACAAGAAGGAAGAAGGCAAATTTGAAGATGACACATGGTCCCCCAAGACTCCTGAAGTTGGATCCACATCCTTCAAAGATGAAAGCAAAGCTCCTCAACAAGCACCTGCACATGACAACAAATTTGGAAGATAAAAAATGCATCAAGAAGTTGGTCCCACTCCCCAAAGCAAATTCTTTGGAAGATCAGAGATAACTCCAAAATGGAATCAAGCACTCAGGTATGATAGCAGCTTTAAGGGTTATTGTTATTCTTGTAATGCTTTTGGTCACAAGGCTGTGGATTGTACATTCCATGGAAGAAGATGTGCTGAAAGTCGAAGTAATCAAATGAGATGTTGGTCATGTGACCGAATTGGACATTCGGCTGCTAACTGTTATACATTGAGATGTTACACTTGTGGTGGTGTTGGCCATACAGCCCAAGTATGTGCTAGTCCAAGAAGACAACCAATGAAGAGTCCATCATATACATCAACAAGGAGAACCAATGAATTTTGGAAGATGAATAATGCAGGAAGGCTTAAAGACCAAAGGACAAGTGATCACAGTCAAGGTCACTCTAAGGTATGGGTGAAAAAGAATGTCTTGTTAAATCAAAATGACGTTGATCATTGCAAAGAAGAGGGCTGCCATATGGCAATCCAAACTTGAGGTCTTTTAAAGACCTTGGCACACCTTGAGTTCATGAAGTTTGGAGGATGAACTCAAAGGTAAGAGAAGGCTGCTCAAAACAGGTCCAAGGATCGTGGTTGAAGTTGAAAACTAATGTAAGGCAAGGATAAAGTTTAATAAGTGATGATGTTGGCATGTTGATAAGGGGGAGAAATTTGAAGAGGTTGAAGAGGGTTGCCATCAATGACAAAGGGGGAGTTTGTTGAGTATGGTTGTCATTGATGACAAGCCATTAATGACAAAGGTTGATGACATGGTAAGCAGCGTATACTAGGTGCCACAAATGACCCATATTGTGGTCATTTGTTGAAGATGATATGGCTTATGTGTTGACAATGAAGCCATCACCCTTGAGATATCCTTGATGCCCTTGCTCATAAGAAATGCTTGAAGACATGGTCATAATGAAGCCACAAGCTCATTGGGCATGGTTATGATGACCCTCTTGATGAAGAGACCTTTGAAGATGGCCTTGAAGTCCTTGGAAAATCAAGTGCATTGTGGTGTCTTTAAGCCATTAAAAAATGCTTGAACTTTTGAGATAAAGTCATTTGACATTTCCTTCACAATGAAGTTGCTGATATATTAATGAATCCCTTTGACTTTATCATAGCATATAATTCTTGATGATGGTTGTTATCACACAATCTCTAGCTGTTTGTGGTAGGTATCCCAATAGGGACGGTAGAGGATACAACTAGGAGGGTGTAACCGGCAATAGCCAGGTCCTCTGCTCAAATGAACGGAAGTCACACCGGACAAGGCTACTGTCACTTTAGATGAGGCACTTGGCCAAGTCAAGGGGGAGACCCTGCTCAACCAGTGATGGTTGAGAGACAACAAATACACCCAAACACAGAAAGATGAGAGACGAAAGCAAGGGATGAGTGTAAATGAGCTCCTATGTTTGATTTCAGCCAATGAGTGGACACAAGCAGTAAAATAAGCGTGATGAGATAAGTGACCAGCAATCAGAAATAGTTAAATACTATGATTATAACAAGAGATTATATGGTTGAAATGATTAGGGAGCTGAAATGAAATAGAAGTGATGTGCTATATTGAACTGCCTAGGTAACTGGTTAGATAATGAGCCAAATGGACCTAGGGCAGCAAGAAGATGACGTTTATGATCACTTCTAGATGACGACACTTGATTTCCCAAGGTAAAATGACGATTAGAATCCAAATCAGAAGTACCCAGAACCCCAAATGAACCCAATTAAGCAGTAAGAGAAAAACGCCCAAGTGGGGCGTTTTTGCCAGGTGGACCAGTGCTAAAATTACGGGCAAATGGAGTCTAAAAGCTTTGAAACTTGATTCCCTAAGGTAAAATGGCGTTCTAAGCTGGAATCAACAGTACCCACAACCCAAAATTTACCCAACAATAAGATTGGCTGAAATGCCCAAGGAGGGCGAATTTAGCAGGTGACCAGCTCCTAGTTCTGGGGGTAAACGAGGTCGAATTCGAATGAAACTTTAGATATGAGAGTTTAAGCATGTATCATTACTGGGTTTTTTATTAAAACAAATTCCTACGGTGAAATCCTAAGTTATCAATTTTTTAGGGTTTTTAAAAATGGTTGCAGCTTAGCATTTAAACAGTGAAAGAAAGATTATATGAGAGGAAGAAAGATCAGTACTCGGATAATGGAGAAGGTATTCCCGTGCTGAAGACACTCCCCAAAGATCAAATGCAGAGCCAAAATGTGCTTTCCCTTAAGCGTTTTTTTGGAGCAGCCAGTGAGCAGGGGCGTTTTTCTTGTACCTGCCAAGGAGAAGACCAAGTCCGTTTCTATGGCAATATGACAATAATAAACAACAAATGAGATGAAAAATAATGAGGAAAATGAATGACAATGATAGTAAATTCACTTCCCTGTTGGAGAACCCAAAGAAAAACACCAGCAAGGAGACCCTGTCTCAAGAGCTGCGTTTTCCCCTAGTGGCCAGCTTCACCTGCAAATCGAAAATGCTCAAGGAGATATGGGAACACCACAAATAGCTCAGCAATGCATCAAAGATGTGATCTCAGTCAACACAAGAAGGATCCAACTCCAAAACCTCAAGTGACTCAAGAAGAATGTCTCTCTATAAGCTCAATGTCAAGTCTCTACAATGCCAAGAAGAAGCAAAATGAGGGGAGTCCATTCTCTTATAGAGATGGCTCATACTCTAACTAGGTTTCCCCCCAAAATGGAGGGTTGAGATCATCTCCCCATCCACAAAATCGAATGGTGGAGATGACTCAAGGAGGGGGGTGCGAATTGCCCCAAGGAGAAGCGCACTATGGAGAGAGAGGGGCCCATTGTGGGTCGTACAACAAATGCCAATGGGTTGGGGGGTGTCTATATGGGGTTTTATCCCCCCAACCATATACAAGAAGGGTCCCACCATCAACAAGGAGAAAATCGAATTCCCCACTAAGGAGAAAAACGCCCCTATGGGCCAAATCAAACTCATGTGGTGAGCTGTCATATGGAGGGGCCCACAATGCCCAAATATTACCTCAAACATTACCAAAAATACCTTAGTAATTACCTTTACCATTGCCAACCTTTAATTTTGCCGTTTACCTATAGTTGCCTTAGTCAAATTCTGATTTCCATGTATTTTTTGCTGGTTTATATGGCTGAAGATGAAAATTGGGCTTTTGACCCACTTTTATTGCCCGGATTGCCGAACCGTTTGCTGGAATGTGATCGTGGACCCCAAAAGTAGTAGGGATGACCACTTGAACGACCCCGATCCATCACTTTTGGCACTATTTGCCCCAAATCCATGATTTTTAATTAAAACAGGTCAAAGTTGACCAATAATAATTAAAAATCTCTCAAATGGTTCAATGTTTTGCAATTCCGTCAATTGTATGCTCATATGGAACCCCTGTAGATAATAAATGATCGAAATCGAAATTTCGATTGCAACATTTTTTCGGGCCCATTTTTGGCCTAGTCAACCCAGTTTGACCAAGTCAAATCTGGTCAACTATAGTGCTAGCTGAAACCTGTATGCAAGCATGAAGTGACAAGGCTCAATTAAACAAGTTAGTACATTACTAAGCAATAAATGATATCATGGTGATCAAAAATACATTAAATCCCGAAATAGTACAAGGCCCTGATGAAGTGGGCCCACCACCTCCAAAAGACTAGGATGCTATACACCTCCATAGACTTGACCACCCCGCTGACTCTAGGTGATGTGGACAACAATGTAAAGGACATGGGAAGACAAGGATAAAGATCGTGTGACCCTTAAGACAACTCGGGAAAGCAGGGTCCACTGAGGTAAGCATGCCATGACAAAACACGGGGAAGGGCGGTGCCTCACAAATGGGTATAGTGCAGGGAAACCACCATTAGTCATCTAACAAATATCCCACAACTCACATCCGTATCCGAAGACTCCGTGAGGTTCTTTTCTAGAGCCGCCAAACTGGGTGTCCGACAAACTGTAACTTGAGACTCTAGGGGGCAATCTTGAGCTTGTCCCTTGCTCCTTCTCACCTCCTTGTCCCGCGGGACTAGGTGAGGAATAACCACTACAAATGCTGACATGTATAGTTGACCAGAATACATGTGTGTTTATAAACACATTGCATGGATTTTACAATGAGTTTCATACTTAGCCCTTTTTTGGCTAGATTTTACATTTATAACATAAAGGCCTTTTAGCCTGATTTACATTTCATTTCTTCATGGCCCTCTTGGGCTACATACATATCTCAAAAGATATAAACATGGCGCTCATATTGCAAAGGTAATGGGGGTGGGTAATACAAGCTTCGATGACCAATGGGGAACACCCGGTGAGGCTACACAATCCTAACAGCATTGCAACATCGAGGGCAACCGACAGGAGCAAATCCCCGGTCTAACCGTGTATCTCACACACTAAAGAGCCGAGGCACAATAAACAGGGAGTCATGGCAAACTCAGAGATCAGTGGGGAAAGGGGGTCCTCGTGATCACAAATCAAAATCCAAGTCGGGGAAGAAGTGTCATGAATGAGTCGGATGGGTGGAGAAGGTGATAATGGTGCTAAAGTCAGCTATCGAGGGGCTAAGTGATCAAGTCTAAGCCAAGTATACAGGACATGACTCATCGTGCATACACATAAGTCTAACCGGAGGGTTGGATTGAAATCACCAAAGGCCCAAACACATCATATCATAAGCAGATCACCAAATATATCATCCAATGCAAAGTTAGTGTACTAACAAGTATAAAAGAGTCTAATCTACAACATGAGCAATAATCAATATGCAATACCTGCTGCTACTGAACCGGTATCTGAGCTGGATCTCTGCTGAATCCGGGCATATAATAAACCAGCACTGTACTGTGACAATCTCGATCAAAATAAGACTAGGCAACTGTCTCAAATGGGCTTGTGTCAAAGCCTGGCAAGGAAAGGTAACCCTGTGGTAGATGGTAAGTCCAACTGCCTGTCCCCTCTGATGTATCTGCTAGGGGCAATCTGAACAAAAATGCCTCCTCAGAAGGCAGCTGATCTCCGATCTGGAAAAAAAAGTACTGTGCGGTCCTCGGCCGCATAGTCTGCAGTGTGGAAGCTGCTCCCGACATAAAATGTGATAACAATGGTGAAGCCCTTGGTCTTTTGATGGGGTTATTTACCATCTTGGATAAGAAGAAACCCTCACTTAACGCATATGAGAGGTCGGCCTCATTAAATAAAAAATAATTAAAAACAAATAAAAATGTTGTATAAAATATAAACTATTTTTTTAAGACAAGTCGTCTCCAAAATTATAGTGCACGACCAGTATAAATAAAGGATCAAAACCTTCATTCTTGTGGGGGAAATTCGGATCTGTGGAAGTGAGCTCTAATGTTCCTGTGTCTGAAATTCGTGGGTACTATGGCAGCCACAAAGAAAAACGCAGCAACAAACATTTTTAGTTTGATATTTCTTATCTCTGTAATTTTCGGGTGTTTGAGGCAACATCAGCAGTTGAGCTTTGATTTTCGGACATATCACAGTCTGAGGCAAATTTCGGTGGATCATCTTTTAGCTCTGAAATTTGTAGCAGCAGGCAGTTAACGCAGTACTTGTGAAGTGATTCTCTTTCTTGGTTATCACAACAGTAGATGGATTGATCCTTTGTGTAATCACAAGTAGTGGTCCACAAATCGATGTTGGACACCATATTATGGACATGAGATGACCCTAGAAGACAAACATATCCTTGAAGACATGAGCAGAGACTAAAGATCAGTGTTGTTGGGCAGTGAGATATGATATTGACAGCAGTAGGATTGATAACAAGTGCAATGATGACAAGGTAGTGACATATTGATAACAGAATGACAAGTTGTTGACCTGAGAGTTACAACTGTTACGGTTGAGATGATTTGTGACACGTTGATGACATGATGATGAGCAGACTCCAAAGCATTATGTGAAAACATTCTACATGTTAAATTTCATACATTCATAGCATAAAACATAAATGCATTACCAAGATCACTAGAAGTAAGACAAAGCACAAAACAATAACACAGAGTTTACCCTGGGAAACCCAAAAGGGAGAAAACCCAACAACCTTCGCAGAGAGATGATAATTCTGAGATCAGAGTACAAATGAAGAATAAAGAGAGAATGTGAAAGTGTCTTTCACAAGTAGATGCACCAATAAACTCTTCTTCTTCAAGTGATGCGAAAATCTCCTCCTCCAAGTGATGCGCACTTCACAAGTGTGAGAATGATCTAATGAGGTGCACAAGCCTCTTATTTATACATATGCGAAACTGGAAATTCCCTTATGGGGTTGACTTCACCTGGGGGTAATAAATAATTTAATTTTAATCTTTTTATTTGTTTCTTTTGCACCCCAAGGCTTACATTGATTCTTTCATGTGTTTACATAAGTGATTACATAAGGTTCTTCTCCCTTAGGAGGTATAAACAAGTACACTGAAAGTACAATAAAATATAATGAATAATATCTTCCGAAGTTGTACAAAAATCCAACACTCCCTCTCAATGAGGAAGGTATTCTTCGGTCTTCATCTGCATCACGATCATCTGGGTTTCATCTTGTACTTCTATTCTGTCTCCATCATCTTTCTGCATACTAAAGGTTGTCCACACAGTCTCTGTGCATCATCATCACCAGTCCTTCGGTGAGTCTAGGAGAATCACTCAATCCTGGATCCAGGAGAATCACTCAATCCTGAATATTTGAGATTATTAGCTGTACCATCTCTGCTATACAATTTGCTACCTGTCTGTCTCATCTGCCAATGGGGTCCTCCCATACCTGGCTGAGATATCAGACGAGCAAAAGGGCACGACCATCTACTAACTGTCCTACTCTTCTGCCTATGGGATTTCTCCCATATCTGGCTGAGTATTTGGACTGTAGAGGCACCTGTGCAGCCACATGACCAATTGCTGACTGTCCTATTCATCTTCGTATGGGATTTCTCCCATATCTGGCTGAGTAACCGGACTGCAGAGGCACTTGTGTGAACCCGACCAACTGCTGACTGTCCTACTCATCTGCCTATGGGATTTCTCACATATCTGGCTGAGTAACTGGACTGCAGAAGGTACCTGAGTGAGCCCGGCCAATTGCTGACTGTCCTACTCATCTACCTATGGGATTTCTCCCATATCTGGCTGAGTAACTGGACTGCAGAGGCACCTAGGAAAAGCAGGGCAAGCATTTCAATGTCATCTTTCCCTCTCAAGAAGGGATACGTTCTCTTTGACTCCAACTCTTCCGCGAAAGTATTCGAACTTCACCCTGGGAAGAGCCTTGGTGAGAACATCTGCAGTCTGGTCGTCTGTCGACACGTACTGTAACTCGACCGCACCTTTCTGCACCATATCACGAATGAAGTGATATCGAATCTCGATATGCTTCGACCTGTCATGAAATACAGGATTCACTGACATCTGCACACAGCTCTGGTTATCACAGTGAATCACAGTCGGCTCTGGAATCTGGCCGAACAATCCTGCCAGGAGTTTACGAAGTCATACTGCTTCTTGAGATGCTATGCTAGCAGCCATGTACTTGGCCTCTGTAGTACTGAGTGCTACCGAGTTCTGCTTCCTGCTGCACCTGGAAATAACTGCAGAGCCCAAACTGAAGCAACATCTAGAAGTACTCTTCTGATCTGCAACACATCCGGTCCAATCTGAGTTTGTAAACCCATGCAATATCAGGTCACCATCTGAAGCATACTTCAATCCATATCCCACAATGCCACGTAAGTATCTGAGCACATGTTTTGCAGCAATCCAATGAATCTGCCTCGGTTCACACATGAACTGACTGAGGGCATTCACAGCAAAACATATATCTGGTCTGGTGTTGGTCAGATACATCAATGACCCAATCAACTAGCGATAAATGGTGGGATCAAACAAATCAGACTCTGAAGTGGAATCTCTCAACTTCTTCCAATTTGCATCCATCGGAGTAGCCATGGACTTGCATTGCAACATTCCGAATCTCTTCAATATATCGATGGTGTATTTTCCTTGTCCTAGGAAAATCTCTTTCTGCCTTTGCCATACTTCTAGTCCCAAGAAGTAATGCATCAATCCAAGATCTTTCATTTCAAACTCAGAGGAGAGATTCTTCTGACACCATACAATGAGTTTCTCATTTCTAGTGAGAAACAGGTCATCAACATATAGGACCAAAATCAGTGGCTCATCATCTACAACCTTGTAGTAAAGGTTGGGGTCTGCATCACTCTTGGAAAATCCCAAGCTCACCAGAAATCCGTCTATTCGTCCATACCAAGCACGGGGTGCTTGCTTGAGGCCATACAATGCCTTCTTCAGTCTGCATACATGAGACTCCTTTCCTTGGACGATAAACCCATCTGGATGTTCGATGTAAACTTCTTCCTCAATAACACCATTGAGAAAGGCTGTCTTCACATCCATCTGATGCAACTTCCATCCCATAGCTGAAGCAATCGCGATAATGGATCTGATGGAAGTATATCGGGTCACTGGAGCAAAAGTCTCATCATAATGGACTCCCTCTTTCTGAGAGAATCCTCTGGCTACAAATCTGGCCTTGTATTTCTCAACACTGTCATCTGCTCCATGCTTGATCTTATATAGCCACTTAGAAGTCACGACTGACTTCTCCTCAGGTCTCGACACAACCTCCCACACATCATTCTTCATGATGGATTGATATTCTTCCATCATGGCATCCTTCCAAACTTGATGTTTGGATGCTTCTTCGTAAGTTGTGGGTTCTGAATCAATAATGTTGCTCATTAGTGCCACATAGCTGGAGAACCTCTGAGGTCTTTTGCTTTCTCTGAAAGTACCGTGTGGAGCATCATGCCCCTCTGCATCTTGTAGTGTCTGTTGTGCCCATCTAGGTCTTCTCTGACCTGCCACATCTCTGGGGATATCAACTGGATCTATGGGATCGATAGGTTCATCCTTTTCTACTGACTCCCTCTGAACTGGAGGGGGAGATGATCTCATCTCCTTTGGTTCTAGCATTTCTGCATCATCAATCTCCATATCTGATCCTCTGCCTTTCCTGACAGCCATTTATTCTTCAAAGGTCACATCCCTATTGACTTCAATCTGTCTGGATCCTGGAATGTAAATTCTGGAGGCCTTTGAAAATTCACTGTATCCCACAAAGGTACCCTTCTTGCCTGAAGGTTCTAACTTTGATCTTTTCTCTCTGGGCACATGTATGTAGACTGGACAGCCAAAAAATCCGGAGATGGCCCACTTCTGGTTTCACACCTGTGAACGCTTCTTCCGGAGTCATGTTCTTCAAGATCTTATGTGGACATCTATTTTGTACATATACAGTGGTTCTGGATGCTTCTGCCCACAAGAACATTTGAAGACTTTGGTCATGTATCCTAGCTTTGGCTGCCTCCACAATTGTACGATTCTTTCTTTATGCAACCCCATTTTGTTGACGGTTGTAGGGAACTGTGAGCTCCCTCTTAATTCCTGCTTCCTTGCAGAAATCATTGAACTCTGTAGAGGTATATTCTCCACCATTATCGGATCTCAAGATCTTGATCCTCTTTCTTGACAGTTTTCAACTTGTGCTTTAAACTCTTTGAACTTGCTGAGTACTTCCTCAGATTCTTTTGACTTGAGAAAGTATATCCAAGTCTTTCGTGAGTAATCATCAATAAAGGTGATATAGTAGTGATGACCACCTAATGACACAATTGTCATGGGCCCACACAAGTCAGAGTGTACTAGATCCAAAATCCCTTTGGATCTACCCTCGCTATTTGGAAAAGACTTCTTGACATTCTTGCCAAGTGCACATCCTCACAAGTTCCATCATGGTCTACCTGGAGCCCTGGCAAACCTGTTACAATGTTCTTCAGAATTGGGAGAGCTCGATAGTTTAGATGAGCTAACCTTCTATGCCATAACTCGCCCATACTTGCAGTATCATGTATTAGGGCTTGGACTGGAGAAGTGTTTAGTCTATACAAGCTCTCTTCTCGTATGCCAATAGCCTTGGCCGTGCTCATGCTTGAGTTCTTGTGCCAAGCAAGGACTTTCCCTTCTTAGAAAGCTACTTTATAACCCTTGTCCTCCAATGTTGAGATGGAGACAAGATTTCTTTTCATAGTAGGTACATAGAGTACATCACTTAAGCGTAATGTATCATTTGATTCCAATTGAAGGGTGGTGGCTCCAGATCCCTTCACAGTGTAATTTGCATCATCTCCAAGTACAAAATGGAGATGTGAATCTTTCTCAATTAATTCTGAAAGATTCTCTTTATACCCAGTCATGTGTCTAGATGCACCACTATCTATGAGCCAAGTGTCACTAGTGGTAGGAATAGTATCTGATAGTGCTGATATGAATAGGAATTCTGTGAGGTCTTCATTCTTTTGCTTCTTGTGATGATGATTTTCTTCTACATCAGCAGTGGACGCTTCATGCTTCCTTTTGATTTGACTTAGACAGCTACTGGCGTAATGTCCATACTTTCTGCACCTATAGCATTGAACTTGAGATACATCCTTCTTCTTCTTTTGTTCTTGACGGGGACTTGATCTCCTTTCTTGGTGCTTGTGTTTATGGAACTTCTTTCTTTTTCCCATACCATTCTTGGTATGGGAAACAAATGCTTGAGTCTCTTTAGTTTGATTGCCATGGAGTCTTTGACGTGCTGCAATCCTTGTCTCCTCCTGAGAGCAATCTGCCCAAAGCTTGTCAAACTTTAGTAGTTTAGATCCACCACTTATGCTTTGGATAAAGACTCCCATGAAGGTGGAAGGCCATTTAAGGTGTGGAGGACAAGATCCTTATCGCCAATAGGATCTCCACTGGTGCTGAGCTTGTCTCTGAGTTCTGCGGTCCTCATAAAGTATGAGGCAATGGATTCCGACTTCGCTATCTTCATATTTGAGAGTTGGTTTCTCAAAGTCATGGATACATTTAGGCTAGTGTGTTCAAACAACTTCATAATGGTCTTGAACATTTTCCTAGCATTCTTCTTACCTGAGATCGGAGGAACCAAATGGTCTCTCACGGAATCCACAAGAATCCTTCTTGCTTTAGCATCATTCTTCCTCCATCGAGATTTATCTTCTTCGGCTTCTGGTTCGAGGACCTTCTCATTTACATATAGTAAGAGATCATTTTCTTCTAGTAGTAGAAAAACCCTAGACTTCCAGGAGATAAAGTTGGAGGCTCCTTCCAACCGATCTTCAACCTTCATTCCAATCATCTTGATTGCAGATCTGGATCAGAAACCCTAGCAGGAGCTAGGTCAAAAATAAAAGTTCTCGGAATTGAATTCTGTCTTCACCAATGGATTAGACTAGCCAAAATCGAAATTCCAATGGCTCCTTTTCTTCAAAATAATGGGTGAAGACTTCACAAGATGAAACCCTAATTGCGACAGGGTTCCGATAATGCTTCGGCAATGGCTTCTTCTAGAACTGCTCTGATACCATGTTAAATTTCATACATTCATAGCATAAAACATAAATGCATTACCAAGATCACTAGAAGTAAGACAAAGCACAAAACAACACAGAGTTTACCCTAGGAAACCCAAAAGGGAGAAAACCTAGCAACCTTTGCAGAGAGATGATAATTCTGAGATCATAGTACAAATGAAGAATAAAGAGAGAATGTGAAAGTGTCTTTCACAAGTAGATGCCCCAATAAACTCTTCTTCTTCAAGTGATGCGAAAATCTCCTCCTTCAAGTGATGCGCACTTCACAAGTGTGAGAATGATCTAATGAGGTGCATAAGCCTCTTATTTATACATGTGCGAAAATGGAAATTCCCTTATGGGGCCGACTTCACCTGGGGGCAATAAATAATTTAATTTTAATCTTTTTATTTGTTTCTTTTGCACCCCAAGGCTTACATTGATTCTTTCATGTGTTTACATAATTGATTACATAAGGTTCTTCTTCCTTAGGAGGTATAAACAAGTACAATGAAAGTACAATAAAATATAATGAATAATATCTTCCAAAGTTGTACAAAAATCCATCACTACAGTATGACAACATTTAATGTGATTGGACATAAGTAGAACTTATATGGGTAGACATTTTTAAATGACTTATGAGCAGATTGGCTAGGTGTTTGATGATGTTAGAAGTTGATTGAGCTGACTGTGGTTTAGACAGTTTACATTGACTTGGACAATGGCAACAGTGATTGATTGACTTCGACAGTAGGAAGAGCATACTTACATGATCTTGATGACAGTGACTATGTGACAAATGTTTGTATGTAATACAAGTTGGGCCTTGTAATTATTTTTCTTAGTTGGATCTGAGAAAAAGACCAAGCTAAGTCTTGGAATAGAAGTTGGTGCTTCTGATTCAGTTTTAGCTGATAACACCTCACGGTTGTAGCCGATTGAATCAAATATAAAAAGATTACAAACTTTATACTGTGATGTGTTTCTGATGGTGTGACTTGATATTATGAATGACATGTTTAAATTTGATGAATGATAATGATAGCTTAGTGATTGATGAAAGCATTGAAGTGAAATTGGTGAATGATATACATGCTAAGTATTTAAGAAGTTGAAATTGTCAAATGTGCTGGCCCACTGATTCACCCCCCCCTCTCAGTGTGCCATTGTGTCTAACAACAAACCCTTTTGCTATAATCTTCCCAGTAGAGATCTCTGCAATCTCAACTGTGTCAGGACCAAAGACCACTTTCTTCGGTGAACTTGTGTGAGTCATCGGATATACACACAACAAATTTGCTGACAAAGAAGGCACAAATAGAACATTTTTGAACTTACCATGCTCCATATGTACTGTGCCCTTCCCTTCAGCAAAGATCTGAGAGTTGTCTCCCATGTGAATAATTAGACCATCTTTGAGATCTAGAGAAGAAAATGATTCTCTGGAGGAAACCATGTGGTTGGGGGCTCCTGAATCTATGAGAAGGGCTTGCGATTTTGAAAATATAGCCTTTAGTTCATGGCATCTCTCATGACCATCAGACTCACTTCCAGAATCAGTCTCTCTTGCACCTTTTGGGAGGGCAATGTTGTGCTGTTCAAGAAGCTCGGTCATCTGATCTATCTTCTTTTGCATGCAAGATCTCTCTGGATGGTTTCCTTTCTTGCAATAAGAACACTTGGATTTCTCAAATCCCTTTTGTTTGTCCTTCTTAGAGCTGGAGGCTCCTTCCGATGGACTTGACTTGGCATTCTGCTTGGGTTCAGATGGCCTCTTATCCTTTGCCTTTGTGCTTCCCCTTCCCATTCGCACTTTTTGGTTCTCTAGCCAAAAGAGCTTGATTTTTGGAGGCCATCAAGGCTCCCATCTAGATCAACTTATCTTGTTCTTGGATGAGAGATTCAGTGAAAATATCAAAGGAGGGCATCTTCCAACCAGAAGGTAGAGACAAAGATGGAGAACTCATGACCTAGCTTGCTCAGAATGGATAGCACCAACTGCTCATCCTTCTTCTCAATGCCACACTGCTTGCATTGCATAAGCAGAGATTTGAATTTTGAAAAGAATTGTTGGATGGTCTTGAAACTGCTGGGTTGAAGAGCAATCAACTCATTTTCTAGAATATGGCCTCTTAGCTCATCTTGTTTGCCGAAGAGGGTCTCTAACTTCAACCATAACTTTCTTGGAGTCTTCAATCCTTCGATGTGGAAGAGTAGATCTCTGGAAATATAATACACATGAAACCAAATGCTTCATCCAATCTATTCAGATACTTGGTTTTCTCCACAGCTGATTGTGGTTCGGGATCCTTCCCCATTGTTACCCTGTACAGTGATTTGTTGCGCAATACCATCTGCATATCAGCCCTCCAATCAAGGTAATTGAAGGGTGTCAGGATCCTGGGAGAGAGAGGAGAGTTCGAATTGTCCATTACAACTGCTGCTAAGCAAATTGAGTGCAGAAACACTGGTGCAGAAAAACACAGGTGCATAAACACTGGTGCAAGTGCAGAGACACTGGTGCAAGTGCAGAAAACTGCTGCAACTGCTGTTGTAGTCAAAAACTTTGAATAACCTGCAAAAAACTCTCAATAATGGAGGTAGACTACTATTGAGCATTGCTTTAGGACAATAGGCACTTTTATCCGGATCCTTCACACCTGGCTAGACCTCATTGGATTTCTGCAATGAATTCAATGCAATGGCATCAGGATTTGCTTTGGAAATCCAGAGGCTTCTGGTGCACTACTGAAAGCAACTGCTCAACCTATTCGCTCAATGGCTCTGATACCATGTGAAATTCTATGTCACACCAGATCTAAGAGCTGAGTATACCTCACAACGAAAGAATGAGGAGAAAAGTTGAATAAGAGTGAAAACTGTAGTAAAAAAGAGCAGAGAATTAATTATGCAGTAGAACTCAGATAGGAGCAGAATAATGTCATACTATCCAATAATCAGAATAATCAACAATGATGTTACAATGGAGAGAATTGAAATCACTCAGGAGAGAATTCAAATCACTCAGGAGAATTCAAACCTTAGTTGGTCTAGCATAGGGATTATCACCACTGGAGTGCTCCGGAAGACTCAAACTCAAACTCAACTGAACTGAACCTAAACTCAGCTAACTGAAGTCCCAATTAGTTAACTGACTAAGGAGGGCGAAATAGTGAGTTTGTCATGCATGTCAATCATAAATGGGCGCATGAGGCCACAATTAGTGGCATCCGGAGCTCTACCCCCCCACAAGAGTCAACTAACTCAGGTGGATTGCACTGGAACACTCGGTTCTTATAAAATAGGGAGCTGACTGAAGTGGTCCTAAAATGATGCATGCAAGGCTCAGAGGGTGGTAGATGGATCCTGGATGACATCTGCACACCACTAGGGGGCAAATGACATCATCAACAACTAGGAAAAATAAATAATGCTAGGTAGGACAAGGATGGAGTATTAAAATATCCTAACAATGTGGAATCTGGTTGAGTGATCATTATCATGCCCTTGAAAGACTAGAAGGGGATAAGATGTCCTATCACCATCAAAATGATTAGAAAAACCATGGATCTTAAAGAAATCAATGGAAGGACAATCACGGGAGACCTGAGCAACAGTTTCAATCCTTTTAATATTCATATCAAAAAATTAGTGATCATGGAGAACGTTTGGTACAGAAGATGGAGCCGTTGAATAATGAGCTTAACATTTTACTGTTGCATGGGCTTATCTACAAACAATCAATCTCAACAACTTTATGAGATACAAGGGTTTTATTCCTTCAATGGAGTCGCCATGTGAAAAGAAAAATATTCATCATAAATCTTTCACAAAATTTCCTATTTTTTGCTTTTCTTTGTAAAATAACAAAAAAGGTTAGTGGAGTCGCCAGATGAAAATTAAAGATCTAATCTAAACATTCATCAAACAAAGCAAAAACCAAAAAAAGATTAGAAACAAAAGTCGTACTCTGGGAATAAAAAGATTTATCCACGGCAACGGTGCCAAAAAATGTTGTTGCCTTTCACACACCTAGGGGTTAATGTGGCATAAATCTTCAAGCCACTAAGTGTGTCCTTGGGGGCAAGCTTTGAGTAAAGTATTGTCACTTGATTCTTGACTCCTCCGTTTAGGCAAACTCCTAACGAAGCCAAGGGGGGTGGACCTGTTATCACATCCATAGTAGTCGGGCTACCATGATTTTAGAGCAGTTCATTGTATATTTTTGAGCTTAGCCTGTACACAGTTTTGGTGAGATCAGCTATGATGAGCAGTATTATTGATGATCACTCACAAATCAGAGCAACCCCATATCAGACATGCAGTAGACCTTATGCCAATGTTGAGCCTCTTGACCTCAGATTTGATGACCGGGATGACCTTTTATCCCATACAGAGCAGTGCAGTGCCTAGAGTTTCAACAGTAGTGTTTCAGTGGTTACAGATGATCCAGATAGCAGGTATAGGTATATGTCCCAGCAGGTATATGATGTGCATTGGTTTGATTATCTTGCTCTTTTGCTAATTTTGATAGCTTGACTTAGTATCTAGTGATCATGATCTGGCAGTATATATGTATGAAATGAATACGGTTATTATTGATTATCTAAATGGTTTTATTACTTACATCTAGAGGCTCTTGTTTATACTCGTTGGCTTTACCCTCTTAGGAGTGTGGACATGATCATTCCCACTTTTATGGTTTGCTAGCTTAGGCATCACCTTCACTTTCCCCATCCATCCATTATCTCTCCCTTTATTGGTTTCTACCTTGACTTACACCTCAACTTGTGATATGGAGGACCTCCTCACTTTTGCCTTTGTGTTGGATAGCATCCCTGTTAGTTTGTGTTTCGGCTCTGAGTTGGCAACATAACTTATCCTTTGGTGAGTTGGATTTGATAGCTTGATCACTCTAGTCGGTTGCCTCGATGTTTGGTCTTGATTGTAGAAAGTACCCCTAGTTGCTTGAGTTGTGTTGGCTAAAACCTGAAGCAAATTGTACTACCATCATTACATATGGAAACTAATGTTATATCTTTTATGAAAGCCCATGAAAATACTTTAAAAACTGTGCTCCTCAACACAATGAAAGAGGGTTGTGAAATTAAATGGAAACTCAAATGAAAAACACTCTGGATGAAAGCTTGAGTAGTTGTGCTTCTAAGCACATGCAAAATCCCCAAAAGGGTTATGAATTGAAATGAATTGGAAACTAAAAGCACCCTAGATGAAAGCTTTAGTAGTTGTGCTTCTAAGCACATGCAAAATCCCCAAAAGGGTCATATAGGCCTAAAGAAAGCAGTGGTTAAATGTATGCTAAATCCAAAGACTGCTGGCCAAGGAAATGAAATGCAATGATTAATACCTCACGGAGCCCATGGGTTGTGATGTGAGATGGAGTAAGGGACAACTAATTCTAAGTGTCCCCTGGAACCACAAGTTACGGTTAGCCGGGCACCCAGTCCATGGCGGTTCTAGAAAAGATCCTCACGGAGCTAATACAGCTTGGATGTGAGTTGTAGACATTTGCCAAGGTTGAATAAGCACCTCTCTGAACAACTTATTGCATTTGTGAGACACTACCATTCCCTGTGTGTTTATTATCCGACATATGCTTAAGTGTGTATTCCCTTTCCCTTATCCAAAGTATCACAGTGTTGAGTTAGTTAAGTCATCCCCTTATCCTAGCCTTGCATTCTTCACCCTCACCCTTTGCTAGCAAAATGATCATGTCTACAGAATGAGTATATCCTTGAAGTTCTTTTGCAAGTAAATGATTATTTGAACTTATGCTTGATATAATTATCTATTAACTGCCAATGAAATGATGCTTAATACTTTAAGTCTTGCTATGAGAATGATTAACAGAGCATGCTTTAACCATTTGCACTTGCAGCATTAGGATTTTTTAGCCTGGGTTATATTTTGATAAGTTTTGACCTGGTCAAACCTAGTTTGACCAAGTCAACCTTGGGATCCGTGATGAGTTGGACTAGTAATGTTATATGATGATGATCTATGGTTCTATGATGCACCTTTGATGACTACATACAGTGGACACAAGTTTCAGATGATGGTTGATGTATTTTTTTATGGTTATTATTATAATTCCCAGACCATTTATTTTATTATTGTCCGGGTATGGCAGAGGCTACAAATGTTCTTACAGGTTGCCACACGGTGTATGGGTACTCATCTCTAGTAGATTTGGACCTTCTAAGTCCATTGAGACACTCAGTTATCAGTTTTAGGCACTCCCAGTGATGATAGAGTCAGATTTCCACTTTTCTCCAGTTTTGCCATGCAGAAATGGCCTGTCTAGCAGTTGCATTGATGAGGCTCGTTCTCCTAGGGCGCTACAGATTGGATGGGGGGTCCAGTTGCTTGTTATTACCATATTATCCTATCTCCAGACATGATGGTACAATTAGATTTTGTGTCTGGGCATTAGGCAATGAGTTACATGCATTTTGATGGTTTTTAGGTGGGATAAAAATGTGATAAAAAGGTCATTGAGGAAAGGTTTTGGCATGAGGCTTGTTCAGAGGTCATACGTGATGTATCCCACTCCTTCCAGATCAACTTTCAGCATTCAGTGGGGTCCACACACTCTCCGGGTTGTGATTTGATGTATTATTCTCTCATTGAGGGGGCCACGATTTGGTCATCTGGTCACTTGGACATGTTATTGAGTCATATTTTATATCATTGTGCCATGGGGTGATGCTAGTGAAGGATAATACAACCTCCTAGCCCCACCATGTGCTCCTAGTCACTTGTCCTAGTCATCTTATGTGGTACGCACTTGTCCTAGTCACTTTTGTGTGGTGCGCACACCCCCCTAGGGCCTCTTTTAGTGAGTGCGCACCCCTCTAGTGAGTTGATCCATGTTATATTGTTCCAGCTCATATTAGGCGTTGATTGTATTGTATCTATCTTTTGATCTCCACCACTCATTCATAAAGTGGTTTAGGGTTTTGGTCTCTCTCATTCCTATTTAAGGAAGAGACCCCCCTATTGTAAAGGCACGTTTGGGCTCTTGAACTCTTGGAATAAAATACTACTTTTGCAGATCTACTTCTCTAGCTTTGTTGGATGCTCTTGCAAGTTGAATATACAATCTTTTCTCTGTGTTATCATTGTGGATCTTGGGCTTCAAACGTTTTCTCTACAGGGAGGTCGTGTAGGTGAAGAGGAGGACGACTTGAGGGGATGCTATTGTGGGGAAACCCCATATCTTACCTTTGGATCGACCTTTTGTTTCAGGGAGTATCATTATTGTATCTTCGTGACATAGTTGATGCTATTTGTCTCATCTTTTCATCTTTATAGTCATTTTCATGCTAGATTGATTCTCACATAGATCATTTTTGGCAGGAGAAGGGCACACTTGTCTTCTTGTAGAGATAACGATTTCACTTAGAGCACTTGGATCTCACTCTTGATTGCCTCACTTGGGAAGGATTATCGATTTGCAAGAAGGCCACAAACTTTTGAGGTATGTTCTACAAGGTATGTATCTAGTTTCATGCATTTTACCCATTGGTCACTTCAAACCCTCATATCTTAAAACCCTAGATTTTTAGATTTGATAGATCTGGCAATAACTTGGGCTTAATAATTAAAACCCACCTCACAAATAATTAATAAACCTTGGAGACCAAATTTGGTGGGCATCCGACTCCATTTACCCCTTGATCTAAGGCACTGGGCCTCTCCAAGGGAGGTTGCACTTGTGGGTAGGTGGTATTTTTCTAGATCTATCATCTGGGTGTTGCTTGTTCCTCATCAATTCATCAGATCTGTTGATTAGCAACCCTCCTAGTGCCATTCCAACTTTAACTTTGCCTTGTGGGCCCCATTTCACTCATTTTCCTTAATTTCAAGGTGGGCCCCACTTGGGTTTTTCTTGGTTGGCATTAGATCTATATAGATCTACTCAATTAAACTCATAGGTGGCTTTATCATTCCTTGGTTGAGCATTTGTCCTTTCATAAGCCTCCTCAACCAAGCCCTAACTCCATGTGTCCACTTATCCTTCCTAGATCTAGATCCATTCACTCTTGATCTTCTCCTATTTCACCTTCACATTTCGCTAGGAGGTCTAGAGTAGGTTCGCTAGCCATCATTGGCTGGCTAGGGTCTCCCCCTTGGTCTTGCTTAGGCTAGATCTAAAGTGAAGAGTGCCTTGGTTAGCGTGACACCCATTTGCATTGGGAACCGTGGCATCTCTTGGGTCACCTCTTTAGTTGTCCAACGCCTCTACCATCTTGGATAGGATCACCTTTTGGGACAACTACAAGTTGTGTGATAACAAGACCCTAAAAGTTACTAAGGCTGATTAAGCTGTAGGTAATGGTTTTGTGGATGAGTAAGTGTTTTAGGAGTTTTTATAAACTGAAAACTGAAGCAAGAGACCGCAAATAAGATAATTGATACAACAACATAAATCACATACGAATTAAAAGATCATTCAACACATAGTATTTTAAAGCAAATGATTGTAAAAGTAAAATGACCAGTGCTGAAAAATGGCGTTGTAATGTGCTGCTGAGAAAGTAAAATGTTTTGTAGCATTTCTTGGTTCGTTTTAAGTGAATGAGTGGATTAAAAGGGAATGGAACTCCAAATATACCTGACGATACGAGGAGTGTGTCCAAATTTATCAAATATGGCTCCATGCGAAGAAACATGGGCTAGATGGAGTCATAGGGGGATGTCCAACACTACACCAAACTAGGGTGTAGTCTGACGGGGCCCTGCAGTCGCTCTCTAGTGGTTCTCGCTTCCTCTGTGAAATCCCCCCACAAGAGATAAAGTATGAGGCGTTGGATTTTTGCCTTTGGGAAGTTTATTGCAAAATGTGAGACTAATTACTACATGCTGAGAAACTCTTTTTTGATCATCCACCACGTATTCAGGAAAGCCCTTTATGTGATGGCGAGAGCATACTTCGGGTATACACAGCCGGGTTCGTTACTTTGAACAAAAGTAAATACTGAAAATGGAAATGTGAACTAATTAATACACTACCAAAGTAGTGGGTTAGTATTCGATTACTCTTGCAAAAAGATAAGTCAAATTGTAGTTGTAAAAGTATACGATTCTGCAAAGACAAAATTAAAGGTTCCTATGTCTTGAGTGACGTCAATGGCCCAATATTTGGATTGGACCAAGACAGTTAATTTTAATTATTCTATGTTAATTTTAACCAAATAAAACTAAGCAAAAACAAAGAAAGCAAAAAATCATGAAAAATTACACCGACGCGGATCCCCCCTGGGAGATGTGGAGTGGGCTCTTAGGAGCCTACTCAAATCTTTATTAATTTTTATTACAACTTTAGAAAAAAGAAATGCACTTTGGTCCTTGTTAACTGGGATCCAAAGGCTTACAAATCAGTAAAAATTTGGCTTAAAACAAGAAAGGGAGCTCCGTTAAGCTTTAAATGGCTCAAATCTTCGAAAATCGGTTGGAGCTTCCTTCTCTTTTTTCGTCAAACCTGCAAAAAAAGCAAGCTATTAATCCTAAAAGATGCTCAAAAACACTTTAAGAGTGTCTTTGAACATCCACAAAAAAAATTTCTAAGTAAATCTATGATAAAAATTGCATAAAGATAACCAAGAAAAGCAAGCTTTCCTCCGGATTTTGGCCTGCTTTTGGGTAGCCAATATGATGTGCACTTAATTGTTAGATACGAACTTTAAACTCAAAGGAAACTACTTTTGAAGCAAGCCTTAGATCTACCTTGAAATACTTGCAAAAACTGAAATTTCCTTAAGCCTAGATCTTTTTAAGAAAAATGAGATTTGACAAACCATGAGATCTAAGCTTTTAAATCTTGAAAACTAGATCTAAATATTGATTTATCTTTTTGTGCAATAGATCTAAGTAAACAAGAAATGGTAACTGTTGCTGCCGGATTGCACATATGGTTAACGCAACAAAAATCTATGCTACTGCATCAGGAGGTTTGCTTAAATAATGAGCTTTAAAGATTTTCTATGTTGCATGGATTCATCTACACACAACAAGTCTCAACAAATTTATGAGAAACAAGGGTTTTATCCCTTAAGTGGAGTCGCCATGTGAGAATACAAATATACATTTTAAAACTCACAAAAAGTTCTATTTTTTACTTTAAAAATTTTTATAAAAAAGAAAAAAGGTTAGTGGAGTCGCCAGATGAAAAATTAAAGATTAGATCTAAGGATTCATCAAACAAAGCAAAAAACAAAAAGGGTAAAAAAAACAAAAGTCTTACCCAGGGATAGGAAGATTTATCCCCGACAACGGCGCCAAAAAATGTTGCCGCCAGATTGCGCACCTGGTTAACGCAGCAGAAATCTATGCTACTGCTCGGTGTGCCCTTGGGGGCAAGTCTCGAGTCAAGGCTGTCACCTGATCTTGACTCCTCCGTTTAGGCAAAACTTCCAACGAAGCCAAGGGGGGTAGTCCCCAAGGAAAGTTTATAAGGTTTTTAGAGTTTCCGGTGAAATGGTTAAAGGTGTTGTATTTTTAAGAGTTTCTAAGGTTTTTAGAGTTTAACCATTTCACCTGAAACTCTAAAAACCTTAGAAACTTTCCTTAGGGACTACTCCCCTTAGCTTCGTTGGGAGTTTTGCCTAAATGGAGGACTCAAGATCAGGTGACAGCCTTGACTCGAGACTTGCTCCCAAGGGCGCATCGAGCAGTAGCATAGATTTCCGCTGCGTTAACCAGGTGCGCAATCCAGCGACAACAGTAACCAAAGGGAGAAGTTGATTTAAATGGAGAAAGAGAAGAAGAGGAGCTTGTTGATAGTAAGATCAACCCAAAAGCTTGTAGTGGGATGCTGAGGGACTATGTTTTTGAAAGTTGTTGAAGGTGGAGTGGAGTCAAACTAGATCCAAACTTTCTCCAAGCTGGATACCCTGAAACTTAGTCACAAAACTTGCACACCCGTGAGATCTTGAAAACACATATAAAAAGAGATTAAAATAGCATGAAAATAAACTTATTTAACATGCAAATATTTGATCTCTAAACATACATGAAAACATAGAAAGGAAAGTAAACTTACTTACAATTCCTATTCCTATTGATTCAGAGGAATCCTTGAGGCAAGATCTATATCAAGAGTAAACAAGAAATTGCAAAAAGAAACAAGTTACCTCATAAAAGCATAACAATGGTGGTCCACACACGAAAGCACAACACAAGTAGCCTCCAAAGCTTATTTTATTATCAATGCAAGAATATGCCAATAACATATGCAAATTACAATAGCCTAAGCTCAGTGCTCCAACTCTAACTAGTGAAATGAGAGAATGGAGCCTCATTATTTAGCAAAACCAAGAGAGATCCTCTTTGACACTTGGAGAAATGAGTTGATACACTTGGAAAATGCTTGTTGACACATGTGAGAGGTTTAGGGATGTTAATGACACCTTTCTCCAACCATTTGACACTTTTCAACCTCTACTTGACACCTCTCCAACCACAAATTCGGTTCCCCTTTGGTGGATCTCCAATCTTCAATCAAATAATCATTTATTTGCTCAATATTCTCCTTGATTTGATTGCCAATCAAAGGAGATTTGATTCCAACACATTTCTTTGATCCGTGGGATTGAGATTTTGCTTTTATTATGTCTTTTTTGTCAATTAAATTGGTCTTTTTGGGTTTTTTGAGTAAATATTATTTTTTGAGATAAATAATTACTCAAAACTTAGGATAAGTGGGTTTATGGGTTTAGTGGACGCTTTGGCTTAGAAAACGAGCATCCACTTGACAAATTATGCCCACAAACCATACTTTTATTACATTATTAATTTTTCCAATTAAACTATTAAAAAATAGTTTAATTTTACGGGAAAAATTATTTTTCTCAGAATTAAAAAAAAAACTTAGGGGGACCTAGCACATGTCCATATGGCTCAATTTTAATGTCTAGCATGGTCTAATACATTGACACTTAGGCTCTAATAACCTCCTAAGGCTGAAACACTAAGCCGACCACCCCAACTTTGGAGGTGTGAGTGAAAAAGTCGAACATTATTAGTCGTTTGTTCAACAACAAATAATTAACAAGGGAAAAAACACTCTAGGCTAGCCGGATTAATGTTCAAGTCCTAGGAAGCTGAGTCTTTTACATACAGCTACCATGTTAGCACATTTTATTACAATTCCCCTGAGAGGGTATGAAGATGTGGTACAAAAAATAAAAGGGCCTAGAAGGCCTGATGGACTTCTGAACACTGATATGACCAAGTACACTTGATCACACCTTCGACGGCTCACTGGAAATCCACCTAAGTGCAACTCAGTGGATAATAGGTTGTTTGAGGGGGGACGTTGAGGGATTTTCAGCATTATAGGGGTTAGATGAGGCATGGCGATCCCCCCTGCTCACTCCACCTGTCGGAGTGAAGTTTTTTGCTAAGTTTTAGTCATTTTTAGTAGTTTTTATGCACCTAGGGGGAAAATACCCCAGGTATCCTACTTTAAGCCTACAATAGGCCATCTTTAGATTATTTTATATTATTTCATGTTATATTTTTACATTGACATTTATTTTGCCTGTCGGCCTGGTTATTTTTGTAAAGTGAGTTGAGAAACATATAAATACATCTCCTCACTTCATTTGTAAATCATAACTCACGGGATAAAACTCAATTATGTTTCTCTTTTACCCTAGATAGCTCTTTTGGAGTGATGCACACCTCTTGAAGTAACTTTTCTTTGCTCTTGTGGATGAAGTTGGATGTTAATCTTTGGTTTGCTCATGCTTGGTGGATGCTAGAATTGTTGGAAAAACACATGCTCAAGTCTAGTCCTTTTTAGCTTTGCTTGGTGAAAGGTAGGTGAATTTCTTGCTTCTTGAATGATTGAATGGTGGCCCTAGGGCTGCATTTTTTCTGAATAGGGCCTTTGTTTACCTTCTATCCTCTTTGCATGGTGGAAAACACTTCCTAGAGGAGGTTTTACCAAGGTTAACTTTGGATCTCCAATTCTGCCCTAGATTAAGCTCTTATAACGAACCCTAGAGGTTGTTATAAGAATCCCTAGTATATTAGACAAGGAGAATTTACTCCAAGAGGAAGGCTGGGGTTTAAGGGTCTCATCCATAGAACCCTAAGTTATCATCTTTTTACCTAATTATTTTTGCATGTGCATGTGTAAATATCACTGTTACAAATATCGGCCGATTTATTGCCGACTCACGATAAATTGTGATTTTTTTAAACGCCCGATTTTTTAAGGAAAAATCGGCCAAAAAATTGGCCCGATTTTTGGGCGATTTCTCCTGAGTCGAGTGATTTTTGACAGGCTCGGAAATTTGGGGTTTTAAAGGCCCGTGGGATCCATTTTTTGTCTTTCATTTGGACGCTACAGCCAATTCTTAATCTCATGCAGTACAAAAGGCAACTAATTTTCGCTAATATCCATTTTTCCAATGAATGTCCTTGGTGGAAGACAAAACAATTAACAATAATTTTATTTAGGATCTAGGAGAGTTGCATATATTCTCTCAACCCTTTAGTTCCATATTGCTCAGAGTTCACCATATTCCACAAGCATGTTGAGTCTATTGACTATGCTATTGGATTGCTTAAGCAGAAAGTGAACTCCTTACGAAGAGATTCTCGTAAGGTTCGTTGCATTCGTTTAACCAGTCCCTCTGGAGTTTGGAAGAATAACTACAAGCTAATGAAATGGTAGAGCAGAGGGTCCAAGTAAAGTCTAAGACAATCTTATTATAAATGAGATTAATTGATAGAGGTGTTCGGCATGTGCTCACTGCTAAGTCTTTAATATCTGGGAATTTGGGTTTCATTTATTTATCTCCACTTGAAAAGGAGAATGAAATGTGTAACTGTAAATTGGCCCTTTCCGGCAACAGAGAGAGCTAGTAAGATTCAAAGTAATCTGACAACTAACTTTTTGAACTTATTGTTGCTATGTCTGATGTGGATAGCCATTTTACTTTGCTCTGTAAACACTTTTGATGATTCAGTATTCACTATTCAGGAGTAGGACTGGGACACGATCCATTTTGATGTGTGATGTATCTCTAGAGTCTAGACATCTTATATATCTTATATATCGGTTTTCTTTCCATATTCATGTGGCAATGTGTTTATTTGATGTTATTGTTGCTTTAGATGTTTAAAAAATTGAAAAAAATGAATATTTTTGTGTTTTTTAAGTTTGTTGATTTTTTGCCGATATGCTGCCGAGATATCCCGAAACAATGTTTCCTGGACCCTGCCGATTTTGTCGCCGCGCCGATATTTGTAACATTGGTAAATATTGCATTTCATGCTAGATTAGGTCATTTAATTAGGTCTACAATTTTATGTCTAAAACCCTAAAAAAACATTTTTTTTTTTCAAAATTTTGGCCTTACTAAAATTTCGGCCCTGTCTTCTACAAATTCAGCCTGCCTTCTTTATCCCTAAAAACCCTAGGGCAAAATTTTAGGAAGCCCTAAAAACATAAAAAAATATAAAATCCTAAAAATCCCTAAAAACTACAAAAAATCAGACATAAAAAACCTAACCCTAGATGCTATCCATCCTCCAATCTCCTCTAGAGTTCAGCCTTGCTCCTTGAGGGCTCGGTTCCATATTTCAGTGTCTGCCCAAGGCTGCAACAACCCTAGGCAGCCCTCTTCCCACTGCTGCAAAAGTCTGCTAAATATTGCAGACTGCCAAATTTGACAGTCTTTCAAAACTGCTGCAACATCTACATAAGAGTAACAAACAAAAGTTAGTAATTAGTTGGATTTTGCTACTGTTTAAAGGAGGTGATATCAAGGTCTGAAATTCTCATCATTTGCTTACATACAAGTCTGAAACAACTCTGTATGCATTGTCAAATGGAATACTTGAATGTTGAATTGATATTGAATGCATAAAACCATATCTCATGCACCTCTTTGTTTTGGTTTCCTAACTGCTGCTACAAGACTGTCATAAAGAGGACTATCATACTGTAATACTGCTGCTATCATTATTAGTTCTCCTATTTGTCATTGGAAAGTGATTAAAGACGTTGGTTGAATATACACTGCTGTCATTACACTCTTATTGAATGGTATACAGTTACATTGTTGGATATATATGAAAGTAGTTGATGGATGATTTTTTTTGTTTGCTAGAGTGTTATTGAATGCCTATACTACTAATTCCAAACATCTTGAATTTAACACTTGGAAGAATACTTTGATTTGGTATATTCTACATTAGTCTCTACAAGCACTTTATTCAAGTCTTTTTTTCGTTCATAGAATTGATTGATTAAAAGGAACTGGTCACTAACATCATTATCTAGAAGGCATAGTTTGTTGTCCCAAGTGACTTGCAGAGCAACTAAAGGGCTCTCCTCTTGGAGGTTACGACACTCCAAAGAAGTTGGAGGTGTGACTGAAGTGACAGTGGTCACATCTTCCCTACATTTGTCATCGGACACTAGCTCTGCTAGTTTGCCCAGTAACAATAGGCTTGAAGGAGCCGCAAACTTCAATGCATGGAAGGCTAGGGTTTAGAATATCCTAGAGGAAAGTGACTTGGATGATTTGGTTACTAGAGTTGTGGAAGAGCTCACAACAAATCGAGGAAGAGCAAACATTTAAGAAGAAGCAAGCCAAGGTAAAGAGAGTCATCTTTGACTCGGTTAAAGACAATTTGATGCTTGTAATAGCTCCTCTAAGGACAGCTAAAGAATGTTTTGATGCCCTAGCAAATCTCTATGAGAAGAAGGCTCCTACTCAAAAGAGGGTTTTTAAAAAGCAGCTTCGTTCATTGAAGATGGAGGAAAAGGTGTTGGTTGCTTCTTTCTTCTCAAAGATCTCTCAAATAAGAGATCAGCTCATGGCCATTTGAGTTGAAGTAGATGATGATGACCTTGTGTAGACAGCAGTAGATGGTCTTCCTATGTCTTGGGAGACATTTTTGGCAGCAGTAAATGGAAGAGAGATTCAACCAAGTTTTGATAGGTTGTGGCATGATTGTTTAGAAGAAGAAGGTAGGTTCTAGAGCAGTTCTGGGCCTCCCACTGAAAAGGATCATGCCCTTGCTGCCAAGACAAAGAAGGGAAGAAGATTCCCTCAGCACAAGGACAAAGGTAAGGGACCTCAAGGTAAGCATTTTAATAAATCAAAGGTTAGGTGTTATAACTGCAACTAGTTTGGTCATTTTGCAAAAGACTGTAAGAAACCTCCTAACAAGAAATGGCATAGAGGCAAGTATCATGCTTTAGCTGCTACAGAAGAAGAAGAGCCACATCAAAAGAAAACTAGGGCTGAAACCAAAGAACAAGATCAAAGAGAATGCTACTTGGTTTCAACACTCTCAAGTTCCATCTCCAACTCGATAGATTCTTGGTGGATAGATAGTGGATCCTCCAAGCATATGACTGGATTCAAGAAGGCTTTTGCAAATTACAAGGCCAAGAAGTTCAATGTGAAAGTGGAATTGGGAGATGGTAGTATCTATACCATAAAAGGAGTTGGTTCAACCTCCTTTCAGCTTTAATTCAAGTATGTTTATTCACATTGAGGAAATTTTATATGTTCCTGGTTTAAAGAAGAATATTCTTTCAGTGGCAGTTCTAGAAGACAAGGGGTTCTCAGTAGCCTTCTTAGGAGAAAAAGCCCTGATGTGGCCTAAGGATGGAAACATGAGATTGGATGTAGGATGAAGAACTAGAAGTAACCACAAGCAAAACAAGGAGCCACACAAGCAGGAATGACCACCAAGCTGGGAAGTGCGATTTCACCAAACTGACGAGTGCCACGATTCATGGGTAAAATGGAGTCAATATAATTGGTTTCTATTGTGGTATGGTAGTTTAGGAAACAACAAAAATACCAAGATTGGATTTCTATGAGAAACAAGCTATGTGACTGAAAACCAAAATTTGTAAATTTAAAAGAGGGTTTTATACCTTGTTTAGTTTTTCTTAGATGACAAATGGAATAGAAAGAAAAGAAGAGAGAAAGGATTTGGTTTACCTGGATTCAAGAGATGCTAAGCAATGTTGATTATCTTCACACATCCTTGAAAATAGGAATGGATTCCCACACTTCAACTTGTCCTTCGAGCTCCATAGATGCACCCCTGCCATACAAACTCAAGTGCATAATTCCCAAATGAAAATGCATGACAAGAGGAAAAGAATGCATACAGGATAGACTAGGAAGAAGCTTGCTCAAATGACTAGCAAAATTGACACAAGAAACACCCTTTTGTCAAGTCAATCGAATGAACCAAGTTGCTATCCCACAAGATTGATTTTGTTCCTGCATACACTCTTCAAAATAAAAGATGGCAAAACATGGAAGATGAATCGCTAATACAAAGGCAAGATCAAGACAACGTAAAATTCAAACATCCACAAATGAAATCCACAAGTAGAGCCAAATGCAAAAAGGGCGCGACTCGTACACACCGTAAATGCAAAAAGGGTGCGACTCACATACACCAGGGGTAAGCCTCTATCTCCCTGGAAATGGCGCCAAGAATGTTATCACCTAAGTTGTAGCTGCCACTAAAAGGGTATCCTACCTGGGATGGTAGAGGAAGGGTAGCTAAACCAAGTGACACCTCAAGGGGCTTGTTCACTACAGATGGAGTAGTTGTCACACCAAATGGGCTCTTGTCACTTTAGGCCAAGCTATGAGTTAGGCCAAGGAGGAGATCCTAGTAAGCTTGAGATAGCTAACTAACAAGACAATATACACAAACAAGATTTAAACTAAGGACAACAATGGAAATTTGTCTTGAAACCCTAGATCTGAAAGATTAATAGCAAGGGAGATTAAAGGGACAAAATGATAATAGGAAATGATAACGAAGAAGTCCCAATATATATATATATTTTTCTTTTTTTCTTTTTTTGTAACTAGGGGAATTGACAATTGGAGTTGGGCTGGTACTCGCGTGACATGGGGTCCAGGGATCCAATCTCGCTACCACTATACCCCTAGGTGCAATCACAGCGCCCGAACCATGTGCACGGGTAAGATTGGGGGGATTTGAACACGTGACCTTCCATTTACAACTTCACATCTTAACCACTTGAGCTGCCCCCCACGGGCAGGAAGTCCCAATATTGGTAACACTTACTATCTTAATTGATTGATAACATCCGGGTGACAAGGTGTTATGAAAGATATGGATAGATCAATACCTTCGGGTTCAAATTAGGAAAATGGTAAAATCCCCATGAAATTTCTGACTGAAAGATCAAGTTAAATAACACCCTATTCGAATTTCGAATGCTTGGATGTAGGATGAAGAATTAGAAGTAATCACAAGCAAAACAAGGAGCCACACAAGCAAGAATGACCACCAAGCTGGGAAGTGCGATTTCACCAAACTGACTAGTGCCACAATTCATGGGTAAAATGGAGTCAATATAATTGGTTTCTATGGCGGTATGGTAATTTAGGAAACAACAAAAATACCAAGATTGGATTTCTATGAGAAACAAGCTATGTGACTTAAAAACAAAATTTGTAACATTGAAAAATAGGGTTTTATACTTTGTTTAGTTTTTCTTAGATGACAAATGGAATAGAAAGAAAAGAAGAGAGAAAGGATTTAGTTTACCCGGATTCAAGAGATGCCAAGCAATGTTGATGATCTTCACACATCCGTGAAAATAACAATGGATTCCCACACTTCAACTTGTCCTTTGAGCTCCACAAATGTGCCCCTGCCAAACAAACTCAAGTGCATAAGCCCCAAATGAAAATGCATGACAAGAGGAAAAGAATGCATACAAGATAGACTAGGAAGAAGCTTGCTCAAATGACTAGCAAAATTGACACACGAAACCCCCTTTTGTCAAGTCAATCGAATGAGAGAGAAGGTCGATTTGAACCAAGTTGCTACCCCATAAGATTGATTTTGTTCCTGCATACACTCTTCAAAATAAAAGATGCCAAAACGTGGAAGATGAATCGCTAATGCAGAGTCAAGATCAAGACAACGCAAACTTCAAACATCCACAAATGAAATCCACAAGTAGAGCCAAATCAATTTTATTCTCTATTATTTAATCTACTTACTAGACACTAGCCTTGCTAGTTTGCCGGGGAGAGCCCTTATCTGTGTGCCTACTGGGCATCAACCCTGCTAATTTTCCTGGTAACACAATCAAGAGCCAAAAGTCCTTTTACAATGAGAGTGATCTCTCTTTTTTTTTCCTGTGAAAAAAAGCGTAATTTCATTTCATCAGTGGTGAACAAAATTACATTCTGTATATGCACATCCAGTGTGCATTGTTGAGAGTTGCTGACCTGTTATCAAGACATATGTCTTCTTCTTAAGTTCTGTTTTACAGAGCTTTTACAAAATAGAAATGTGATACAAAATAGTGCTGCTATGGATAGCACAAAAAAAGTTCGGCTCCCTGAGCCTCCAGTGAAACTTAGAAAAGATGCATTATACATTTTCAAAATAGGTATCCTGAACCATGCTGAAAATACAAAGTAAACTTAAAGTAAAAATAGTGTTCTTTGCAGTGATGTGATTATATTATCAATCTATGAACGGTCGATGGTAGTATTCCTGTGGTGTTCCATCCTGAAATTCCTTCACCTTCCAAATCCCTAGAGCCAGTTGCAGGCCCTCCTTTGATGCTTTGTTCGCCTCCTTGTTGTTCTCCCTATAAACATGACGACATGAAAAAATATCAAATGTTTGCTGCACCTCCCTTATATAGAGATCGAAAAGCAAAATCCCTAGCATCCTTATGGGGACGGCTAGGAATAACCAACTCAGAATAACCACATCGAGCTATCTAAAAGAGGGGGGACTGATTTCCCTCACACGTCCTAGGAATAACATATGGTGTAAGATGTGACATATAACATGAGTAAAGGGGGTTGATTAGGGGTCTAAGTATCCCTAAGGCGCCCCAAGTACAATATCAAATGATAATTATAACAATAGCATAGCCAAGATAATCACCAAGTTGCCCCCATGGAGAAGTCGACTTCCCTAGGTGAGGGAAAAATGAAATGTGGACCCCAATTGAAGATTATAACATCATACATAACCTCTAGAGCATTAAATAATCATACAATAATGTCCCCATGTCATTTTGTTGCCTACATAAGCCAAATCAATTTCCTACCATGAGCCATGGTCACTTTTATTAATTAAAAATGCTGATATATACTGCTAGAAGATAAATCTGCTCATTACTTCTTTTCCTTTGCCCAAACCAACAAACTGAATGCACCAATGAGATCAAAGACCTCAAATCCACTAAGGGTGACTACAATCACCCCATGGATCCATCTAAGTAGCAATCTGTAAGCACGTCCATCTCCAATAATAAAATATATGGCCAAAAATAATCATAATAAATAAAAATCTCATCAACTATGGCCAATAATCATCAACTGAAGCATGGAACAATGTAATAGATGTTCATGGGCACAAAATACACAATCGCGAACCATTGTAGCCAAGTCCACCTTGGGACTTATATATTGACCTGGTCAAATTGGGTTGACCAAGTCAAACCCGATCAAACTGATGACTAAGTTGAGAACTGAAAGATCTTGCATGCATAGGGGGTGTTGCCAACTAAGTTGTACTCGGTTGAATTATCAAGTGAGAGGGCAAAGTTGAACATATGACATGTTCATTTTTGATGATTTGATGATCAACTAGCCTTTTTAAGGGCCCCCTTCTATTTTTATTTTCCACATGTCCATGCCCTGCGAGGTTTGTAATAAAATGTTCTAGCATGGTATTTTTTGTAAAGGACTTGGTTCCCTAGGAATTTTTGAACAAGTTGGGTATTCCAAGGAGTTTTTTCACTTATTAATTATGTCTTGCAACTTTGCATAACATAATTTTTGAGTTTTTCTCCTGCTCCTCCAAAGCTGGAATGCTTGGTGAGGTTAACGGGCCTTAGGGGGTTATTAAAGTCCATGGGTCAATGTATATGAACATGCTAGACATTAATTTTAACTCGTATGGACATGTGCTAGGTCCCCCTAGGTTTTTTTTAATTTCCAGCGAAAAGTTTTTTCCGTAATTTGAGCCATTTTTAATGGTTTAATTAAAAAAATTGTAATTGGCGTAAAAGTGTGGTCTAGGGGACTTTTTTGCCTTGGGGGTGCTTGTTTTCTAACTGAGAGCACCCACCTTACCCCTAAACCCACTTTCCATAGTCTTAGACCCATTTATTTTTCACTTATGGCTAAAAATTAAAAAAAAAGTAAAAAATAGTGAGAAAAAATAAAAAAGTAAAAAAACTCATAAAAAAATTAAATTCTTTTTTGATTGATTAAAGGTCTGAATTGTTTCAGCACCTTTTGAGGAGCATTGTGGGCTGAATTGTAAGACATACGGGCAGCCCAAATCATGGGATTGACTCCCCCTTTCTTGCTAGGCTCATTTCCTCATGTATGGGCGCATTTGCCATGTGGAGGAGCCCACGTTTTGGGGAAGTGGCAGCCCATTTATGGGGCTGTCACATGGGCTGACTTTGTGCTACGTTTGGGCAGCCAAATAGGTGGAGTTGGCAACCCCTATTTGCTCCATGATTTTTGCCATCACTCCACCGATTCCTCCTCAACTTGGGTGCACTCCCTCCTTGGGTTTTTCTATTTAAGCAAGCTCTTTCCTCATTGTTGAGCATGAGAAGGTGGAACCTTTGCTCAGACTTATTGTAATATTTTGCATTTGATTTTATGAATAAAAGGCTTTGGAGGCAAATCTATGTGTGGATTCTAGTTGTGTGGATGACCATGTTCTATTTTAACATATGAGGTAATTTGTGTCTTTACATGTTTAATCATGCTTGCTTGTTGATTAAATCACTAGCTTTTGAAGGAGATGTTTATCCTAGTACGGTAAAAATAGTGTAATCCAATTCATTATTTTTACTGTTGGTTATCATAGAGAAGTTATACTTCAATGTTATGTTTGTTTAAATGCTTGAATCTAACTCTCTATTTTAGTCTACACTAGTTGCATTTGATCTTTTGCTTGTGTGAGTTGTTTTTTTTTTGTGTCTACAGGTTGCCAATCTGAAGAGTTGGTGGCGCTTGCTTGCATCCATTGGTCTTCGGAATTGATTCAAGGAGAACTAGTCCCATTGATCCCCATGGTGGAGGACCCCATAGCCCAAATTCAAGGCGTTCTTTCTTCTTCTCATCAACACAAAACATTTCTACAAATCCTTTTGGTTACTTGGTTTGCAAATCTCAGATCTCATTTTCCTTTTCAGCATCATAAGTAGATCTGATTTATGTATTAGATCCTAAGTTTTTCTCAAAGTTAAATCAAATCTAGATCTAATACAAGTGCATTTCTTGTTAAAGTTTAATTTTTTTTGCATATTTCAAACAACTTGAACAAATAGTGTTTTCTCTTGATTTTAAAGGTTTTACTTGGTTGATTGTAAGAGCTAAAATTTGCAGCTCCTTAAATCTGCAAAGATCCTAAGGAGACAAGCCTCACAGCTTGTCTCACTTAGTTACTTTTCAGCATTTTAACTTAGATTTTTATTTAGTTTTTTTTTGGGTTTTTTTCGCAGGTGTCCCAAATACACTCTTAAAGTGTTTTTGGGCATCTTTTACTAATGTTTGCTTGCTGATTTGCAGCATTTGATGAACAGGTAAAGAGAAATGTTGGCCAAATTTTGAAGATCCAGGCCATCCGGAGCACCTAGAACTAAATTTTTTCAAATTGGATACTTTTTTCTTTCTATTTTGTAAGCCACTAAAAAGGACTGGGGCACTTCTATTGCATTGTAAAGACTTATTAAATGAGAGCAAGTGGGCTAACCAAGCGCCCACACCCCATCCTCCCAGGGGTGAACTGTGTCGAGTCTTTTTCGTGGCGTGCATATTTTTTAGTTTAGTTTTGCTTTCAAGTACTTTAATAAAATCAACTAGGACTAAAATTTACCTCGTTGGTCCGTTCCATTGGCGGGCCACGAGTTCACTCGGGATGTAGCTTTTTTCCATTTTTTTTATAATTTTTACAATCCAAAACACCCCCTTGCTTTCCTGAAGTAAGGTTTCAAGACAAGGGCTTGCCCGAGTACTGGCCTGAAAAGAGACTCTCGGGGGCTCTAAAAAAGTAAAATATTGGTTCTAAAAAACTTAAAATTTCCAAGGCTTTTCCCTATATGCTCTGTGGCCACTGCAGAGTAGTCTAAACATGTTGGCACACATCAGAAAGGGATAAGTGACTAGTAATAGGTTCTAACACGTCCTAAATAAACCACCTATTTGTGAAAATCCGGCACAAACAATTATTCTTCTATCGTGGGCAAATTTCTCAAAGGGCGCGGGAACCCCTGGATAGCTACCTCCTGGAAACCATTAGACTATACCCTCGTTTGGTATAGTGTTGAACATCTCCTTGGGACTCCGATCCAACCCACATGTCATGAGTGAGAAACCACATAGTTGAATTCCGGACATATTCCCTGTACCTTTTGGTATATCGGGAATCCCCCAGCCTTAATAAAAAAGATCATTACCACATTAATGATAAAATAAACCAAGAACGAATTGCACAACATTGTCTTTTCAGTTCAAGCACTATTTTGACTCCATTTATTGGCATTGGTCTACTTTTTATATTTCAGATGATGATGGATGTTTGCTAATGACAATGATGATGAATGATATTTGCTTTATATATATATATGCTGCATTGATCTTGGTTTACAAAAATATTCTCCTAGATTAGATGTTTTGTCTATTCATAGATTAGACACCTTAGTTTATTTTCACTTTTTAGGGTCCACCCCCCTTGGCTTTGCTAGGAGTAAGGCTAGACGGAGGAGTTGCGTTTCAGGTGACAACACTTGTCTTTGGCTTGCCCCCAAGGCCACACCAGTCACTTGAAGACTTCTGCCGCATTTTCCCAGGTGTGGAACCAGGCGACAACAGGGGGTAGAGATGCTCTCTTATATTAATAGCCAACTAAGACATTAGTATCATAACAAATGGTGATCACATCAAATTAAGAATTTAACTTGTATTAAAACAGTCGCATAATCCTTCTTCAAGTCTCTAATATATGCTCACTTACAAAATTGATCATCCTTCTAGGTTGGGTGAGGTGGATAAGACAAGGCCAAGCTTAAAGGGAATTGACTTGTTTGACTTTGACTATGTGATCTCTTAGAAAGGTGGCGAAACAGGGAGCCACAGTGACATGTGCAAGATAGATGACACTAGGGGAGGGGGGACATATGGCATAAAGTGCTTGGGAGGCCTCCAGTAGACTCTAACAAACCTCTCGAGGCTGTTAGAATTGGAAGCCTCTTGTCCCATCTCACTTCATAGCCTTCTTGGGCTCCATGAGGAATCATATTCAACTTCTGGAACCTTCGGATTTCACATGTGCTTAAAACCACAACTAGTTGCAGCTTTCATCCAGATCCAAGAGGCTCTTAGAATTGGCATCCTCTTGCCCCATCTCACTAGATTTTTAATTTGCTTATGAGGAACTTTTATTTTTCATGAGACTCTTTGAATTGGCAGGCTCTTACACCATCTCACTAGCTTTTGGCTTTCTTATGAGGAATTTCTTTGCATATGAGGAAGGCTTGCTTCGAGGATTAAAGAGACCCCTTGCACACTCGACAATCGAGACACAGTAAACATGGAGTCCATCATGCACAGAGATCAAGATGGGGAAAACTCTTCAAGGTCACAAGTATAGGTTCAAGTCAAGGGTATAATTTCAAAAATGGAAGATATGGATTGGATGAAGGAAGTGAAAGGCGGTACCAGACATAGCGGGAGGATGATCAAGTTTATACAAGGTAGGCCACACCAGCGAGCATATACCAGAGTCTTAACATTCAGGACAACTTGACTACTCAAAATGACAAGTTTCCGATAGCAACCAATACATCACCAATGTTAGTTTCCTATGTCAAGTCTAGGCTACTAATATAAACAAGAGAGATAATCAAGTTTATACAAGGTAGGCCACACCAGCGAGCATATACCAGAGTCTTAACATTCAGGACAACTTGACTACTCAAAATGACAAGTTTCCGATAGCAACCAATACATCACCAATGTTAGTTTCCTATGTCAAGTCTAGGCTACTAATATAAACAAGAGAGACAAATAGTAGAAACCATATGCAAGATATATACCCGCTTAGCCATATACTTGTCTCTAAATGTAATCATGAAGACCAACTCTAATTGCATAGGGGCAAAGGGAACATATCAGCTGCCTGGCTTTGCTCCTCTGACTAAGTGAACCATGACTCAACTAGTACATCTCATGACCATGCAAGGCTTAAGAATGACAAGGGTATACTGGGGTGTAATGCTCTGGATGCTTTGAAAAGCTCGGAAATGTAGCTCAACCACTGATGATCAATGACAAAATAAGATGCTCATCTCATGTAATATGGATTGGATCATGACTTTGACATGAGCACTGCATCATGGTAGCCCAACTACTATGGATGTGATAACATTTGGCTCCAACTGGGACAAGTGCATTAAGGGAGAGAGTGCTTGAGAACCTCAGAGTTCTCTAGTCCATAGCACCCCTCTCACCATCAACAATCCTACAACTGACTTGTCTGCATCATCTTCAAACTGTACCTGTTCGTGCATCATGCAAATGTCCTACGAATATTTGCAGACCAAATGTCAGTGTGTATGATAAAAATCCAAATTGAAATAAAATGTTGAAAACAATTGCTAAATCTAAATGGCAGAAAGCAAAAATCTAATCTAGTGAAATTAAACACACTCAAACAAGCATACTGACCAAAAACAAGCCAAACCAACAAAAAGAGACATTAATCCTATTGCTCAAATGTGCTTATTCAATTCCTATCCTAAGCTATGGGCGAACAACCATTGCTAGGTCATGCCTGGGACATACTCCCACAACTGAGTATCATGAATGGGGATACATAATCGATACCCATCATCGGTGAACAAATAATACAATTGACCATCAAAGCGTTCCACTGTGAAGGGACCAACCCACAAGTCATCCTGTCCCCGTGATATGTGACGATAAGCGTGATTTTGTAAGACGACTTTGTCTCCATAAGTAAATCTCCTTCGATTTACTGTTGAAGGAATAACATGTATGCCACGGACAAAAGACAAGGGGACATTTGCATTCCCTTGCGGCATAGGATGCTCTCCTCTACGTTCATCAATAGGCACAACAACATCGAACGTGGTAGGTGCTCCATCAAGCAGGAGGGAAACCCTCCCAATCAAGACCTCAAGGGTCTCCTTTCTCTCCGTGGACTTGTTATTAACCTCTCCGAGTCATGGTTGTATGACATCTTTTTGAATCTCGTTTACGGTCTAGAAGTTTCCAAAAACTCTATCCAAATCGGTAGCATGGGGAGAAGGTGTGGGTGATGTGTCATGTTGCATACTAAATCCTTTTCCTGAAGGGATAGGCACGGAATAATGAGACATATCAATCTGAGTGCTACTTCCTTCTTCATGTAAGACAGGTGGCTCGCTTGGTAAGAGGAAACTAGGAAAATTGGGAAAGTTCAAAACAATGCTTGAATCCTCTGGCCTTTGTTGGTCAATCATATTAATATGCGGGAGAGGTTTGAAGGAAATGTACTGGAGTTGAAGGAGGTGGAGGTGGGTTGCTTGTAGTAGCAAGTTCATTTGGGGCATTGATCGGTTCATTATTGCTTTCCCACCAGTAAATTGGAGGAAGACGTCTTCTTTCTCGTTCCAAATTTCTATCGATTTCTACAAATATCTCCCTGACTATTCTAAAACTTCTTTGTTCTGAGGGAGGAATAAGATTTTCGATGGGAATGTTTCCACTTCGCCTAACCTCTTCCAATCGAACTTCCAATTCATTGTTCGGCACAGGATTCTCTCTTACCACATTCACTGCCGAGTCAGGTGGGTCAAAACGATGACTAGTTTCACCGAGAGTTCCAACATTATTGTTTCCAGTAGTGTTACCAGGAAATTCCAGTAAGATTTTGCGCAAATACATTTCATGGTTCAATTTTCGAGCGAATTCCGCACAATCCTCCTCTTCTAACAAATCGGGGTCTCGAAATGATCTCCAGATGTCCTCCAATGTGTCAAAATATAATAAAAATTAAAATGTAATTGCACTGAGTGAAACGAGGTGCTCTACAGCCCAGTATGGGGGAGATGTTGTAACGTTTGTGATGTAAGGTTTGATGTCGGCTCATAAAATAAAAAATTATGGAAAGTATTTAAAAAAAATCCATGTTGGTTCATAAAATAAAATATTATGAAAAGTAATTAAAAAATAGATGTTTGTTTATAAAATAAAAATTAAAACTTAAACCCGGATCTATCAATCAAGAGAGATCAAATTTCTTGAGTTTAAATTTAAAAAAAGAAATACACCTCAAGAAATTGGATCCCTCTCGGTGCTTTATACTTACGGGTTTAAGATGGCTCTTTAAGGCATAAATGGCCTTAATAGATATTAGTTAAAAAAGCAGTTAGGTTATGCAATTGTCTATTAGCCAAATAAAATGAAGGATGATGTTAATGTATTTGACGACTCCATTATTAATAAAATTCATGTTTTTGGTTTCTATTGTGTGCATATTTTTCAGAAATTAACTCTAACAATGGCATCAAGCAGTTATATCAATTCCTCTATCCAAACCTCTGAAGTGATTGACAAGTTAGACATGTTGAGATTCACAAGAATAGCGAGAGAACTGAACAAAACTAACACAGCCAAATTCTGCACTGAAGAGAAGAACAAACCAGCACCAGGTCAGTGCAACGTTAAAAAGAGAGTGAATCCAAGAACAAGTGCAAATGAACCCAAGCATGAGAGAGTGCAACATTTGATAGATGCCCTTAGGTAAATCACTTTATTGAGAATGGAAAATAATTACATGATAATTAAACTACAAACGAGAGTTGGGTATATATACTTTTGGAAGAGGGTTTATGAGTCTATGTGTATAAGGTTTGCCAAACCCAGAAATATAATAATGATTGCAATATAAGGTTAGCTGTGGCTGTGGCTGAAGGTGAAGCTTACACCATTTTCAACATCCCTCCTTAACTTTAACAAGTGGCCATTGAGAAAAATGATAAATATAAATGAGTGGCGTATAAATACCCAACTCAATATAAAGTTGGCTATGGCTGAAATGCAAATGAGAGTGGGTGTATAGATATCCAACTCAATATAAGGTCGATTGTGGTCAAAATGGAAGATTACACCACTATTTTCAACCATCCACCCTTAATCTGAACAAGGGGTGATGGAGAGAAGACATTACATCACAAGATTCAAATTCCCCTTAATGTTGAATAGGGGCTACATAGAGAAGACTTTACATATTATCCCCCTTGAATGCCATATCTCCCATACCAATACGATTCCACAAGCAAGGGATGGTGACCTTTGGCACAAATATAAGAGGAATAGACTTTTGCAGGATGAGAGCCGGATGAATAATCAATAAGGTCTCGTCATCAACATTTCTTTGCCTGGTCATTGTAGGAGCGTTTCAGGAAACACTCGTAGGATTAAAAGAAGGATCAGCATCGTAATGTGAAGGAGAGAGATCCATTGAAACATGTTGAGAATCATCTATAGGCAAATCATTCACGAGTAGTGAAAAGGATCCTGGTTGAAAGAAGTTGAGGAAGTACTTAGATCCCCAAGAGAATGGGTCCTCATATGTCTGTAAATGTCACTATGAACCAAATCAAGAGGCTAACAAGCATGCCTCACATCACAATAACGTGAGGCAACCACTTTGAAACCATTATTTATGTCCATCACAACCCTTTTATCTAGCCAAAATTCTGTGAAGTGAAGGACCAATATGCAAAGTGCACAACCAGATGTGCACTGTAAAATGAGTTCATCAGGTTCAACAGCAATGCAAAGAAGGCTCTGTAAAGTCTTCAGAAGTTTTCCTTGATAGGCCCAAGAGAAAGAGAGTTACAAACTTCTTTTGGAAAACAAATCTGTAGTGTGCTATCTCATGCTGCAGAAGTGAAGGAAGGAAGAGAACGCTGGCCTTGAAGGAGGGTTTAATATCTAGGAAACCTTTAAAGAGAGATGAATAAAAACACCTAGTTCCACAGTTGTAAAGAAGCTTTAAGCAATGCCACTAGAAGCAAGGAAGGAAGAGAACGTTGGCCTTGAAGGAGGGTTTAAAATCTAGGAAACCTTTTAAGAGAGATGAATAAAAACACCTAGTTCCACAGTTATACAGAAACTTTAAGCATGCCACTAGCCTTTTGGATCAGCTGCTGGATTGAGTAAGTGAGATTCACATCTGCTCTGAAACCATGTTGAAATTCACAAGAAAGAGCGAGAATTAAACAAAACTGACACAAACCCACCTTCTGCAATAAAGAGAAGAACACACCAGTACTAGGGCAGTGCAACACTTGAAGAGAAATCAACCAAGAGGAGTGCAACCCTAGAGAGAGTGAATCCAAAAACAAGTGCACTAGAGAGAAAAATAAATGCAAGCACAAGAGAGTGCAACACTTGATAGTTTCCCTAGGCAAAATACTTTATTAACACTGAAAGAATCACATGATTATTAAATTACATATGATAGTTGGATATATATACACAACTCAAGAGGTAAGGGCTCTTTCCCCAAGAGGCGTTATGAGCCTCTGTGTACAAGGTCAACCTTAGTCAAAGCTAGAAATATAATATGATTACAGTATAAGGTTAGTAGTGGCTGAAAGTGAAGCTTACGCCATTTTCAACAATATACATTGGTAAACCAATAAATACTATGAAAACAGTCAGGCAGCTAGAAGATGTGTAAATCTGCAAACATGTTAGTAAGGTGCTATTAAATTGAGTACATCCTTTAGTTCATTATTGTCAAAATGATAAAAAAAGAAATAGCCAAATGGCACTAAAGAAAAAATGTATTTTATTTAAACTTAAAGAATGTTCTTTGTTCTTTTATTTATAGTTTTCAAGCATATCCATGACAAAAGACTCGCTTCTTGAAAGTTGAGATTCAGAGTACCTAGGTGTAATCAGGAACAAATGCTTTTTTTATTTGACTATGGTGTTCCAAAATGTGTTGGAATATTATGACTACAAAGCAATTAAATCGTTGCTCCAATTGTAAAGAAAATTCATACTTGGTTATTAGAGGTTGTGGTGGTAACAGACAACGAAGACCACTTTATGCATCCATGCTTCATTTTCAGCACAATCCAAATTTCAACTCAGCTGTATTCTGAATATGTTCATGCTGACATTCTCATCTTTTGATAACTCTAGAGATAAATGTTTTTATGTGAAACATATTGAATCCTATGATGAGTCGCATCTTGCAGATAGACAGTCACATGAAAAGACTTGATGAGGACTTGATTCAATTTGCAGAGGACCTAAAGCAAGGTGTGCATATTTATTATCTTGTTAAACAATTAGACATGCAATTGTGAATAATGAATATGCACTTTGAAAAGTTCTTGTCTAAAGGACAATCTTTGAAATGGCTAGAGTGCTTTAGTGATGTGAGGGAAATAATGAAGATTTCATTTGTAATTTTTGAAAACTTGTACCTATATGAAGTTTTCTCGTGTCTTGACTCTTGTATACAAAGATTAGATTGTTTTTTACCAGTGTTCTTATGTTGTTGTCATGGCTTGATAATGAATATAAATAGAAGGGAAAATATCTCCTGATGAACCTGCAATTCTTCCACCCATTAGCACCAGGGAAGAAAAACGGAAAGGTTATTTCTTTACACCTCAAGCTAAGAGACCCGATACAAAAGTTGAAAGGGATTGGGAAAGGGACCGGGATAGGGATTTTGAACTCATGCCTCCTCCAGGTAGTCACAAGAGGACTATTCCAGCTCCTGTTGATGTAGATCAGCCTATTGATCCTAATGAACCTACATATTGTGTCTGTCATCAGGTATATTTCATGTATTCAACTTTCTGTATATTTGCTAGTTGTCATACATGAGTTTCTAGGTAATATCCTTAATGTTATTTGTGCTGTCTATTGGATTTCTTGTCTCATAATGTTTTATCTTTTCTTAAACACTTCAGACATTGATGTTTAATCCCCCATGTTATGGAGCAAATTGTAATAATTTTTTCTTTCCAGGTTTCTTTTGGAGACATGATCGCCTGTGATAATGAGAATGTAAGTAGCTGATTTCATTTTCCAGCAAATTCCCTTGTTCTGCTGATTAAATTACCACAATTGTCTGATCATTAATTAAGACTGTTTACAGTGTGAAGGAGGAGAATGGTTTCATTATGCGTGTGTTGGGTTAAGCTCTGAAACACGCTTTAAGGGGAAGTGGTACTGCCCCACATGCAAACCGCTACCACGCAAGGGTGCTTCGGATCATTCTGCATGACCATTTGGGTATATTTGTGCAAAATTTACAGATGGTTTTGAAATATGTAAATGGCTCATAGATGGCAATCTCTCTTCTGTCATTTGTTGTATACTGATCCATGGGTTGAAATTGGGCAAGATGCAAATGCTTTTAGTCTATCGCTGGAATAAAGAGAAATTTTGGCTAATATTCAAATGCTACGAGTTCTTGTTATGCTGTTTCAGGCCTCTACTTGAAAATCTTTGCTGGGTATCTTTCTGCCGTTTGCAAGTTGCTTCAGAGGGATTTTGGACTGGCAGGGTATTTCATCTTGCTTTTGGGCATTTTATTTTTAAGATAAAATAATCCATTAACTTTGCTTCTGACTTAAACCTTGATCACAAGTTCTTGAGCGCTTTATTGACAAGTAGTCGAAAACCTGGTTTTTTTGCTTTGGAATAGCAGTGTCCAGCATACTGAAATATACTAAAAAGTGGGAATAACTAGGATGCTGGCCTACATATTGTTGGGAAATGTTGTATTGTATTTCCCAATATGTAAGATGTATCAACTGCTTGGCTAATGGATAGACGTGGACATTGAGGACTTTTGTAAACATAATGTTGCAGCTTATGCCAAAGTATAGCATTTATGATTGACTGGCTGGGATATTATTGAATGAATACAGATAATTTGTGAGATATGAAGCTGCTTAGAATTTTATTTGCATGAAACAGAAAAATGTTGTACCAGTGATTGGAATTGAGCTTCATAGGGTGACATTGAGGACTTTTGTAACATACCATTGTGGCTAATGCGAAAGTATCACATTTACGATTGGCTGGTATGGATATTATTGAATGTAGACAATCTGTAAGATATGAAGATGCCTAGAACATTAAATGCATGGAACACAAAAATGTTGCACCGGTGATTGTGATTGAGATTCAGAGTGTCTCTATCAGAGTTATGATTGTAAAGATGTACAGATTATGGAATCCCATGCCACAAGATAAGATGTCAGCCAGAATGTAGATGAGATAATATTAAACTTTGGGGTTGAATTGAAACTATAAAATTCATTGGTTGCAATTTTTTTTTTTCTCGAGTATCTTCTTGGAAAGTGTTTTTACCTTTTTTGGTTTAAAATTGAAATGAATTCATTGACATCTGAAGAAATACAGAACCAAAGTTGTCCGACTTGGACTCTGATAACATGTCATATCAAATGAATTACATATTCTGCAGAATTTCACTAGAAAATATTAGGGATATTTCCACTTTAATCCATCATTAGGACACTAAGACTAGACTCCAAAGTATGCATAAGTTCATGTGAATACAGATAGGAAAATGAAATTATAAATTAAGAATCAAAATTAACATAAATAATGAAACATCAAATAGTCAAAATCCTCTAAAACATGTTATAACTTCCAATTAGAAATGGCATCTGACAAGTATATGAATAACCGAGTTAAATGTGCATCTGCTCATAGGGCGCCATTCTGTCCCTTCAAAAATCTTTTAAGTAAATTGTCCCATGTCAAAATCTTGTTGGATATAACTATCCAAAGAAATAACTTAGTTTTTAGTGGTGCTTTGATTTTCCACACCTCCCACCAACATGGCTTGTTTATGAATTTGTACATCTGTGAACATAGCCTCCCAACCTAACTTTCTGGTATAGAAACCATCAGTCGGGTTTTCAGCCCAAACAAGTGGTATTCTTCCTCTTTGATAATAACATTATTGGATGCCAACCTATGAACAAAGCTTTCCACTCTATTGCTTCTTGATCCACCATGACTAAATCTTTTGATTTCATCCACCCTCCCCTTGTAAATTAAGATATTACCAGGCGTTTATATTTGCCAAAGTTATTATATTGGAATTTCTTAATGCAGAGCAGAAGCCAATAGACACTCTGAATTGAATTCATTTTCATAGCCAATCCAAGGGTCCAACTCTAGAGGAATGTTTTTGCCATTGCCTACCTTCCAATCAAAATAATTTCCCACAAGTGGGAAAGTTTAAACCAATGTGTTCCACACAATGGATGCACTAGTTTGATTCTTGTTTCACAACTTGATCCACTCTAAAATTGATACATGATGACCCATATTTTTCAATGAGAAGTTCTTTTCATAACCTCGCTCCAATTATCATCTTCCATAAGCCTTTGGTAGCCCATACCTTAGCAAAATGGAAGATGTTTTTAACACCCCAACTTCCATCCTTTTCTAGTTTTGGTAATTTGTGCCATCTTACTAATGCCATCTTATGCTTCTCATTCTTTTCCATCCATAGATTTTTGGATATTCTCCTCTTGATTTTGCATAAAATCCCTTTGGGAATGTAGGCTAGGGATTGCCATTGGATCAAGATTGCCTCTAAAACTGGCTTAACCAAAATTAAGCTTCCACCCAGAGAGCCATCTTGTGTGCCATATGATGTAATGTAGATTGGCATTGCTTTTGGGTATGTGTTATATTCTTTGCATGTGTGTGTGGGGTTTATTGTCTGTACAATTGTTTGTAAGATCCCTCCATCTCTTGATCTACCGTGTGCGTAGAGCGTTGCGCATAGAGATGGCTAAGGGGGGGCCCGTCGCTGTTCTCCCCCTGCCACGAAGCACGTCCGAAATTTTTGGGCTACTTTTGTTTTTTTTTTTAAATATGTAATTTGATCTCGGTAAAGGGGTTGGGGTTTATTTCTAATTTGGGTTAATGGGTTAGGGTTTTGGATGCTGCAGAATACCTACATATTTTATTGTGAGTGGTTAATAATCATAATGATAAAGTAAGAGGTGTGGCTCTAAGTTTTGTTGGTTTTCTCGGTTATGTGTTTCCAGGGTAAATCTCTATGTATTATGTGTGAATGTTGTGGTGTAATATCTATTTTGCTTAAAATAATCTGTTTACTTTGCTTCTTTGCACAAGTTTAAAACTTACATGTGGTATCAGAGCTTGATTATTGGGTTCAGGGGGATGCCTTTGTTGCCGAGGGTTCGACACGGTTGATAGATCTTGGGTCTGTGATAAACATGGGTTCAACGAGAGCTTTGCAACAGTGATTTATGCATTAAAAGAGAATGGTGAGCAATTCGAGAATTGAGATCAAGAAATTTAACGGCTAAAACTTTGAGCTATGGAAGCTCAAAATGGAGGATCTTCTTGTAGATCAAGAACAATGGATTGCAGTGGATCCAGGTACACAACCCATTGGATTGATGAAAGAAGATTGAGATAAATTAGAAAGAAGGGCGAGGAGTACAATCCGACTGTGTTTATTAGACTTCGACTGTGCTAATTAGACTCTGTGTTGTTGAACGTGTTTGGAAAAGATAGTGCGCTAAAGCTTTGGAATAAGCTAGGGAGTTTGTATCAATCAAAATCCCTGGTAAGCAAGTCATTTCTACAAAAGAAACTGTATCACCTCAGAATGGATGATAACGACATAGTGACAGAGCATCTGAATATCTATAATACTTTGATAAGTCAAATAACCTCTATTGGTATTACAATGGTTGAAGAAGATAAATGTATTACATTATTGTGTTTTTTGCCAAACTCCCGTGATAACTTGATTGTAACAATAGGTAGTGTTAACACCCAAAAAGTGCTTGCTAGCTCATTTCCCTATTCACATGATCCATTTGTCCACTTTTTCACCATCTGAGCCTCTGAAACCAACAAAAGACCACCAAAAGACCTGAGTACACCCCTTTTCCCACTAAAAAAGATTATTTTTCCTAAAAAAGCATAAAAAACCCTAAAAAAGGGTCCAAATTCTCAAAAATATTAAAAAGGGAATAAAAATATTAATTTTATTCAAAAAAGGAAAAAGGAGGGAAAAGTACCTAAACCATGTTGGTCAATACCATTTGGTTTCCACAAAACCACAAATGGTATTCCCCACCACCAAAACCTATAAAAAGGTGGTAGGGGCTCCTCATTTCACATCCATCCATTATCTCATCCTCATGCTGCCGAAATCTTCCTTGAGCATTTTGGCCATTGTAAGCAACCTTGGAGAAGGAGACCTCTTGGAGCTTGGAGCTACTCATCTTGGGAGTTGCTCAACATCAACCTTCACCATTGAAGGTATTATCGCAAGCACTTGCTTGCCCCCCCATTTTTCAATACAAATTCATTCTTTAATATTTTCTTGTTCTTGCTTTTTAAATGTTTACACTATTTGCTTATATTCTTGCATAGATCCATGATTAGTTTTGTTTAGATTAGTTTCTTGTTTAATTCTATCGAAACTGCTGCTACTAGTTAGCAGTTGCCCATAGCATTAAGCCTGGTTGCAAAACCGGGCCAACAGGTAGTGTTAGTAAAACGACCTTAAAATTTGATGAAATAGTAGCCTCCTTGCCATAAGAAGAGATGAGGCGGAAAGCCATGGATAATCATACCATGGATGCCCGTCTGTGAGAGGTCGTCCCTAGGAGAGATAAAAATAAGGGATGTGCGGGGAGATCTAAATCTAAGGGTAGATCTAAACCCCTAATAAAATATGCGAGGAAATGCGGTAAGGCAAGGCATTATAAAAATGATTATAGATCAAATAATGTTGAAAAAGTGAAGGGATATGAAGATACCCCTTCCAAAGAGGTGAACACCTCCTCAGAAGGAGGAGGGGATGTGTACCTAGCTTCCACAGGTACTTGTTTAAATTGTAATGTATGGATGGTTGACTCGGGTGCATCTTTTCATATGACTCCCCACAAGGAGTGGCTTTGTGAATACGAAAAGTACAAATGAGATTTGTTCTTGGGAGATGATTTGACAACCAATATCATTGGTTGTGGAAGAGTTAAGTTGTAGTTGAAGGATGGAAGGATTAGAACTCTCCTTGGAGTACTACACATTCCAAATCTAGTGAGAAACTTGATATTTGTCGGAAAGATGGATAATGCAGGTGTTAGATTGTGTTTGGAAAATACACATGCAAAGTGGTTCGAGGATCAATGGTCTTGATGAGGGGAGTTCGGAATGGAACTTTGTACAAACTACTGGGAAGCACCATCATCGATGAATGTAACAATTCTATTGTGCCCGAGGGAGGAGATAAAGAAAACAGAATCTCGATTGCCTCTTGAGGAAAGACAATGCTATGACATTAAAGATTGAGAAATATCAGAGAAAAGGGCCTTTGAGCATTACAAGGTAAAGGTATGGTTGAAGTTATGTTTGTTTGCACACTAGATTTCGATTTATGTGCACATTGTATATATGAAAAGCAAAACATAGTAAGATTTGTATTTGGTGCTACAAGAACAAATGGATTTTTAGAGTTAATACATAGTGATGTGTTTGGACTTGTGCCTGTTCCATCATTAGGTATATATGTGTATTACGCTTAATTTATATATGATTTCTCAAGGAACACATTGATTTATTTTTTTCAAAAGAAATCTGAAGTATTTGCTAAGTTTAAAGAATTTAAGGCTCTTGTAGAGAATTCGATAGAAAATAAAATAAAGGTGTCGATGACAGATAATGGTGGCGAGTTCTGTGGGAATGCATTTGAGGAATTCTGTAAGAAGTGCGGTATAGCAAGATAGAAGACTACTCCATACACACCTCAACAGAATGGAGTTGCATAAAGAATGATTAGGACGCTGATGGAAAAAGCAAGGAGCATGCTCAACAATGCCGGGATACGATAAGAATTTTGGGCAGAGGCAATGGATACTACATGTTACTTGGTAAATCGATCACCCACATCAACATTGGTTAATAAAACTCCACATGAGGTATGGACTAGTAAGAAACCCTCTATTAAACATCTGAAAGTTTTTGGCTGTGATACTTATAGACATGTTCCAAAGGAGAAAATGATGAAGTTGGATAATAAATTTGAAAAATGTATCTTTATCAGTTATAAAGATGGTGTGAAAGGTTTTAAGCTTTGAAATCCTGTAACTAAGAAAATAGAGTTTGAGTTAGAAGATGAAGAATCTGACTCAATAGAAGAAGCTGAATCAGAAGAAGAACCTCATACCTCAGTTTTGAGATCATTTTGAGAAAGAAGGCGATCATAAAGGTATTCCTCTCTTGATTTTTGGTTTAGTTTTGCTAAGTTACTGCCATGTGCCGATGAGTGATTAGTTGTCCCCCTTATCAAAGGCAAAATCGCATCAAATCTTGGCCAGATCTGCATCAAAGGCAACATTGCATCACACTTCCATCCAGCACTTTCAGCAAGCACTGCCATCCATTGAATGGAGGTCTACTGGGCATGATTTCATTGAGCGTAGCGATCTAATGCTGAGTTATCTATTACTAATAATGATCCTAGAAATGTGAAGGACATTGTTGATTCAGAGGATAGCAATCTTTGGAAGGACATTGTTGAACAAATTAGCGCCTTGGACAAAATTGAAGCTTGGGATATAGTTGAGTTACTCATTGGAAGAAAAGCCCTTGGTAGCAAATGGTTGTTTAAAAAGAAGTTGAATGTAGAAAGTAAAGTGGAGAAGTACAAAGCTCGCTTAGTAGCAAAGGGATATTTCTAGGTAGAGGGAATTGATTTTGGTGAAATATTTTCTCAACTTGCTAAATTAACTTCTATTAGATTGCTTCTTGCTACTGCTGTTGCTTTTGATATTGAAGTAGAGTAGATGGATGCGAAGACAACATTCTTACCCGAGGATCTTGATGAAACAACCATAAGGGTTTACATTAAAAGGAAGGAAAGAGTTGCCCTGTAAGCTAAAGAAGGCTTTTTATGGTCTAAAGCAATATCCAAGGATGTGGTACCAAAAGTTCAACACATACATACTTGGATTGGGGTTTGTGAGAAGCAATGATGATCACTGTGTATACTCCAAAAAGGTTGGTGACCACTTCATTAATATAGTATTGTATGTTGATGATTGGAAACAACAAAGATGCCATAAAGGAGGTGAAGTCATAACTATCCTCCAAATTTGACATGAAGGATCTCAGTGCTGCAAACTTCATACTGGAATGGGGATTAAAAGAGATCGTGCAAACATAAAAGTTTGGTTGAATTAGAGAAAATATATTGAGATGATACTATAGAGATTAGTATGCAAGAAAGTAAGTTGATCAAGGTCCCTATTCCTGTAGGTATAAAGTTATCTGTAAATATTTGTCCCAAGACATAGGAAAATGAAGAAGATATGTTAGGGTTTTGGAGAAAATCACTTATTTTTTAGGCAACAAATTTAAAATGATCATAACTTCCTCAATATTTTCCAGAATGTCTATTATAACAAAAATTATGAAATTCCATGATAGTTTTACATCTACTAGGATTGGTTTAATGAAAATTTGGGCACTCTATGAAAATTTATAATCTTGGCAATCCACGTGGCAATCACTAGAAAAACCCTACAATAATTGATTTTAAATCAGTGATAACTCCACTTCTTGGACTCCAATTTGGATGAAATTTTTTAATCAAATTGGATGTCTCGGTGAGAGGAACTTAGATATACAATTGGTTTCTTTATATTTTACACAAAAAGTTTCAAAAATTTATTTCAATACCACCACCCTCTTTTTTCCTTCAAAAATTTGCAAAAAAAGAAAAAACATCCTCCTAATTTTCGGCATAATAAAGAGCTCTGATACCACTTGTAGTGATCCTTAAACCATAAATTGAATCACAACAACGATATATAACCCTCAATATTCATAAATAACAAGATACATTAACACCATAGATAATACAAGAATGTAGTGAAGAGCCTTAAGGTAGGGTAACACCATCAGTTACTCCATAAGGAAGGACTCACTCCACAAGCCATGCTTGCTACAAAACAATTCATCCAACATATCTCAATACAATGATAGTAGTGCATATTTATACTTTCTCATGAGTATTCCTAGGGGGTCTATGCCAATGATCAAGTGGGCTTATTCCATGATTATGACCACATTACAAACATTATCTCCATAGGTACCTCCCTAGCTACCCCATATTATACTCCCTAAGCACATTACATTCCAAGCCCTTGATGGTGTTATGTAAGTCCATCAATAAAAAGGGATATACATAAAAGCTATGTCTTGAGAGTGGGCTTGACATGCACCTCATGATAATATACTATGGTAGAGGCTATCCATTGTAAGAGTCAAACCCATGGTCATGGTGCTCCCACTACTTGCCTTTGAAGGTGCTCTCCTTCATCTTCGCCAAAGGAATCATGCAGGTCATACCCTCAAGGTTCCCATGGATAGTGCATAATACTCTCTCAACCTCAGCTCCCTTTCTTGGCTAGTCCCAATCTCTGCCCCTGTGTTAGTGCCTAGGGTATCCATCTGGTCAAATTCAACCCACATATGCATCATCATAATGTTTGTTAGTTACTTTATATAATGCCCTACATTGTGATTTCCAATTATATGTAGCATATAACCTTGTTGTACAACAAATTAGGGTACTTAATATTTTGCATAATTCATATTATTAACATAGGTACGAGAATGTGCATGTTAGCGACATGCCCACCCCTCATATACATGCGCTAGTATGCTTACTAATTGTAATATATGTTAATAAAATTTATATAGATGATTGATTATATGGTTTATAATTAAGTTAGGTAATTGATGTTAAGTTTAATAATGTTGATTAAATGATTATGAATAATAATGATTTGCAAATGACATATTTAAGGTTGAGAAATTATTTCATTGATTTTTATTATCATTTATTATTTTATTATCATTTATTCATTTGATTTATTTTATTTAATGTTTCTTTAAGAGATATTGCTTTGTGACATAGCGGGTATGTATAGGTAGGATATTACTTCGTGATATAACAATGAAGTATAGGTAGGATATTTGATTGGTATTAATGGCCCTTTAATGTGGAGGCATGTGGGGAGGGAGATGAAGGAATTTAATGTTTATGGGGAACTGGTAAGGGAGAGTCGATGGAGAAGGCATATATGGGTAGGATTCCTCGATTACTGAGGAGGGAATTGTTTTTTGGAAAGATGGTAAAATATTTGGAAATTTTGCATGAAGAAGAACTTGGAGTGAATTTTTTTGAGAAAGGAGTGCACTATTATGTTTGAGAGCTTTGGGCACGGGGGCCAGCAAAAATATTAGAGTTATCTTATTTGGGGAGCCAAATAGACTGTTCTCAATAGGTTGGGAGGTTAAACCAAGTTGGGGATTACTACCGAGCTTGCTACAAATTTCAACATTAAGAAAATACTTGAGACTTCTCGAACGGGAGAAACATGTACTACACTTGTTAAATTGAATTTATTTAAGTTATGGTAGAATGTTTTAAATTGTTGCTTCCATATGTGATAAATTTTCTTGCAAAGAATAATGAATGAATATACAATTTGTGTATTATGGAAAGAAACAATAGGTAGAAATTTGTATATACATATATTTGGAAATTGAATAAATACATAGGGACTCTTTAGGAGCCCCTACACATGGTATCAGAGCTTGGATTCTCTGGAGCCATGAGCTTAATACAAAGTGAAAATTCATGCTAGGAACTAGTTGTGTAGTCGAACAAATTTGGACACCTATGATATTTCAAAATGAAACAAGAATTTGGTATATAGAACTAAAACTTTTGAAATCAAACAAGAACAATTTATGAAGGCAAGCTATAGAGGAGGATGCCTGGAAATTGATGAAAATTTATGAAATAAACAACCTATATTGGGTAACAAACGGTGTGTTCCTTGAAGCTATTCATGTTTCAATCATTAGCTTCCAACATATATAGCTAAGTTAATATGGAGTAACTTATATGCTAGACAAAGACGAGTAGGATGAATAGATGGCATCATTCCACCCAAGAGTTCAGTGCTTTCGATTAGGACACACATGATAATATCAGAGATGTGTAACTATTCTAGTAAGTTCACCTATTTCTCAATACATGATAATATCAGAGATGTGTAACTATTCTAGTAAGTTCACCTATTTCTCAATAGTGGTTGAGTAACTCTCTTAAATGAACAGAATACAAACTCATTAAAGTTGGTCTCAAAAGATACGACTGGCAATTTATTGAAAAGGTAATATGGATATGTCAACTTTTAGTAGATAAGAATGCCCTATACTTTTGTGTCATGACCCTATAGTTCAATGGAAAATGAGATTCTTAAAATGGAGATCACTCTAGGAGAATTGATCTTCTACAGATGCTTATATATATAGCACATTCTCTATTTTAAATCCTTAGACAAAACTATATATATGTAAATATCAATTACAAAAAAATTGGGAAACAACAAAATATAAAATATATAAATAGTGAAAAGAGAAAAAATTACACACACAAACCTTGTACCACGCTCCAGGAAGGTGGTGTTGGGTAGCCATGGCTCAGCTGTATGCAGCGAGCCATGGCAGCCATTGTTAGCCTGAACATGTGTGGCCATGGTCACATTTGCACAATGAAGAAAATTATATATATATTGCAACAAAATATAATTTATAACCTTGTGCGAATGAGAATCAAAACGAAAAAAAATAGAATGGCAGATGTTGAAACAAGAGAGAGAGAGAGAGAGAGAGAGAGAGAGGATGTTGGGAGGGGTGGGGGTTTGAACTGAGGGTCGACCCCTCCCATGTGGAAAAAAAATTGGCTATGAACCAATGCGGAAGGCCATGCTATAGCCAAACCTGAAAATACAATGGGCTGGCCATGACTTTGGCTTTGGCTTAGCCCCAAATCTTATCATTGTTACAATTATATCCAATACATTTTATAACAAGCCAACAATTGAACCAAAGCCAAGAGTTGAGCGGAGCCAAGGCCTTTAAAAGTCATAAGTGTTGTGTGAGTCCAACGTTGGTTAAGTTCATGTGATAGTTACCTTTTTTTTCACATCCACAAACAAATAGAAAAACCCATTGTCAAATAATTAACTAGTACATCCACGAGGTCACTCTAGCACTCTAAACAAACAAATTAGCTTATGAATTGTAGATGCCCATAATCAAACCTTGATAACTGGTGTACCAAATCACTGAATGAATTGTAAAAAATATTTAGTTTTCCCAATTAGTTTCAAATTTCAGAGTTCAAGTTTAATGCCCTCCCATCACAACTAAAATGGAATTTATCTCATAAACTGAACTAAATTGAAACATTAGAGAATATTTTACAACTTAATGCTCGCAGAATGAAAATCTCAGCCACACACATGAAATTGCAGGCTCAATTTTTTTTGGCTAATTAGCCTAGGAAAAAACCCCTAAGGGGAAAACCTGTGAGAGAGTGAGAGTATTTATTTCTTCAATAAATATGAATTGTACAACAATAAAACAACAGTGAAACTACTTATCTCAATCCCTTGAAGACAAACATCAAATCTGGAAATTATGTAGCTGAAGATGACTCATACTTAGTACAATGAACAACTAAGAAAACCATGCCAAATTCAACCTATACAGATTGTCTGCTCACAGTCGGTGCCTTGAATTCTGTGCACACACACTTATGCCTTCACCTTGGTTATTGTGCCCATTGTAACAACAGTGAGTTGCTTGGAAAACTGTGCCCAAATAGTACATAAATTCAAGCCCATGTGTTGCCTAGAAAAACGAGCCATAACAATATGACCTAGAATTTAAATACTGCTGGAAAAGGCCTCGAAATTCATGCCAATCAATATGAGTCTCATTCCCAACACCTTCTCGAAAGTCAAGCTCATTAATTACAGCTGTACGGACCTTGGAATTTGAGTTGTACTCTACATCTTGGAATTCATGTTGCCATCTTAGCCAGCTTCTCTCTCTCTCAGACTCGACCTCTAGCTTCTCTCAAGCAAATCGATTTTGCTCCAACTCTCTTGGGTGATCAAAAAATGGAAGAGGGAGTGCCATTCTTCTCTTAATGACTTAGGAAAAATCACTAGGGAAACACTTCCTTGGTACAAATTTCAACACTCCCTCTTCCCAAGGAAAGTGTTCTCACTCACTCCTAGCTTGTCCCTGAAGAAGATAAAATGCTTCCCCACAAAAGTTGGTAATCTGCTCATGTGCTTCTCGCACAATATGGAAGATGCCCATCCTTTCTAACTCTTCTCTAGAAAGGTCAAATCAAATGTCCCTTCATGTTAGGAATCATCACATGAAGGACATACTGAGCTACAAAGCTCAGTGCTTTCGCTTCGTGTGTGAAGACCTTCTGACATGTCCTCTACTGGAATCACACTCCAATCTCACACTGTCTACTGTAGAAGCTCCCTCTATCTCTAAAATTCGTACCTCTTCAAGTCCTGTATTTTGCACCGATGCCACATGTCGAGACATCTCATCTCACTCATCATCAGTGACAAGTCATACCAGCTGACCCTCTTTCCAACACTCGAAGAAGTAGCCTTTCGCTTACTCCCCTGAATGGACTACTCGGCGCCACATCAATCCTAGAAGCATCTCGCTCTCTGTCTGTCTCATACTCAAAACCTGTTATCCACCAAGATGCTCTTGCTGTAGGATATCCATGCACTGGAGTGTCATCGGAGCACAACTAGAATTCTATCTCATCATCGGTGGAGTCATCAATGCACAAGTAACTGTCAACCGTCAGTCAAACTGAGTCAAATTGAGTGTGGTAGGTGTAACTGGCACTAACTGAATGAAGGAGGCTCAGTGGAGGGCGCATGAGGAGCTAACTGGAGTCAGAATAGGTAGTCATGTCTCATCGGAGGTCAATCGGAATGATAACAGTAGTGAGGAGTCAGTCTGGCCTCAAATCAAGGAAAAACTGGTGGCTAACTGAAGTAAACTGGACTGGTAGGTGAGAAAGGCGCCCTTCTTCAGTTGAAGGTGAGAACTGGGCGCATGACAGGCTAGGAGGGCTTAATCTAAGTGGAAAGTAGCTCCCGAGTGCTGGGAGACTAAGGACTGGGTGTTGGAGGTGTCAACCTGTTGACTGGGCAGCATGCGGATGCATGCAAGACTGAAAATGCAAAGGATGATAATGCTAGTAGGACTAGGATGGAGTATAGGAATATCCTAACGACCCCCCTTAATCCATCCTGGACCCTAGTAACTAAGACCAAAGGTCACCCAATACAATGAATAATAACAGTCAATAAACCGAGGAAATGGGGAAAACCTCATGGGAAAAATACCCCCCCTCAAAGTACACTGTAAGGCACACACAAAAATAAATGCTCCAAACTCAAGCAGGTGTGATGCTTGGTCATATGTTTGGAGGTATCTTCTTCTTGGGAAGAAGTGGATCATGCTCAGATAGCATGTGCTTGTACTTGCTCTTCAGATCAAATGTGATGAGAACAAATCCAAAAGTATGAGGATGATCCTTGAACCTGTGATTCGAATCAGTTGAGGTAGGATCAAATCTATGAATGTGCAGATAGTCTTTTGTCTTCTCCTTCGAACCATCATGGGCGAGATCATGCCAAAAAGAACCATCATATGATTGCTTGAAATCCAAATCAAATTTAAGACTTGAAGAATAGTTTCTTGAGATCTCCTTTGAACCAACAGGGGTGAGATCAAAACCATCATATGCATGAGAATTTATCCCAAGTAGTGACTGCTTGGATTTTAAATCAGCTCCAAGACTTGAATCATGGTTTCTTGAGATCTCCTTTGAACCATTAGAGGTGAGATCAAAACCAGTAAATGCATGAGAATTTATCCCAAGCGAATGGTAATGGTTTCTTGAGATCTCCTTTGAACCATAAGAGGTGAGATCAAAACCATGATGTGCATGAGAAATTATCCCAAGTGAATGGCAATGGCCATATTCTTCAATAACCTTCTGAAACCATGGAATAATGATCATATAACAGTAAATAAGAGGTGATAGATCAAGGAGAGTGAATGCATTACCTCCAATGACTGATTTGACCTCTGAAAAATTCAATAGATCATGATGCAAACCAACGGACTCTGGTGCAAGAGAGGATTTAGGACCTTCTGCAATTTCTAGAGTGTGAGCTGGCACATAATTCAAAATAGAAGAAATTTGGAGCATGAGTGTAGAATCTGCAAGTTCTTCTTTTTTGTGGACAACTTCAATATGAGATATGTTTGATATTGATTCATGATCTGAGAGACCATCAAGGGGAGCGAATGCATCACTTTGCTTTCTCTTGAAAGGATTTGGACCAATCCCTTCATTCTGCTTGCCAAAACATTCATCCAGGTGGTCCCATAGCTCTTTTGGAGATTCAACATCATCAATGAATTGATGTACCAAGCATCGAGACATAGCAAGCATCATGGTTCCCATGGCTCTGTCACCATTATTTAACCAATCAATCTTTTCTTCAGAGGATTCGAACTCTCTTTCAAAACAAAAATCAAAGAGACCAATCAATCTTTTCTTCAGAGGATTCGAACTCTCTTTCAAAACAAAAATCAAAGAGACCATTTTTCTTCAAATGTGCTATCATCTTTGGTTTCCATTCATCATAGTTGAATGGAGAAAGAGGATCATAGTTGAATGGAGGAGGATAGATTTCTTCTGAATACATGGCAGCTATAGAAGACATGCAAAAACAATAGAAATATCCGCAACTGCTACTGCTACAAAAAGTGCAGAAACTGCTGCAATTGCTGCACTCGAAATCTTGATAATAACCTGTAAAAAAATATCAGGAATGGAGATAAACAATACTCTCAACATGCTTTGATACCATGTGAAAATCCTCACAGCAGATCTAAGAGCTGATGTATACCTCACAAGAAAGAGTTTAGGAATAAGATTAAGAGTGGTCAATGCAGTAAAATGAGCAACAAAATAATAATACAGTAGAACTCGGATAAAAGCAAAATAACTTCACACACTAATTCATTAATCACAAATGGACAAATAAATAATACAATGCATGAGGATTCGAATGCCAAGGTGGCAATTCGAATTAGACTTCATGGAGTGATCAAAAGATCACTGTAGTGTCATCGGAGCACAACTAGAAGTCTATCTCGTCATCGGTGGAGTCATCAATGCATAAGTAACTGTCAACCGTCAGTCAAACTGAGTCAAACTGAGTGTGGTAGGTGTAATTGGCACTAACTGAATGAAGGAGGCTCAGTGGAGGGCGCATGAGGAGCTAACTGGAGTCAGAATAGGTAGTCATGTCTCATCGGAGGTCAATTGGAGTGATAACAGTAGTGAGGAGTCAGTCTGGCCTCAAATCAAGGAAAGACTGGTGGCTAACTGAAGTAAACTGGACTGGTAGGTGAGAAAGGCGCCCTTCTTCAGTGGAAGGTGAGAACTGGGCGCACGACAGGCTAGGAGGGCTTAATCTGAGTGGAAAGTAGCTCCCAAGTGTTGGGAGACTAAGGCCTGGGTGCTGGAGGTGTCAACCTGATGACTGGGCAGCATGCGGATGCATGCAGAATCCATGCTGCATGCAGGACTGAAAATGCAAAGGATGAAAATACTAGTAGGACTAGGATGGAGTATAGGAATATCCTAACATTCACATGTCTACGTTCCTCTGGAGACTGATAGGTTTTACATCAAAGAGCATCCTCTTTTTATCTTTGATTATCCACTCCCAAATCGTTGGACCAGTCCACTTAGTCAACGTCCCTATATCACTGCTTTCTTGTGTTTGATGATCTTTGTAGTGACAACGAGGTAGAAGAAATTATAGGGCTCGGATATGTGAAGGCATCAAAGATCGTGAAGCAGAGAAAAAAATATGTGGGATCACTATCAAATAGTTACTATTAGAGGGAATTTCAATTTAAAGTGGGCCTTCCAAAAATAATACAAATTCCATGTCATCATGTATTAGCCAATCAAAATGCTTTAAAATTAAAAAAGGGAGCACCTAAAAAAATTGGAGGGAAAAAATAAAAACTACTTTTTTGGATCGTATTTTCAACTTATTTCCTTGTAGGTTTACTCAAATTTCAAGTGGGAGAACTCGTTGGATGCATGAGTACCCATGCTGCATACTTTTAACAACATCCACACCATGAAAAATTGAAAATACATTAAAAAACGTGTTTTCTCTCACTAGAAACACGTTTTTTTAATGTATTTTCAATTTTTCATGGTGTGGATGTTGTTAAAAGTATGCAGCATGGGTACTCGTTGGATGCATAAGATAAGTACGCATTCAACGAGTCCTCCTGCTTGAAATTTGAGTAAACCTACAAGGAGATAAGTTGAAAATACGATCCAAAAAGTAGTTTTTTTACTCTCTCTACTATTATTTTATTATTTTATTATTATTTTCCTTAGGAGGCCCATTTTTTACCCGAATTTCCTCTAATGTGTGATGAATGGATCCTTCTTGGGAATAAGGGTTCCTGGCGATACTAAATGAAATAAGTGAATGAAGATAGCTGTCCAAGTTATTCCCAAATGGCAGAGATTAAAGAATGGGTCAAACAAATCAAAAGGCCTCCAATTATTTTAATTGAGTTACCACTTTTTATTAGCACAATCCTAAACGTGCCATGACAACCTAATGCATGCCTTTTTATCGATTCCAAATGGAAACTACACTTGTTCTCCTTTTGAAATGTAAACAACCACGTATCATTTTCCCAGGATCGTCTCCCACTGGTTTTTCCTCATCAAATTTTGCAGGCACTCTTAGAGGTGGTATGAATCTAGTTTTTCTTTCACCCTTGTCAACGTGCTCTATGTCAAATCCCGAGCATCTGTTATGTGTTGTGATGGTAACTAGTGATAGAATTTGTGTGTAGGATTTCTTCGAGAGGTTGAGGATGCATATAATATCAGCAACACAACTACTCTTGATCAGCATGTGCACAACGGTATATGCGTGGTCAACGACAATGTGAACTGCAAAATGATGCAAGTGAGGAAGAGATTGTAAATATTTTGGGGTATTCATCAACTTTGAATATATTATACTTAGCCTCTCTCACATGGAACCTCGCCCATTTACTGTCCTCTGTTTCCTGTAAATGTGTAATTAGACTTCTAATATTAGCAAAAGGAAGACATATCTTGATCTCATACCAAACACATGAGGGTTTCACAGTGATCTTGAATTCATACATTTTAGTTTTTTAATTTCTGGCATTGGATGTGACAGGCATTCCTTTATCGGTGTTATTTAAGCCTTCCCCAAATAAAGCTTCAGGACCATTTTTGAATTGAATATTAGTGTGAGGTTTTACAGTGCAAATAGACAATAGAAAAAATACAGATTTCTCATTGTGCACATCAATTTGTTTTGGCCTTCATGTTTTATTTTCATTGTAGCCATATGCCAAACCTTGACATCAATAACACTCACATCAAGTAATCTGTGTCATTAATAACGCTCATAGCAAATAATCCATCCTTTTCCACCAGACTTCCATGTACTTCTCTTTGATGTTGTTTCTATTTTCATTATGATCACCAATTTCATGAAAAATACATCAGATGATATATTTATAGATGATCAAGCTCATGTACAGTCTCAAAAAATGTTTGATGGATTATTTTTCCTTGACCATGCCTTTCATTGTCTGTGAAATGAATTGCTATGTTAGTTGGTGTTTTTTATCTCTCCGCTGATATATTGTATGGTTGTCCTCTGCTAGTAAATTGTAAGGTTCTCCATGAAATGCACAAGATTTTCTGGTTTTCATTTTCAAAGCTGATATTTGTAGGGTTTTTTTGTCCCTTTGCTAGCTAGTATATTGTCAGGATCTACAAACTGATTGAATAGTATTCCTCGGGACAATCAAAGACATGATGAAGAGCCATGGTTATATCTACGGCACCGAGGCTACCTCCCAAGTGGCCTCCATTTTTTGACACACAAAACACAAGCTCTACTCTAATATCTATGGCCAGTTGCTCCAAATCCTACAAATGATTTTTTTATCCACACATTATTATGAACCCACTGAATTAGACCACCGATAAAAATGCTTCATGTCCTTGGAAACAAAAATTTAAGTAACAAAAAAGAGAAATTAGGCTTCATATCCGTATCGAGAGATTCTTTAGGTGCTTTGGATAATTGATGTTGTCAAGTAATGGTGTGGGAGGTTTCTTAGCTCGGAAATCATTCTTTGGAGCAATCTCCACAACTGTCATCGTGTTTTTCATTTTTGCTCCATCGAAAATATTTAGCTTAGTAGACAAGATACAACGGTGGTGCATATTTCCATACAACAAACAAACATTATTTAGAATCTGATTATCAATAAAAAACATAAGCAAGCATATTAATGGTAATAACGCAAAATATTAATACTGCAAATACCTTTCTTTTAGTGTACGTTACACTAATCTATTGAAATGTGTAGGGGATTTCCGATTGTAACAACATACTATTTCGAGAACCCAAGTCTGTGATAACATGGAAATGGGTTGAATGGCAGTTTACTTGAAAAACGGGTGCAATTCCTTCCCTGCTGGTTATTGCCATATTGATAAACTCCAAAAGCTCCCTCGCTCCCTGTATTGAAGGTTGACTGGCATCTGAGGCCTCAAGATGATGCCATAGCACCACACATGCACGAAGATAGCCGGAGGCCTGGAGAGAATGCCACCGCTCCACATGTTTGCAGTTGCTGAGAGGAGCCGCGACAACATACCACCGTAACATATAATATACTGTACCGTAAATCTGAGCGCTTGGAAAAGAGGCCAAATAAGGCTCCAAATAATGTGATTGTTCAAACACGGTTTTATAAAAAAAAAAACTTAGGATAAAATGCTTTGTAAACTGTGCTAGACTAATAGATCAATTGTATGAAATCGATTCTTATAGTCCCTACAACCAAAGAGGCAGGGACTAAAAAAAGATTTCAATGTGACAGATTTCGCTGTCACATTGGTAAAATAGATCAATACAAAAATTCAGAGATTTAATATAAGTGATGTTAGAGTAATTAATGCATGCATTGAAATTCCCACTGGCTATAGTAGTGTTTTCATTCTAAAAAGAATGCATAAAAACATATTTAATATGATATTATGATACTGGGTTTTTCTTTGGCTCGCCCTTAATACTAATCTTAAATTTACCATGTTCTCATTCCATATTGTTACTTTAATGAGAAATATTTTGTTCATTCTACAAGATGTAGGGATTCACAATATAGGCTCAATTGATTTAGGAAAATAGATGCACAATTATTTTAACATAGCATGCATTATTGTTTAAGTTTTGAATAATGGAAGGCAAGTTAATTTATGGTTATAAGTTTTGAATAATGGAAGGCAAGTTAATTTATGGTTAAATATCAGTTTTTGTGCCTTTCATGGTTTGACCATGGCTCGAACTTATTCCACATTTTCACAACCTACCTTCCTTAATAGTACATGAAGAGACTTGTGGCTTAAATTATCTTGTTTAAGAAGTGTTGATTAATAATGTCATTGTGAAGACGTTGAAGTATTAATAATAAATATAAAATAGATTGATCAACAAGGATGGAGGCTAGGCTAGGGTTTTTGGCACAGATCTCTAGGGTTTTGAAGTTGTAGGTCCACCCTGTTAATGGAGGAAATCTATGTCACTTTGGTGGACTATTCTGATGACTCTGGCCAAAGTGTCCCCATATTCTATGGGGATGAGGAAGTCAAATCCTCCCTGGCAGATTTGAGGTGGATGTAGGGGTCCGATGATGGATGGGGAAAGTCCCTGAGGATAACCACCATTTAGAGAGGTATGATGACAATTTTATTACTGTTTCAGGTTCCTTACAAGGTCAGGATAGATGGGAGGCTCAGATCTGGAGCTGGCATTCTTCCATGACGACGACGACATTTTACAGACCCAACTCAAATTCTCTCCCATGCGGGTGGTTGGAGGCCATCATTCCTAGGCCAGGGATGATGGCAGCAGCCTTGGATGGTTCGAGAAATACTCCCACCTCCATTACTCCGCTTGTAGAACTTTCAAATCCCGTAGCTGGCCATTATGGAGTAGATGTGAGCCCTATACTGTACTGGAATTAAGTTGCATTAAAATCTCTATCTCTTTCTTGAAGGCATGTTCGACATATTCTGTTTCTGTTTTCGAAGTGGGAGATCGTCTGTCTGTAGCTTTTTCAGAACCCAGAGGGGGTGGTTTTATTAGCAAAGGTTTGAAATTGGAGGAATTGGCGGCCTTCTCGACACCAAAGTCTGGCGGAGTGGTGGGGCAGAAGAGGAAAAAGGTCCTAGTTAACAAAGGGTTGGGATTGGAATTGGTGGTGGGAAATGATTTAAGGGTGATGGAGATTCCGCATTTGGCTAGCCGAATGCTCATCGTGAAATTTTGCAGAAGGAGATTCACAGGTGTGGCAAAGAAATGGGTAGCTTTTACATGGGGTCCGGTGGTCAAGGTTTTACTTTAAGTTTTATTTCTAGCAAAGGGTTGGATTGGGTTTGAATTCCATTTGCAGGAGGTGGCAAAATGCATTCTGCACTGAGTATGGATGAATGGTACTTCCCCTCTCGCCCTTAAGCCTTGGCATCAATTGTTTGATCCCAAATTTGACTCCTTGGACTCATTCCCGATTTGGGTTAAGCTTCCATGCATTCCTTTAGAGTTATGGTCTCGATATGGCCTTAAGGTAGTAGGCGATGTGATAGAGATATTTGTGGCTGTGGACGTGGATTTATTCGATTCTTAGCGTTGCTCTATGGCGATGGTACTTGTGGAGGTTGATGCGAGGCAAGGATTATTCGAATCCATTGATGTTTTGGTAGGTGATGTTATCTTCACACAACAACTGGACTACCTGAATGTCCCTTTTAGGTGTGCTTTCTGTCACTTATATGGCCACGTGATTACGAAATGTGCACATAATTCTAAAAAGAAGATATGGACTAGGAAAGCAATGCCCATTGGGGATGATAACACTGCATTTTACATCAATGAGAAGGCCATACAGGTTGGTAGGGGGAAGGTGACGGAGAAGGCTAAACATGAAGAGGAATTGCTTCATGATGAAGTTCTGTCGACTGAGGAAATCCTCTCGGAACAGAAAGATCCTATTAGATATGCTTTCATGCATGAGTTGTATTTGTCTAGTAGTCAACTTGAATTATTGTAAAAAATATGGCAAAATAGTGGTGACCTTTGTATGCCCTTGGCATCAGAGGATAGAACAGTACTGGTGTAGGCAATTTAAACAAATAAGAGCATTGAGAAGAGTCCTACTCCTCCCCAGGTTTTGAGAGGACTTGATGACAGGTTGCCGGTAGGTGAACAAATTATCAGACTGGGATTGGAGAATTCCCTGGAATTGTCTCATATTCCTAGGTGTTAAAAAGATATAAATATAACAAGGGAGATAGAAGCTAAGCTTCAAGTCCCTGCCTTAAGATAATATATTCTGGATGCGTTATGAAAAACTATTGTAGATATAAGAGACATGTTGACGGCTTGATAAAGTCAAGGGAGCTGGAATTTTAAGATGCAATCAAGCAATGACTGGGAAACTTCAACGTGACATTGGTTATTGGTTTAGTGATGGAATGGTTTATTGGCATGGTAGAACAAGAAATAGAGCACAGAGTTAAACTTCTCAGTAGGCTTCCTCAAATTGGCTCTACTAAATGCATTCCAAAGAGAGATAAAGAAGGCAGATTGGATATCTAAAATTCAGCCTGCAGTCAAATGTATTGGGCAATTGATCGAATACTGGAAGCAATCGTGCATGAAAGAATCCTAGCAGCACCAATTCATTTTGTTTCATGCACTGAAGCTTCTTAAGAAAGGAATGACCAGTCCATTTACATAAGTGTTTGGCACTTTATGCTATTATAGTCTCTTGGAGTTGGGACATCATATGGACAAGAGCTGCATACAACGCTGGTGCATATTGCCATACAACAAACAAACATTCTTTAGAATCTGTTGATCAAGCAAAAGCATAAGCAAGCAGATTAATGGTAATAATGCAAAATATTAATACTGCAAATACCTTTATTTTAGTGTACGTTACACTAATATGTTGAAATGTGCAGGGGATTTCCGATTGGAACAACATACTATTTCGAGAACCGAAGTCTATGATAACATGGAAATGGGTGGAATGGCAGTTTACTTGAAGAACAGGTGCAACTTCTTCCCTGCTGGTTATTTCCATATTGATAAACGCCAAAATCTCTCTCACTCCCCATATTGAAGGTTGGCTGGCATCTGAGGCCTCGAGATGATGCCATTGCACCACACATGCACGAAGATAGCCGGAGGCCTGGAGAGAAAGCCACCGCACCACATGTTTGCAGTTGCTGAGAGGAGTCGCTACAACATACCACCATAACATACATATAATATACTGTACCGTAAACCCAAGCGCCTGGAAAAGAGGCCAAATAAGGCTCCAAATAATGTGATTGGTCAAACACGGTTTTACAAAAAAAAATAGGATAAAATGCTTTGTAAACAGTGCCAGACTAATAGATCAATTGTATGAAATCGATTCCTATAGTCCTTGCATCCAAAGGGGCAGGGAAAACAAAATATTTCACTGTCACATTGGTAAAATCGATCAATACAAAAATTCAGAGATTTAATAGAAGTGATGTTAGAGTAATTAATGCATGCGTTGAAATTCCCGGTGGCTATAGTAGTGTTTTCATTCTAAAAAGAATGCATAAAAACATATTTAATATGATATTATGATACTGGGTTTTTATTTGGCTCCCCCTTAATACGAATCTTAAATTTACCATGTTCTCATTCCATATTGTTACTTTAATGAGAAATATTTTGTTCATTCTACAAGATGTAGGGATTCACAATATAGGCTCAAATTATTTAGGAAAATAGATGCACAATTATTTTAACATAGCATGCATTATTGTTTAAGTTTTGAATAATGGAAGGCAAGTTAATTTATGGTTAAATATCAGTTTCTGTGCCTTTCATGGTTTGACCATGGCTCGAGCTTATTCCACATTTTCACAACCTACCTCCCTTAATAGCTTGTGGCTTAAATTATTTTGTTTAAGAAGTGTTTATTAATAATGTCATTGTGAAGATGTTGAAGTATTAATAATAAATATAAAATAGATTGATCAACAAGGATGGAGGATAGGGTTTCTGGCACAGATCTCTAGGGTTTTGAAGTTGCAGGTCCACCCTGTTAATGGAGGAAATCTATGTCACTTTGGTGGACTACTTTGATGACTCTAGTCAAAGTCATATTCTATGGGGGTGAGGAAGTCAAATCCTCCCTGGCAGATTCGAGGTGGATGTAGGAGTCCGATGATGGCTGGGGAAAGTCTTTGAGGATAACCACCATTTAGAGAGGTACAATGACAATTTTATTACTGTTTCAGTTTCCTTACAAGGTCAGGATAGATGGGAGGCTCAGATTTGGAGCCAACATTCTTCCATGATGGCGACGACATTTTCCAGACCCAGCTCAGATTCTCTCCCGTGCGGGTGGTTGGAGGCCATCATTCCCAGGCTAAGGATGATGGCAGCAGCCTTGGATGGTTCGAGACATACTCCCACCTCCATTACTCTGCTTGTAGAACTTTTAAATTCCGCAGCTGGCCATTATGGAGTAGATCGTGAGCCCTATACTGTACAGGAATTAAGTTGCATTAAAACCTCTATCTCTTTCCTGAAGGCATGTTCGACATATTCTGTTTCTATTTTCGAAGTGGGAGATCGTCTGTCTGTAGCGGTTTCATAACCCAAAAGGGGGTGGTTTTATTGGCAAAGGTTTGAAATTGGAGGAATTGGCGGCCTTCTCAGCACCAAATTCTACCGGAGTGGTGGGGCATAAGAGGAAAACGGTCCTAGTTAACAAAGGGTCGAGATTGGAATTGGTTGTGGGAAACGATTTAAAGGTGATGGAGATTCCGCATTTGGCTAGCCAAATGCTCATCGTGAAATTTTGCAGAAGGAGATCCACAGGAGTGGCGAAGAAATGGGTAGCTTTTACATGGGGTCGGGTGGTCAAGGTTTTACCTGAAGTTTTATTTCTAGGAAGGGGTTGGATTGGGTTTGAATTCCATTCGCAGGAGGCGGCAGAATGCATTCTGCGACAAGTATGGATGAATGGTACTTCCCCTCTCGTCCTTAAGCCTTGGCATCCATTGTTTGATCCCATATCTGACTCCTTGGACTCATTCCCGATTTGGGTTAAGCTTCCATGCCTTCCTTTAGAGTTCTGGTCTCAATAGGGCCTTAAGGTAATAGGTGATGTGATAGAGAGATTTGTGGCTGTGGACGTGGATTTATTCAATTCTTAGCGTCGCTCTCTGGCGAGGGTACTTGTGGAGGTGGATGCGAGGCAAGTATTATTCGAATCCATTGATGTTTTGGTAGGTGATGTTATCTTCACACAAAAAATGGACTACTTGAATGTCCCTTTTAGGTGTGCCTGCTGTCACTTATATGGCCACGTGGTTACGAAATGTGCACATAATTTTAAAAAGAAGATATGGACTAGGAAAGCAATGCCCATTGGGGATGATAGCACTACATTTTACATCAATGAGAAGGCCATGCAGGTTGGTAGGGGGAAGGTGACGGAGAAGGATGAACATGAAGAGGAATTGCTTCATGATGAAGTTCTGTCGACTGAGGAAATCCTCTCGGAATAGAAAGAACCTATTAGTTATGCTTTCATGCATGAGTTGTATTTGTCTAGTAGTCAACTTGAAATATTGTCAAAAATATGGCAGAATAGTGGTGACCTTTGTATGCCCTTGGCATTGGAGGATAGAACAGTACTGGTGTAGACAATTTAAACAAATAAGAGCAACGAGAAGAGTCCTACTCCTCCCCAGGTTTTGATAGGATTTGATGACAGGTTTCCGGTGGATGAACAAATTATCAGACTGGGATTGGAGAATTCCCAGGAATTGTCTCATAAGCCTTTGTCGGTTTCGAAGGCGAGCAACGTTCCAGGGCCCATCTTGAGGGGGGCCTATTTTCTTCGCTCGAGGTCTAAAGAAGTTTCTTTGTCAGGGGGAATGGAGATGGAGAACCTCCTAGACCTAGTTCCATCCAAAGTAGGAAGAAAATCAAAGATGTTTCATGCTAAAGAAAGAGCGAAGACGGAGATTTCATAGGGCAGGTAGATGAAAATTTTAGGGGTTCTTAGAGCAATAAAACCACTTTAGGGATTTCCTTAATGAAGCTTTCTTCCATTAATGTTCGAGGCCTTGGAGGGAAGGCCAAATTAAATGACCTCAAATGAATCATAGAGGTAGAAAAACCTGAAATTTTGTTGACACAAGAAACAATGTTGAAGGGTTCAGAAGTGATTTGCATTTTGGAGAAAGTATTTCCTTTTATGTATTTTCTTTCTATTGATGCAGCCGATAGATCTGGAGGTCTGATTACTGGTGTGGTGAGAAAGGTGTAGGTTCTAAATTGCTTCGCAAATAGATCGGTGTTAGGTGTGGAAGTTCATTGTGTTGAATTGGACAAATTTATTCTCATTCTCAACATTTATGGCCCCTGTGAGAATAAGATGGAATTTTGGACCACCCTTCTATTGAAGGATTATGTGAAGCAGGCCAATGTGGTAGCAGGGGGAGATTTGAATTTCACTCTCACAACAAATGAGATCTGGGGGGAGACGGTGTGAGGAGATCCTCTAGGGCCGACCCTATGGGATTTATTTGATCGCATCGAATAGATGGATATCAAGCGTGTTGTTATCAAGCCAACATGGTGCAATAAGCGAGTAGGCACCCAAGGTATTTCCAAAAGAATTGATCGTTTCTTTTTAAATATAAATTTTTCTTTTGACTTATAGTTATTTAGGTCCTTGGTGGGGCCCGCCATCTTCTTAGATCACTTCCTTGTATTTCTTGAATTTGGTTCTCCAGATGATAAACCTGGCTCACCATTTAAATACAACTCTGATTGGGTTTAACTCCCTTGTTTTCAACACCTAATCCCGAATAATTGGAGACACATCATTGAGGGTAATGGTTATGCTTGCACCTAGATGGTGAAAATAATGAGAGTATTAAAGAAGCTTATGGTAAATTGGAACACCTCTAGACGAAAGGAGCAGTAAGCTCGTCTAGTAGAGATAGAATTGAAGCTTGGTCGTTGTTATGATAAAGACCCTATTTCCACACTTCGAAAGCAGAGTAAAGAAGGAACTTCTGACCTAGAAAAACTCTTAGAGGTCGGGGAGTTGGATAGACTGTTCTCGATAGGCTACGAGATTAAACCGGTTTGGGGGTTACTGCTGAGCTTTCTACAAATTTCAGGATTTAAGAAAAGACCTTGGACTTCTCGAATGAGAGAAACATGTACTACGCTTGTTGAATTGAATTTATTTAAGTTATGGTAGATTGAGTATTTTCCTTACTATGGATTTTGTGAAACTATTATTTTTTTAAATTGTTGCTTCCATATTGGATAAATTTTCTGGCAAAGAATAATAAATGAATATATAGTTTGTGTATTATGGAAAGAAACAATAGGTAGAGCTCTGTATATACATATATTTGGAAATGAATTAAATAGATAGGGACTCTTTAGGAGCCCCTACACTTTACACACCCAAAATATAATATACCTCTAAAAAAATATAAATTAAAAAAAATTGAAAAATAAAAATTGTCTTTATCAATGTCTCTCCACTATGCATTTGGAGGAAGTGCTACCTCTAGATCATTCTCAAATTCCATCCTAGTGTATGGATAATCATCTAGAGTGAGCACCTATTGAGACCAATAGTCAAAGAACTCATCATTGAATGTATTTATCATGCATCCTGAGACCAATAGTCAAAGAACTCATCACTGAATGTATTCATCATGCATCCTTCTCCAAGTCCATACATCATATCCTCCCATACACTCATCCTGGAATGTTTGGGCCCGGTTTATAGTTAGTTAGTAACACCAATCACTAACATTCATCCTTTTATGACCAACTTAGTTCATTAGCTTAAATGCAATCATATTTATATGGCTTGGCAATCCCCTATTTAAGCTATCGAACATCCATAATTTTTAATCCCACTTTATGTATTAATTAACTGCATAAAGGTGTTTGGTTATTTTTCAATTGAAGTGAAAATAAAGGATGAAGAGTTTGTGACAATCACATTAAATAGTGTAATAAAGCATTTAATGCTCATCACAATTATAAATATAAATATTAGCATGAAGGCAAATTAGGTGTCTTCTAACAAGTTGGTAGGTCTCTTATTATTCCCTTCCTTTTACATGAGGAATGCATGAATCAATTTGACATGCTTAATTGTTAGTTTTAAATAATCTCAACCAACCATTATCAATTGTTTTTATACATTTTGCTTTTCTCTAACTTAACTTTATCAATAGAATTCAACCATTCACCTGGTTTTATATCTTATTTGAACTCAAATTAAAGTAAATTAATATATCAATTTTTTAATATTAATATTTCTAAAATACATCGTGTACTTCCCTTAACTAATGGACTCTGTCATTTGTGCTATTAATTTTAAAAGCTTCATTCAATAATTTTTTTTTATGTATTTATGCATAACTTTGCAATCTTTTTTCATTTTCTCTCATAATGAACGAACCCTATCAAAAGTTTTATAGGGTTGTTTTACTCAATGAGTGATATTGCCCCTTCCTTACTTGTCTGCTCTTCCTTTTTTACGAATTTTAAGCTCAGTATAACGTACAAAATAATCAGCAATTTACAAAGGAATTTACGCTGGGCAAGATTGGGAACCCAATTAGTTCCTCTTATCTCAACGAGAATAATTTCTTCGAATCTTTTCGAGGAAGAATAATGGTATAGGATCAAGAATGGAATCAGATAAAATAGGAATCTTCTCCAAGATTGCTTGGTTATTTTCCTCATCTCTCCCTCCTGCGATCTATCTCTATTTTCCGGATCATTTCTTTTGAACATGGGGGGCAAGGAAAGGAAGGAATGGCATGTTTCTAGTACACGATTAAGTGGACACATAATTTTTATAGCATTCATTTGTGCTATAAATTATAAAAGCTTCACTCAATAAATTTTATTTATTATTTATGCATAACTTTGCAATCTAAGTTAAGCAGGCACATAATTCCTCTAGCATTTTCAATGATAATGAATGCTCCATTAACCTAAGTTAAGTGGACACATAAAGGCTTCAAGATTTTGAGGTCAATTAATTTATTGTTGTGATACCACTCCATTAATGTTGTATTAATGCTTCTTCATTGTACTTTTAATGCTCTTAGTTGCACATGTATTGCACTATAATGGTGTGGCTTGTTAAAAGCTTGCATGCTTGAACATAGAGTAATCCCTAGGAGGAAGTCAATGCAACACAATTAAAAAATATGGATCACATGCTTACTCATTTTTCCCATAACAAATTCAAGTCTTAGAGGCCTAGAACTGTGATTGCAACAATCTCCTTGAATGGAAGACACATGATCAACATGCTAGAGTCATTTATTAAAAATTATGTCAATTTTCTCTTAGTTGAACGATATTCATACAATTTTCTATAAAATGGAAGCAAGTCTACTATGCTTGCTTCCTTGCTTTTATATCTCACTTTAAGAACGTCAAAGCTTTTGTGTTAAGATGTTCAAAAGTTGTTGATGCCATACAATAAATATGTGCAAAAGAACCAAATTAATGGCACAAATTTTCATATATTCTTATTACAATTATTATTTTTGTTGTTTTATTTGAAGAAGAGGGAAGAGTTATCATAGCATTTCTTTGATCAATCACTATAACTAGCATGCTTTTTTAAGTTTGTGTTTATTTTTTGGTATGTCAACAAATGCTCCTCATCTAGTATTTTAGATCTTGGATGAATAGAATTTGTACCACAATCGCTAGCATGTTTCTTAATGCCATGTACACTTGTTTTCTTCAATGCCACTTCTCAATCACTAGTATGTTTGTCTTGATGATTCCTATCAATATAGAAAGGAAAGCACAAAGTGGGAATCCACTTATTGATACCTATATATTTCAAACTTTCTTTAGTGTCTCTTTTCAATCGCTATCATGTTTGGCTTGATAATTCCTATCAATACAGAATGGAAATAATGAAGAGTGAATCCATGCTTGCATACACAAGGCAATAACGAATGTTATGCTGCATATTAATTAGAGTGTTTTAATTAAAACAATCAATTGTCCATGCATTTACAAAGAGAATAAATTACTACAGCATACTCATGTTAATGTGATTGTGTGCAGATCATTAGTATGCTTCCACTCATTAACTATGCTCTTTGGAGAATTGTGATAAAAAATATCCATCATATTTCACTATCTTCAATAAGTCTCTTGTGGAGAGTTAGTATGCTATGAATCCATAACTATGGACATGGAGCACTTCAATACAAAAATATTCATCGAACTTCACTATCTTAAGTAAGCCTCTTGCGAAGAATATATGACAGTTTTTCATTTTTAGAAAATCAAATGTTTTTAACAAATATTGCTTCATTGAAAGAAGCATGTGCAAGTTTGTTTTCATGTTAATATTTTCATTGATAGAAGAATCTACAACTTTTCTGTCATGATTCTTAGTGGTTAAATGATATGATCCCTATGATGGAAAATATTTGATAACTTGTAGAACTTGTTGAAAATTAAAAGATATCTTTGTTATTCTCTTTTGAGATAATGTAACAAGTTGTTTTTTTGTCATGCCAACCCATCAAAAATTGTAATTGACAATGAATATTTATGTAAACCTCGCAGATTTGCTCTCTTTGGACAATGAGTTACTTGCAAATAAAATGCAACGTGGCAAAATATGCATGATACTAAGACACTTTGTGACTCCTACCCTTGTTAAATTAGCAAGGGAACATTAAGTTGTAAACAATGAAGGGTATATGTTAAAATTATGTGTGTAAATTCAACAACAAAGGAAAGTGACAAGGAAGAAGTGGTCCAACTAAGCAATGAAAAACTAATAAGAATTAAAAAGGATTTGCTACTAATATATTGAGCCGTGTTAATTCAAAAGGGATAAGTAATAAACCTAATGATATTTTAACTAGAGAGGAACCAAACAATGCACGTTCAACAACAAACTTTAGTAATATACACAATAACTTGAAACTTTAAATTGTGAAACATCAAAGGACCATAAGATACTTACCTAAGTTCTATTGGGATTTGAAATCATTACTATGCAAATCTACAATTTCCGATTATGGCCATGCCAAAAACCTAATTCTATGTCTTAACTATTTTCCTTAACGATGTCTGAAAAGGCTCCTATCATATGCCTATTGAAGTATTTGAGAAGTTTCGAAAAATAACCTAGAAGGCTTCATCAAACCAAGTACATTAAATTTTTTCAAAAGCATATCTTTATTCATTTGATTTACACAAATGGTGAATCACATCTACGATTTAAGCAAACATCTTTTATTTGGAGGAAACCTTTTGCTTATGTGGCATACACATGTAAACCACTTACAATAGATTGTCATGTGGCATGTTTGGTGCCTTGTCAAGGCCACATGCACAACTTCTTTTCCTTCATCATTGGGCATATGTCCTTGTGGTAGAATCCAATTGGTCAACATGGAAAAATATGATTGGTCATTTAAGCAAACAGAGTATCAACTCAACAAGTTGGGGAAGACTAGGAGAGAGAGGTACTTGAGATAGTCTAATGAAGATTTCTTGATACTTTGATCTGATCATTAGGTCGATACTTAGAAAAGTTTTGTATGCTTACCAATCCATGTATTGAGTTATTGAAGGTCTCAAGGTAGCCCATTCAAAATTTGGGCTAGCTCAATAATATTAATTTGATTATAAATTGATTTGTACGGTTGGGCAGGACATGGCACTTGTATATGTATACACATATTTCTTTCTAGTTAATACCCTTGTTATTTAGCTCAAAGAAAGTGTTAACATCATGTTTCCACATGGTACATGCGTTGTCCCTCAATGCCACATCCTACATGGAAAAATTCTAACAATCCACATGGCAAAATGTGATTGATCCCTAAGTCAACAAGGGCATCCTATTTTGTGTGTGGGATGTCCACATGGAAAAATCAGGATTGTGGCAAAATGTGATTAATCCCCAAGTCAACAAGGACATAAAGAAGACTTGAGGACTTAAGATGGCCCTCAATTTGACCTGATATGTTAACTTGATAATTGGGCCCAACACTTAAAATTTCAGGAACGTAATCATCAATCCACAGACTATAAGGAATATCAGGGAAGGTTGGAATACTTGGGATAGCCTAATGGTGTTGGATCAAAGCTTTTAAGTTTTAAGCTGACGAGGACCCACAATTAAAACTTAAAAATGATGAAGAGCACGTCATGATTAATTGAGTTGGATCAAAGCTTTTAACCTGACAAGGACCCTCAATTAAAACTTAAAAATGATTAAGATCATGTCATGATTAATTGAGGTAGGGGATAAAATAAAAGGCTAGCCATCGAACACTTGGAAGTCTCAAAGAAATAATAGGCTTCTTTAAGCACGAGAAGAAAAGTATCATTATCACAGAATTAACCATCAATGTGAACTATATCCATCCATTAAAAACAAATTATAAATTATTGTCATAACCACTAGGTGACATAAAGTAAAGCTTAACTACCAGTTACTATCTAACTTTTGAAGGTTTTCCTTGACCTTTTCCTTGCTGTTAAAAAGACTGTAAAAGTGGCGACATAAAGTAAAGCTTAAGTAACAGTTACTATCTAACTTTTAAAGGTTTTCCTTGACCTTTTCCTTGCTGTTAAAAAGACTGTTCTTTTTACAGCATTCTGTCTTGAGGAATTGAAAATGACTAAACACTTAATCTTAGTTGGCTATCTAATGTCGTCAGTGAAAAAAACATATCGTATACCTCATTTAGAACTTTCTGTCATGAGCATTCCAAGAGTCTGAAAGCCAAGACAAGATACAGTTTAGCCTTACACATTGGAAAATGGCTAAGCACTTAGGCTTGGTTGGCTATATAATGTCGTGAGAGAAAACAACATATTGTATTCCTCATTTAGATCCTCTATCTAACGAGTGTTCCAAGCATAAGTTTGAAAGCCAACATACGACAAAATACAATTTAGCCTCACACATGATCGTCTCTCTCAACACTCCAATAGCTCCAATTGCTGTACATTCTGGGCTATCCTTGGACATTATTGGATAAAACTTATAGAAAATTTCTTAATAGCTCCAAAATTGGATAAAACTTATAGAAAATTTCTTAATAGCTCCAAAATTTTGTCCAGGTAAGTTAAGAACTGCTCTATCATTGATTTTTTCTTCAACAATATTGGACAAAGTTCACAGAAAAATCTTAAACTTATGTGATTGTGAGCGACTTTCTATACAAGTATGAAGCTTGTTAATTGCAAAAAAATATAACGCATTGATAAATTTTCTGTACATACAATGTCCACCATGATAATAATTGTTGGAAAGGTGAGCAGATATCAACTTATATCATGACAACAAGCATCCCCTAGAAGGATGACTGATTCATTCATCAGTTCCATCTCTAGCCCTTTCTCTGCCTCTCGCTATTGCAACAAATATAGAACTAATACTTCGATGACCAAAGGGTCTTGGGATTTAAGTCCCTCCAATAGAGGTGCTATACAGCTCAGGTGAGGGAGATGTTCATATCTGTCTTCATGTGTGTGTATGTATCTGTATTATACACATATATAAATTTGAGTTTATGTTAACCCAAGATCTATTAAGAAGCATTGAGTGGTGTCGACTTTTTAAATCCTTCTAGCTACTTAATGGATATGGGTTAGCATGGATCTATGTTAGTAATAAATGTTTATGAAGGACATGAGGATTTTTGTCAATGTGTGAATTACTGAAGTTCAAGCATTTTTCTTTTGGGCAAGACTTGAGCAAACTCCCTTGTGTTATTTAACCCTTGTCTTCATGCAGTACAGCTAACACTCAAACACCTGATCAAACTCCCTTGTGTTGTTTAACCTTTGTCTTCATGCAGTACTGCTAACAATCAAACACCATGACACCTGTACAATCATCAACTATACTGTTCAGAAATGGAATTTCTATCGCATTAGAGGATGGGATCTCTTACCTACTTCCCTGGCATGGTCAGGGCAGTCAAGTTCATGTTACAAATTGCAGGTTCAATTTATATGAAAAAGTGAGCCTTTTGGATGTTTTATTTGGTAATATATTGACTACAAACAAAATCTGATAGAATTGAATTGCTAAGACTATATACATGAACTTGCTTTAGGAACAATCTAAGAAGGAATCCTCAGAATACTGTAGATATCATATTATCATGTTTACAACAGAATACTGTAGATATCATGTTTACAACCGTAGGCCAGACAAATGATCTGGGCATCAGCAAACAGTCTAATAACTTCTATCCAGGAATCCAAATTCCCTAAATGATTTCAAACAAAATGAAGATCAATTTGACTAAAACAGTCTACAATAGATTGCTTTGCATGCATTAATTAATACATCTCCAATATTATTCTGCTCTGTGTACAACATCTAGGGTTCAAGCCTAAGAAGCCCAGTTGGGGACTCCTACTGGTTTCTTCATTAAATTGAAAAAGAAAAAATATCCAACAGATTGCATCCTGCCTAATAAACAAAAAAAAATATATATCTACCTAAGGATCTCAATCAACATGTGGTCGTATGAAGCAAATAAGATTCAAGGATCCCAGAAACAAAGGAACCTTATCTGAGAATCCTCAACAGCAAGAATACTTTGCCTTGGGTGGATCTTCTCCATCCATAATCTTAATTCTGTTGAGAGACAATTCAGACTTATAAGAATCCGAATTCAACATTTTCCTGCTCACGTTATTGTAGATCTCCCTAACCACAATTTGAAATGCAGGCATGACATTCGTATTATCCAGGGCCGAGGTCTCAATGAAGAACAGCCCCTGTGATTCGGCAAGTTTCCTCCCATCTTCCACTGGAACTTCTCTGATATGATCTAAATCAGATTTATTCCCCACAAGCATTTTCACCACGTTGCTCTCAGCGTGCACTGTAACACAAAAATTTGACATATAAAAATAGCTTACCACATCACACAGATGACAACCACATCCACAAGTCAATGCCAAAGCCAAATCCAAAGACGATCTAGACACAGAAATTGCATACAATGTTAGTATCAGATAGAAGCAGGCCATTGTTACATCAACCCAAAGATGATCTACAAGGCAAGGCATGACACACAACCATATGATCCACGAGGCATGGCATGGAAACTGCCCATGATGTTAGTCAGCAAAGTGAGGGATGAGATGAGCTACAAGGCATGTCTTGTCCTAAACTGCTAGCAAGGTAGTATCAGTGTGTGGAAAGATGTTATCACATCAACCCAAGGAGTACAAAGCTTTTGGAGTGGTTAATGCCCTTCTAAACCATGTCTGTCACACAATTGTACACAGAAACCAGCCATAATGTCAGTAATGGAATGCATGCTATCACATCAATCCAAAGATAAAGATGTACAGGGCAAGATACAGAAACCACTAACAATGTCAGTATCAGGATAATGGAGGATGCTATGACGGTTATGCTTAATATACCATCTCTGTCTCTCAATTCTCAACCATATGAAATTATAGACCAAACACGCACCATAATTAGATCCGAATGAGATATTTAGCAAACTTACTCTTGAGCTCTTCAAGCCAGCGGGAGACATTGTCAAAAGTAAGCCTGCGACTGATATCATACACAACGAGGGCTCCCACAGCTCCCCTGTAATAAGCCGATGTGACCGCCCGGAACCTCTCCTGGCCTGCAGTGTCCCAGATTTGAGCCTTGACCTCTTTCCCATCGATCTCCATCACCTGGGTCTGGAATTCCACCCCTATCGTAGCCTTGGAATTGGGATTGAACTCGTTCCGAGCATATCTTGACAGCAAATTCGATTTGCCCACTGCAGAGTCTCCGATCACCACTATCTTGAACAGGTACTCCTCACCGCCACCGTTCTCCATTAGAAGAAATGTACCAAATCTAAAACGCGCCCACAGAAGGAATCCAGAGCATCGTCAGTGTCTGGGGTTCTCTTCGTTCAGCGACACGATGCGGAGAAGAATAATTTCCTTGAAAGCTTTGTCATTGACAAGAAATTAGGATTTGGGGAATCGAATCGGGACAATCTAATCAAGTTGTCTCTCAGGATCGGGCTGTCATCAAACAAAACCCTAATTTTTACAAAGAAATTCTCAAGGTCTAGGAACAACCCCTGATCTCAGTTTATGTATTCTCTGTTACATGATTCCAATTTCCATGTCATAACCATCCTAACCATCTAGAAACTAACAATCAATTATGCTTGTTCATCTACACTACAAGGACATTGATGTGATAGTAATTTTTCTTTCTTCGTTATTATTATTTTTATATTAAACAGAGAATATATACACAAAATATATATATATATATATATGAAGAAAAAACCAACATTTTAAGTTTAGTTAGGGTGGGTATATAGACAGGTCACTTTTTGGATCTCAAGTGCATTAAGAATCACCCTTAGTCAGAGTGGGTATAAAGACAGGTCACTTTGTGGATCTCAAGTGCATTTTAGAATCAACTTGTTGTGAATATACTAAGAATTGAACATTGACTACAGTCATTGAGATATTTATGGAGCACAATTCATTCAACCACTTTTGTGGTGTTATTATAGTAATATGCTATGTTAGTAGACAACTTAAAAACAATATTTTTATCACTTATACATGAACTATACATACATTCATTGAGGTATTTATGGAGTGGAAATCATTCAACCACTTTTGTGGTGTTATGATTATTATTTATTTATTATAGTAGTATGCTTTGTGGTTGTTGTTTATTTGCATTTTTAGATATATTTTAAATTTTTTATACATTCATATTTTCCTCATTGATTATAATTTAAATTAGAGAGGATAACTTAAATACAATATTTTATTAAGTTATAAGTGTAAAAACATGAGTTAAAATAAAGACAAAAAATAAAAGGATGTGTACAATGTAAATTAACACATGTCAACGATACGGTGGCCTGTTGGTGGGGTTAGATGGATTTCATTCCATCCACCCGGGTTCAATTCTGTTGAGACATCTTCTGGCTTGGATTACCGGCTGACAGTTTGCTCGACCTACCATCCACGATATGTGAGGAAGTTTGTTGAGATTTCCCGTGTGTTGTTAACTTTCTTTGATTTCTTTGGAATAGCAGGAAGGTGATTTTTCCGCTGAAAAAAAAAAATGTAAATTAACACATATTTACATTGATAGGTGTTTATTTACACGGATAGGTGTTTATATTTTAGAATTTGGGGTGGACTATAGCCTATGATTTTCCTAGATTGCACAAGGATGAGACAAGTGTATTGTCCAAAATGATTTTATGGAAGTCGTTCCAAACTCGAAATAAACAATTATAAAAAATAATTGATAGCTATGCATGACTAACTAGTAGTTATTTGATGCATGAATAACTCGTAGTTGATGCATGGATAATGGACCGTTCATGCAACTATGCAAGGAGAACAAGTAACTTGCTAGTGGCACTCAACTTGTGACCTATCGATGTTCATCGGCCACAAGTTAAGTGGTTGTGCCAGTAATATTTACATCATCGTGTAGATATGTTTTGGTAAAAAGTGAGAGAAAAAAAGATGACGAACTATTCTATGCATATTATACATAGTTTACATATGATTACATTACAATTAAAAGAATGTATGGTTAGTTGATGAAAACAATTCAATTATGTAATTGTTGATGGGCTAATTGATAATCTTCTTGCCACTTTGCCATGACATTGTTGATGTGCCTATATTGGCTTCTACAATGGCCCTTGCAACGATAGACATTTCTCACTGTAGATGTGTGCATGTGTTGTTGTTGAGTGTGCATGTGAAAATTTATGGGATGTATGTGACATGCTATGTTGTTTGTAAAACAATGGAGCATGTGCAAGATTTTGAACTTTGAGCATAGGCTCGAAGACTCAGTGTGCATAGTATTGCGTATGCCAGATGTGGTTGTGGTTTCAAAGCATTTGTTGAATCCTTAAAAGGCATTGTCCTTTAACCCTACACATCAACCATAATGAGAGCTCATTAGCGTCACTACCCATTGACCACAAGTGAAAACCAAAGCCACATCCTAATGTTGACCTCCTCCATCCACATCATCATATTCATAATGAGTTAATGAGTCTGCAAACTCAATCTTTTTGACTAGTCCATTTTTTACAACAAGGTAAAGTTTTGGATTGATCAACTCATTTTTTTCCAAATTCCAACAATTTAAGCTAATAAAATGGGTCAAACCACTTAGGGGCAAAGTTCTATGGTTAAAATTCTCAGTAATTAAGTGGAATTATATATTGCGACAAAATTGCTATACTAAAACAAAAGTGAGTTTGTCTACTTATAACTTACTACAAAAGAATTATACACAAAAAAAATATAGTTATAAGAGATCGACATAGAAAAGTACACTTCCAACACACATTAAACTATACACTAAATTTCGTAGTTACACTTCTAGCATCACCTCTTCTTTCCCATTATTTTTCTTTAAATCTAAATTTTACATTCATTTGTATTTTAATATTTGAACATCATAATTTTATCATTTAAATTATATTTTTCATAAAGTTATGAAAATTCTCCATAATATTTATGTTCAAAATTATTTTTATATACATTTGTATTTGAACTTTATTTACACATCATTAAAATAATGAGTGAATTAAGAAGTAGAACATCTCATTTTTTCCAATATTTTTTTGATGAGATAAAGTTTAACCTAATTTATTTGATGTTTTTAATTTCAATAATTCAAGTTTCCTTAAAATAGACCAAAATTTTTAAAGACAAAATTTGTAGTGAAAGTTCCCATCATCACTGAAATAAAACTATAACTTTTATCAATTTTTTATTAAATTTAGGAAAAAATCAACCAATTAATTAAATTTGTCTATTTGTTCTTTTACTTTTAAATATTATCTTTCAACCTAACTCATAAATATATATAACCTCCTAACTTATATTACATATAAAAAAAAATGTACTCGAAATACTTAATGATTATCCCAAGTTCAATATTGTTTCTAAACACTAGGTAGTTTCTGTAATAAATAAAATAATCTAAACACTTTGATTACCTACCCCAACCATCTTCTTCAAGACCCATCTATCATCCTTGATGTCCCGTGGAATGTATGGAATCTCGTGCATGTTCTTCCAATTAGGTATATTGCCTATCATTGTGATGACAGATAATAGCAGTCAATGTCTTCGTGCATGCCAACTCAGTTTTGAGATCAGGGATGAGTCTACAAGTTGAGCTTGGCTTGTGACTTACTTATCCTCCACCCTAAATGTATTAATAGAAAAAACATCACTTATAGAGAGTTGCCAAGAACTAAGAACTAAGACTCGAGTAGTGATTATGTCGAAGATGTATATTTTACAATTCAGTAGGGAGGATGTGTAATTTTTTCTATACTTATTCTAGAGTTGGCACGTGTTTTAAAAAAATATATATATTTAAAAAATAACATGTTGGTTATTTAAAATATTTACAATTACATGTATGTAAAACTACACAAATTAGATAAATTAAAACGCTTCCTCAATATTTGCTCTCTAAAATGGGTTTGCACCTCGAGAGATTTTATCCCTCTCCACGCTTGGTAAATTCCCTTTTAAGATGGATCTATGTTGATTAAGTAGGAAGAGCGTTATGAAATCTAAAAAGTGACAAGTAATGAGGTAATCAAGATTGTATTGATGTAAAGATTCAAGTATATGTAGATTAAGTACAAGTTTTAAATGATTTTAAGGATAGATATTCGATCTTCGTAATGTAACAATTTAAATGTGTTTATAAGTACTATTTCTACATATAAATAAGTATATCTTTACCCTTGATTATAATATGGTTTTGTAATTTAATCTATGTTTTATTATTTTTAGCACCGTCTTTATGAGACTATAGAATTGCAAGTTGTTTCACAACAAATGAGGAGAATCACACAATATGTTTCCAATAGGGTCGTGGTTTAATGATGAAGATGGTGTTGTGTCATGGTTCAATGATGAAGATGGGATTGTGTCATTGTGTCAAAGGCATGGACAACTAGTTAAAATTAAGTGTTAATTGGGTCTAACATGAATGGGTAAGAGTAGAAGTTGTTATCCTTCTATGTAGATTTAAATCTTGCTTGTGACATGTTTACACGACCTCTTGGGCTGATTGAGATTAACAATATACCAACAATCATACTCTTGCTTAAGTATTTGAAAATGAGATGAGATATTTCCAAACATTTTACACCAACAAAGTTAATCAATCCATTGCCACCATTGTTATTGAGCATTTAGTTACATATTGATAGATTTCAAGTCAAATTTTTTTTTGTACGACGCACTTATCTAAACTAATGAGTTTATTAAAAATACTCTTCACAAATACATAAAATATTCCTCAAATTTTTAAATAATTTCTTTTAAAATAAATAAAAGTGAATTTTAAATACTTAATTTCTTTTAAAATAAATAAAAGTGAATTTTAAATACTTTTAGGAGAAAAACACTCTTTCAATGTGGACTGTCATAATAATGAAGACAAGCGAATTGTCCCACTTTACGAAGTAGACTAAGTATTACATGATAACTTTAGGAATAGATGCCCCACCTTACATTTTTTTTATATAATATGGACAAACATGCATCAAGAATCTCGAATACCGGCCATATTTTATCATTTTACATTTATGAAGTGCTAAAAAAAATATTGAAAACAAAACTCATACATCTTCGGATATTCACTACAGTATCCGTACTCATAACTATTACCGAAGTTAGAGAAGTTAAATTTTATATACAATAATGAATATGGAAAGATAACTTTTATATATGATACGAAAAACCATGGAAAGCTCTAAGGTAAACGATATAATTTTTATAAACAAAATATTTGACAAAGTATAAAATCAAAATTTGAAATATAAATAGTAAGTAAAGGTAAATGATATAATTTTTATAAACAAAACATGTGACAAAGTATAAATTCAAACTTTGAAATATAATATTATTAGATTTTTGATTAATTGGTTAGGGGGTGGTAATATTCTCTACCAAAATTTAATTCATTCAAGATTATGGTATAATATTTGGAGCAAGAAGTTTATCTCACCTTCATATTTTTTTTTGGAGATAGTTAGTTGATCGTCGAAAGTCAACTTGGGAGTTGACTAGAGAGGTTGATTAGTTGGTGCACTTGATGACCTTGTTCTTGCCCCCAACCTTCTTATCAATTTTGGTTAGTGTTGGGACAATGTCCGCTACAATAAGATTCCGAGTCTTTGGTTGGGGAACATGGGAGGAACCATCAGGTGAAAGACCATATGAGTTGAGGATGTCAAGGAGAAATAAAGATTGTGAATTGTGAGGTACCATACCTGGGTATCCTAAGGGTGATTACTAGAAGATTCATTATAGTCATGACTAGAGTCTTGGTTACACTTGATGAGTAGGGGGAATTGGGATAAGTGCAATGGGATCCCCTCCATGGGGATGGGGGGGAGGTCATGCCTAATGGATGACACAAAGTGGTAGGTGATGGTTGTGTACCTGACATAGGAGACAATGTTGAAGGTGCCTCATATGCTACTAAGATGGTGTATAAAATAAAAAACTTGTGGGTGGTGATTGGAGTGTTAAGTTTTAACATAAATTTACTAGCAAGATCACTGAAAGAAACACAATCACAAGATAGACAAAGATTTACCCTAGGAATCCCTCATGGGGTAGAAAACCCAACAAAGCTTTCCTCAATATAGATAATCAACCCAGTACAAGATGTAGTCCTCAACAAGAGCTCCTTCTCCTCCTATGCAGACCTCTCTCTCTCTTGTGTGCCAATCACAAGTGAATGAATGAATGAGATAAGTGAGGAACAAGCCTCCTCTACTTATACTCATCTCCGAACTGACTTTTCACCCTAATGGGGTCGACCTCTCCTAAGAGAGTCTAATAACCCCTAATAAACTAACTTAGGGCCAACCCCACATGGGAGATCTAATAAACCTAGTTACCACAATCCATCGAAGGAATAAACATCTCCGGATACATGATAAAGTCCCATCAGAGGAATGTAACAGCTCTGGAATAATCGGATACAAATATAATATTCTTAGAAGTTACAATATTTCAACACTCCCCCTTAACGAGAAGGATATTATAACAATCATCTACAGGAGCAAGGAGTCATCAACTACATAGTACATGATACATCTATAAATCATTGGAAGCTTTTTTTTATACATCATCAATAACTCAACCAGTTACTGGATCATCCTGATCAACAGCATCATCATCTCACGATCAGCAGCATCGTCATCTCACGATCAACAGCATTGTCATCTCACGATCAGCAGCATCGTCATCTCACGATCAACAGCATCGTCATCTCACGATCAGCAACATCGTCATCTCACGATCAGCAGCATCGTCAACACACGATCAGCAGCATCGTCATCTCACAA